>CM053583.1:161701475-161717381 GCA_028627135.1 Pseudochirops cupreus
GAAAGCTCTGTCCCAAATCGCTGGGGTCCTCCCAGCTGCCGTAGCTCTTAGAAAGAGGCTGGGAACTCTTCCTATATACTTCCGGCTCACCAGATAATAAAGACTCCAAGACCGAGGCCCAAGACGGCTATCCGGATCTAGCCACTCAACGCGAGAGCCCTGGCTAGCCCAGTCGCTCAGTCCCCCTGCTGTCTGCAGGCTGCGGCGGGAAGCTGCAAGCGGGTGCAAAACCTCTGCCTTTCACTTTTCCGCTCTGGAGGCCTTCTGGCCGGACAGCTTATCTCCCCCTTTCACAAATCCCATTCACAGCTGCGGCGAATCTGCTCACCTGAAGCTTCTCAGCTCTTCCTGTCCAGCCGCCCCCGGGGCACAGCCATGGCTTCAGGCCAGGCTGGTTTCAGGTTCGCAGTGCTGATATGGTTCCTCGTAGCCAAGCTGACTTTAGTGGGAAGTATCTTTGTGTGCGTTTTGGAGTTCCAGGATTGGTTTAGAGTCCTATTTTATGGGTATTTTGGGGTGGCTATGTGAGAGCTGCGATGTGTTGCTGCTTCTACGCTGCCATCTTGGCTCCGCCCCCCCTCCCTGAGTCTTAATGTCTTCATCTGTAAAATGGATATACCTCTTCTATCAGTCTTGTAGAGTTAGAAATCTCAAATCAAAGGATGCATGTAAAGTACTTTGAAAAACTTAAAGCATTACACTTCCATATGGCTACTTTTTAATGGAAATGGAATTAATGATAACTCGGAGTTAGTATGGATATTATTTACCTGGTCTCTTAGATTATGTGGTAAATATAGTATATTTGGTCTTTAGCAAAGCATTTGGCAAAATATTTCATAATATATTTCTTGAAGTAAATATGTGTGTTGGATGACAGTTCTGGGTGCTTCTGACTATGTACACCCAAAGAATGCTTAATTTTAGAGAGAGAGGATTCTAGTCAAATAACTCTGTTTTGGCACAACTTTCTTCAACATTTTATCCCTGAATTTATGAACATATCAATGGCATGCTATCAAATTTATGAGTGATACTGGGCTGAATTATATAGTTAAGATATCAGATGAAAAAACAAGATAATTCACAAACTTGAATAGTAGGGAACATATGACCAAACACAATTTGACATGATGAAAACTAAATCCTTGAACATGTGGTAAAAACAAAACAAAAAAACAAAACAAACAAACAAAAAAAATCAACTTAGTAAGAACTTGAAGGAACCAAATAAATATACAACAGTTTATATTCTTATTCTTTAAAAATTTAAGTAGATCACAAATGCTATATAAGAATATGGATTAACTGTCAGAAAATCTTAGAAGTTCACAGACTACATTAATGAGAAAAAAACAAAACAAAACTATTGCGCAAAATAAGGGAATTCAGAATCCTGTTTTAGTATATCTCACTCAGAAATCCTTCCAAGTAATGCATTCAGTGTCAAATGTTGTATTTTAAAGCAACTTAGACAAGAAATAATCTAGTTAAATGAGAGTAACCAGAACAGTAAAGGAAATAAAAATAATGTAGCATGAATCCCATTTAAAAGAACTAAAAAAAAAAAGTTTCAAATTTAATAAGGGACAAGAAGAATATCTGTCTTCAAATACATGAAAAATTGTTATGTAGATGATATATTAGGACAACTTTGTGAGGTTTCAGAGGTCAGAACCAGGAACAATATGTGAATTTTACAAGGAGGCAGATTTATTTTTAAAATGAAAACAACGATAACAGCAGTGATTTCTAACAATTTTACAGTAATTTCCATCGAAAACAATAGAAATTATTTCCAAATGGAAAGAGCTGCCCTAGTAAACAGTTCATTTCCATAGCATGCATACCTTAATTATAAGATGGCCAATTCTTGGAGGTATGATAGAAACAATTTTCACTATGTTAGAAGCATGAGGTCTCTGAAATCTCATCACACTCCACACTATTAACATTCTGTAACACTTCTAGAGAAGGGGGGGGGGGGAATCAGTTATCTGTAAGGTTCTAATGGATAAATTCTATTCTCAAGACAGTATTCTGATATAAAGTAACTCCCACTGTCTAACCTAATAGGAGAAAATATGCAGTAGTTTCAAATTTGTATATGTCTGTATGCAAGAAATTCAAAGGAAAAAAACCACTATAGACAAGAGATGGTTCAATTTAACTCATTTGTCACCAAATTCATGACCAATATAAAAATTTTATGGATCAAATAATACATTTAGAATAAATTTCAGCTATATAGATTTTAAGCTTTTGAGTAATTTGCCATTCTAGATATATTGAAAATCTAAATAAAAATCAATTCTAATTAGCTTTTTTATGAACTGCTAGGCATTATTGACCTTTTTTTCAATGAAATATATAATGTCATTATAAACCAAGATGATGACTATTTTTTTAAATGTGGGGTGGGAAAACATTTTGTACAAGAAAAAAATCAATGAGGAACTAATAAAATATGCAAAGAATATATTATATGTATATAATTATATATACATAATTATATTATAAATAAAACATATGTAAAACAATATTTTGGAATTAAAATAGGTCATTGAGAAAATGTGCTTTGGTTTTCATGAAACCTAATACATTCAACAAATGAAAACCATCCTCCACTTTAAAGAAAATTTAGAAAACTAAGTTTACCTCCTTTAATTGAATTTCACTTTTAGTATCTAATGGTCTTTAGTGACCATTGAAGTTAATTACATGTTGACTGAGAGTAAGTAAATTCTTTTTAAAACATCTTTATAATCCTTATCATTAGGCTTCATAATGAATATTTGTGTGTTCTCTATAATGGTAATCCTTCAGAACTAAGCAGATAAATACAATTCTTGATGTACTGGTAAATGCTGATGAAGTGAAAAGACATTAAGTTAAAATATACTTTCTAAGTGTCATAAGACTCAATGTCTACTGCATATTATTTAGTAATCTCTGTAATACTTTTAGATAAAATATGAAAAAATGGTGATTTTATGAAAAAGTGTAGAATATTTCAGTTAATGAAAATTCCTCATGGGAGGTTCCCTTATCTTTGAATTTAACTCAGGAAATTTCAACTGGGCAACCTAAAATACCTTTAATGATATAATCTTAGTAACCTGTCAAATGTCCTTAAAAGTAAATGAATCATAATTCATTTATCTTTTTAAGGAAGTTTGGTAGTTTAATAAGTTGCCTTCACACTTCCTTTCTGACATAAAGTCATATGAAGAGAGAGTGCAATTGTGAAAATGAGTATGAGCTTATTTTAATTATCAAAGTGATCCAAATTTATATGGTTAAGTGATAGTGTAGAATTAGAGGAAAGGAAAACAAAAAAAAAATCTAAAAAAAGATGACTGCCCAAATGCACAGTGATTCAAGTAAGTAGGTAATCATTGTCAGAATATTTAGTATCTCCTACTTATGGGGAAACTTTGGATTTTACTTACCATATGCTATTTCTTGCAAATAGTAAGAGAGATTGCATTTTAGCTATGCCTTGATGATAAGTGGGTGTACTTTTTTTTTAAATATTGAAATCTCGGAGATCCTGGATCATTCTTATTTCCTCCATGGTCTAGACATTTGTAGGCTAAAAGTATAGTTTTATCAAAACAAACAAAAAACCAAAAAGTGGCAAATCTTGTAGCCCTATTAAATTCATTTTAATAGATGGTGGGAGAATAACCCAGGCCATAGGAAAGCAGTTTTACACAAAGCCCCAAAGAGTATTTGGAATGATTATAACCTAAAGATGGCTATCAGAATAAACCATGCGACTTCAGATGTGTAAATCACTTTGCAACTGGCTCATTGATGTAACTACTAAGATATTCCCAGGTCAAGACTAAAATAATTATATTTTTTAGCAAATATTGTTTACTAATGATAGTAATTAACCTATTGCCAGATGTTAGACATAAAATGATGCAGATGAAAGAATGTAGAAGACCATGTCTTTAGAAAAACTGGTTAAAATTCTAGCATAGGGTCCTATTAACTAGGTAACAATTAGACAGTTACTCAGTTTCTCCGAGCCTAAATATGTTTATGTATGGAATCTGAATAATGTAGGAAGCATAATAATAAATAGGGAGTATAATACTTCCTACCTCACAGGAATTGATTTCAGGAAATCACTTTTTATTCATACAGAACTATTTTTAATCTGAATTATTATTGAAGATAGAAATAGTATTAATAAACTGAAAATTTATGACAATCAACTCATCCTTTGTATTCAGAAGCTTACTTCATCATGGAGCATGATTCCTTGCAGTTTCTGCCAATTTATAGAGATTTCTTTGATGGGACAAACAGTGATTTGAGGAAAATACAACTAAGTTCAGAGATGCTCATTATTAGAAGTTCAAATAAACAATGACCCACGTATTTAGTTTTCATCATAGCAAACCACTTAGTAAAGCATAAAAAGGCTATGATTTGCCACAGTCAAAATAAACAAGCTTATTATCAATCAGATTATGTACGAAGAAGGGGATACAAAGAGAAGTAGGTAATTAACGGCAACAGTCCTTGTTCTCAAAGTTGTTCAATCATTCATTTGTCTGACTCTTCATAGTCCCATGGACCATAGCACACCAATACTGTCTATGGGGATTTGCGGCAGAGATAATGGAGTAATTTGCCATTTCCTTTTCTACTTTATTAAAGCCAAGAGGGGTTAGGTGACTTACACGGGGTCACACAGTTTATAAGTGTTTGGAGTCTGAATTTCAACTTAGGTCTTCTTGACTCCAAGCCCAGTGTACTATCCACTGAATCTACTAACAGCCTTCAAGGAAAATAAAGATTGACTTGCACAGGGTCACATAGCTGGAAAGTATCTGAAACTGGGTTTGAACTCAGGTCATTTTGACTCTAAGCCAAGAGCTCTATCCACTGAGCCATCTAATTGCTTCTGCTGGCAATGTACTCATAGTGTAATGGGAGAGACAACATGAAAACAACTATGTGCAAACAAGCTACGGAGGATAATTTACAGTCAGTCAACAAAGCAAAGGCATTAGTATTAAGGCATATCATGAAAGGTGTTTTGTAGGTGGTAGGATTTTAGTTGGGACTTAAAAGATACCAAGGAAGCCAGGTAAAGGAGATTTAAAAAAGAGAGAATTCCTATCATAGGGGAGGAGGCAAAGAAAATAACTTTCTTTTGTGAAGAACAGCAAGCATGCCAGTATCATTGGACTTTAGGCTATGGTAGGAGGAGTGGGGGGTAAAAAGTAAGTTGTAAGAATACTGGGAAGGTAGGAAGGAACAGATTGTGGAGAACTTTGGCATCAAACAAAGACTTTATGTTTGAACCTGTAGGTGATAGGAAACCACCGGAATTTACTAACAGATGGGATGACACAATCATGCCTGAAATTTAAGAAGATCAATTTGACAGCGGGAGTAGAGAGACACTTGAGAAAGGGAAACCAAACAGAAGGTTATTGCAATAGTCAAAATGTGGTTAGATTGGGGCCTGGACTAGAGTGAAGTATCAGTGTCAGGTAGAATTGACAATTTTTGGCAATGAGAGGAAGGGAGGATAGATAGATAGAGTGAGGAATTTAGAATGTCACTGCAAAAAGTGTCTGTTCCAGTGAACTCTGAGGCCTTTTGATGCATTGAATTTTAACGTACAATAATGCATTTTTAGATCCTCATTTTGTTTAATTATGGGATTTAAGTGTTTTAGTTTGTTTTGTTTCTTTATGTTTTTACTTGTGTTGTCATGCATAGAATATCGGGTAGATTGGATACATGTGTACTTAATAGATATAGCATGGTATGATTGATAGAAAGCCAGTCTAAGAGTCAGAAAACTGGTGTCAAGTTGAATCTTTATCATACATTGATCATGTAACTACGTTCAATCATTTGATCTCTCAGTGTGCCAGCAACATTCTAATATTATTAGTTGCAGAAGGGGTACTGATTTAGATTGTTAGAGTGAAAGGATTCCCTGCCAATTAAATCACAGGTTCAGTCCAAAAAAGAGTGGTCAAATTAGAGTTCTAGAAGCTGCGGTATTTGGGGCAGCTAGGTGGTACAGTGAATAGAGCACTGGCCCTGAAGTCAGGAGGACCTTAGTTCAAATCCAGTCTCAAACACTTAACACTTGCTAGCCATGTGACCTTTGGCAAGTTATTTAACCCCAATGGCTCTACAAAAAAAAAAAAAAAAGAAGCTATGGTATTTCCTTGATTTTTCTTAAGATCTTTCTACCTTACTGTAGCATCTTTCCATGAGGATCTTGAGGCAGTTAAATGGCTCAGTGGACAGAATGCTGAGCCTAGAGTCAAAAAACCTGAGTTCAAAGCTGATCTTAGACACTCATTAGCTGTGTGATCATGGGCAACTGACTTAATGCCCATTTGCTTTAATCCACTGGAGAAGGAAATGGCAAATAATTCCAGTATTTTTAGTCAAGAAAATTCCAAGAACAGTATGATCCGTGAAATCAAGAAGAGTTGGACATGAATAAGCAACAACAAGTTTTCATAGCTAACTCATCATTACTTTGATCTGTTTTGTTCTAAACTCCTATGAATTGAACTTTAAGCAAAGCGATTGAAAATGTGAGTGATTTTTTTTCTTCCATTTCAAAATAAGTTGAAATTCAAATATCTTCAAAATGTATGCTTTCTATGCTAAAAGCAGTGCATTTTTTCCTTTCCTTATTCTGTAGCTGCAGTGACATATTTTTATTAGCCAGGAGTTGATAACTGGATATTTTATCGCTTAAGGACATTTTCAGACAAAACATATTTTCCATTTTCTGGACATGGCATCAGAAAAGACATAATGCAGGATCAACACAGCTCTGCTTAAGTAACAGTAAACCTGAGACTAGACCAAGTGATGGGAAACACACACACACACACACACACACACACACACACGCACACACACAAACACAGCTTTGAAAAGGTGACAAAGAAATTACCAAGGAAATAACACAGATCCAATAATCATTTAATAGGTTTGAAACACACACACACACACACACACACACACACACACACACAGGAAGAGATAGACAGAGAGTGAAGAGAGAAAGAGAGAGAGAGAGAACAAGTGGTGAAGTTATTAATAAAAGTTGTTTTCTTTCTTAACAGCATTAAAAAACAGTTACATGACAAACAGTCCATGATAGATCTGATGAACATAATTTTCTTGAAATTTTAGTGTTATTGTTTGAAATCCTCATGCTTAATACAGTTAGAAATAACAAATTTAAGTCCATTTTTAAAAAATGAAATAGACTTTGAAGACATACCAGTAAAAGTAAAGGAAGAAACTATTGACTCATTTTTTTAGAATATTGTATGCATACATGTTTATGTAAGTTCTAAATAAATTCATATGTGTGTATATATGTACAAATGAATTCAAATATATGTATTTGTATATGCAGAAATATATATGTGTATTCTCAAATATATGCATATGCATATACACGTATATTTGTTTTTAATTACATATGCATGTACATATACCTACATAAGTATGTGTGAATGAATATTTGCATTTTAAGTATATGTATATACATATATATTCTATAGGTATTATACATTATATGTGCATATGTTATAAAGATATGAGCATATGTACATATTTGTATATAAATGTGTAACATATATTTGTTATCAGAAAAGACTTCAGTGACCATTGAGTCTGATGTCCTCATTTTACAGATGAGGAAACCAGTGTTCAAAATGGAGGCACTGTAGTAGCAGAGCCAGGTCATTTAGGTAGGACAGAGCATTGGGCTTGGAGTCAGGAAGCTCTGAGTTAAAATCTGGCCTCACACACTTACTAGCTATGTGACCCTGGACAAGTCACTTAACCTGATTTGCCTGAGTTGCCTCATCTGCAAAATGAGATGAACAAGGAAATGGCAAACCACTCCAGTAACTTTACCAAGAAAACCCCAAATGGAGTTAAGAAGAGTCAGACCCAACTGGATAGCTAAAATAGGGCCAGGATTTGAACTTATGTTTTCTGTCTCCAAATTCAGTGTTGTTTTAATAGTATTATACTTTTTCCACTTACCTATTATCCCATATTACTCTTCTCACTTGACTCGATATTAAAAATTTTTTGGTGTTATTATTCCCTATGAAATATGAATTAAATATTTAACCTGTCATTCAGAGTTCTCTGTAATTCTACCCGTCAAGCTACCTATGTTGTACACCTAATGCTCTAGCCAGATTGGAATACTCACATTTCCCTAAAGTCATCACATATGTTCCTTATTCTTGTTTATTTAAATGTATGGTTTTTGTTTGTATCTTAAAAGGAACCACGGCAACAACAAACCTTGCTATCTACCATGTAGAGGTATAGTAATTTGAGAGCTTGTCGTGGAGCCAAGAAAATCTCAGTTCATCCAACCACCACCCTTCTAACATAAACTAGCTCTGCAACTCTGAAAAACTCACTTAGCCTTTCAGAACACCTTTTAAGATAATAAAGTAATGAGAGTTCCCTTTGTGAATTTAATCACAGGTCTAATCCCTTTCCTAAGTGATAGACTTCTGGTTGGTCTCTGGCTCATGTCCCTTTCTGCTATACTCTATTCTCCATGCAACTATCAAAATGATCTCCCAAAATCACAGGACTGACCATATCATACCCCTTATTCCATAAACCCCAGTCACTTCCTATTACGTCCAGTATAAATGTAATGGTAAGCAAAGAAGTGCTTAGCAGCTTGTTTCAGCTATTTAATTATTTAGCATCTTGTTTCAGTTTAAGTTTCTTTTAAGCCTTACCCAGGATTATATCAAGTCTTTGTTAAGAAACAGAGCTTGTGAATCCCACAGGGGGAGGAACTTGTTGATGCAACAGGAAGGGGTGGAACAGGAAGGACCTAATAACCATGTATAAGGAGAAGCCCAAGTTGTGAAAGAGCGGAATTGAAAGGGGAACTTTGTGTGGCCAGGTACTCTATTTGTTCTGTTTCTGTTGATTTTTGTTTGTGATACTTTGTACAGAAGCCCTGGGACCTTACTGGAAGCCCTGACAGAGGATTTTCTTGTTGTCTGTCTACAGAATCCTAGAGGAGGGTTTTTGAGGTCCTGGGACTACACTTACAATTTGTGTTGAGTTCTCAGACTTTATGGGTCTGTGTTGATTTCACAGGCAGAAAGTGAATTGATGATGGAGCCAGCATTGTGGATGAATGTTATTTTGACTCTGTTAAACTTTGTCTTCCCAGAAACAGAAACTGTGAGGGACTTGAAGTGAACTGCACACTGTGAGCTTCAATATGGAATGGGAACTGGATGAGGAACTGTATGAAGAACTGGTTGAGGAGGTGGACAAGGAGCTGGAAGAGTAGCTGAGAGCTTCCTGCCTTTGAATCCAGGTAATAATTGGGTAGATTCAGGCAGTAGCTGGGAACATGGAAGAGGAACCATGGAAGCTGAGAACCACCCTCAAGTCAAGATAAATGACCTCTCCTTGGGTACTTTATGCTGACTGACAAGATCATGATTTACTGTAACCTAAGGGTGGAGAACTTTGACCTTTGTACTTTGTGTTCCTTAAGGCGGCCTGCTTCTTAAGGATGGTTGAGTTGAGGACTTATTGGATGTGTGTACTGTGTGTCCCTTAAGGAGGCTTGTTCTTTAAGGATGATTAAGTTAAGGACTTACTGACTAATATCTTTGGCTTACAACTACAAGGCCACCAAGGTGAAAACTATGTGGCCACTTTGTGGATAAGTTGTTATGTTATATCATCGTGAATGCTCTACTTTGGTGTCTGTGAATGTTTGGCTTTAATTTAATACTGAATAAATAGAAAGTTTACTATACTATGTGATCAGAAACTTAAAGCTATTCACAATAGCAGTCCTCTGGAAAGTTGCTTGTGCGTGGCTTTACCATAACAAATAAAATCTTTTTTTTTAATTTTTACATTTTAACACCGTTTATAAACTAGTGCCTTCCTACATTTCCAGTCATCTGAAAACCTTATTTCTTCTACAGTCTACTATCCAATGGCATGGTTTTTCTTCCTTTTCCTCACACAAGACACTCCATCTCTTGACTTGATCGATTTTCAATGCCTGGAATTCTCTATTTCTCTGTCTCTGCCTACTGGATTCCTTGGCCTCTTTCGGGTTTCAACTAAATGTCCTCCTTCAGCAAGTTCTTGGCAGTCCTCTTCAGTGCTAGTGACTTTCTTCTAAGGTTATCTCTAATTTATCCTACATTTATTTTGTTTGTATGTTGTGTATGTGTGTGTGTGTGTGTGTTCTCCCTGAATCCCTATTAAATTGTAACCTTCTTGAGGGCCATGACTATTTTTGTCTTTCTTTGTATCCCTAGTGCTAAGCAAGTCACAATGCAATATATGCTCATCTAACACTTTCACTTGATTTGACAAATCTATTGACTCTCCCTATGCTTAAAAGTCCCTCCAGATGTATTTATTTGTTCAAATGCTATCCATGATATCCAATTTCACCTTCCCATAAAACTTTAAGCTTTGTTGCTCAAGAATTTACTACTGAATTGAATTATGGTTGTGGAGAGCAGAAGGAAAGGGAATAAGCATTTATATAGTACGTTCTATGGCCATGCTCTTTTCTATCACAATAATTCACTAAGGAAGATGCCATTATTATCCTCATTTTAAAGATGAGGAATTTGAAGCAAACAGAGATTATTTGACTTTTCCAAGGTTATTGAGCTAGTATGTATCTGAGGGCAGCTTTGAATTTGTCTTCCTAACTTGAGTTTCAACAGTCATTTCTCTACACCACAAACAGGATTACACTTGTATTCCTTTGCCCTGATCTTCATATATGTGCAATCCAGAGGTACTCAGCCTGTCTGGAACTTTTACAAAGAATATCAAGTATCTTAATAATTTTAGATACCATGAAAAAGATATATCAGTTGCATGATTCATTTGATTTTTCTTATATTTATTGAATACAATATTTAATACACTAGGCAATAATATTGGCAACAACAATTGCAATAGGCAATAAGATTGTTGCTAATTAATAAAACCTCACTATGTGCCCTACTTCTCTTCAGGGGATAATAGAGGAAGTAGAGAAGAATAGACTACTGTGTGGGTGGAATAGTTTACTTTAGTTTGTACAGAAACAAGTAAATGGCACCCACATTACTTGAGAGTCATTGAAATTTTATGTTTGTTTAATAGTGATGGATGTCACATCATTAGATAATGCATCAAACATTAATGAAGGAAGACTGTGCTTCTAAAATGTCATTGATAATTGGCTAGTCACTATTTCTCCAATTACTATAATGAACTAAAACAGAGGAGACAAGATCAGCATACATATTGCTTTCTAAATGAGACTGCTGTTTTCCAAACTATAGTTTCTTTCAACACCTGTCACAATTCACCAAGATAAAAACTTTATCGGAGGAAATAGAACTATCACAGGTATTTTTTTTATCTAATGGAAATATAAAATATTAAGTTGCCAAGACAAAGATGTCTTCTGTTTATGGAAATGTAGATGGAAATGCTTTGAGAAAAATTTTACACTTTTTTTTTTGGAAGCATGCTACAGAGCCTGTCCCATGAGACAAGTAGGGTTGGGTTTGGCCCTTACCAGAGATGAGACATATGCTGTGGCTGGCCCAGCACTTCAAGGAAAGTCTGATATTAATTATCTGTGTCATTGGGAGTGTCTAGATAGCAGGCTAGTTCCTACATATACATACATACACACACACATATATATATATGTATATATGTGTGTATATATATCTACATACATATGTATACATACATATATACATATATACATATATATATATATGCATACATACATATATATATATATGTATATACACTCAATGGGATGCCCACTGTTATAAATTATGGCATTTATTTTAATAAACCCACATAAGGTGGTCATTACTGTAATTACAAATACATTACTTACCACCAAGTGGAATATGGCTATGCATGATATGAGGCAATTCATCAGCGTTCTTACAAACATTTAATTTTAAAGCTAGAAAGTCTTTATTTCATGTATATGATATTTTAGAGTCTGGTAAAGACATAAACTAATGATTTATTTTCCCAACAATTTTATGAACCCCTAGTCTCATTATTATGTATTTGTCCTTCATAGTTGCAAATCACAACCTCACAACCTAAGCAAATTTTCTCATCCTATGAATTTTTTGTCCATTCCCCCATATATGGGGTAGAGTTCAGGAATCTATCCAATTTCTAGTCAAGCTTTCAATTACGCTCATATTTTATGGATATAAGTGCATCATACAAAGGGGGAATCTTTTCAACTACCTTCCCCCATTTTGTTATGTGACAAGACTATCTTTTCTCCAAATCATGCATAGGAACACACAATTTATACTGGAAAGAACTTTAGAAATCAAGTCCAACTTTCATTTTAGAAATATGGAATATGGATACCAAATGACTTGCCCAAGGTCACACAGTTAGATAGAGCTTGAAGCAGAATCTGAAACACAGGCCTTTCTAATGCCATGTTATGTCCTATCATGTCAAATTTATGAAGATTCTCTTAATGCATTTTTAGTACACAAGACATTCTTGATTGGGGGCCATTCATCTTCATTACATATCTTTCCATATCTTTCTTGTTGATCACATAGGCTTATGATACTATTGAGATTATATTTTGGAAATAAAGCATTAAAGGGAATATTGCGGTTATTAAGATGGTCCTTTGTTCAAACCAATATTTTGACATCTTGCAAGTTTCTGTACAATTTCCTAAATGTATATATTTCAGTTTCTTCTTCATGATAGACGAATTTTGGATACAGTTCTTTGTGTCTCTTCATGCATATCTGTATATCCTAATTCATTGAATGTGAGTTGTTCTTTTAACTACATTTGATAATCTGACCAATGAATATTCTTCATGCACTTTGCATTTTTCCTATGTAGAAATATAAGCCAATATATCTTGTCTTTCGATTTCAGTGAGAAAATCCTCTAGGGCTTGATTCAAATAATACAATGTCATCCTCTGTATATTGTAAAAGATGAAAATATATAGGAATTTTCATTGTTAGATGGCAAGTGTGGCAAGACATACACACACACACAACACACACACACACACACACAAACACACACACACACACACACACAAATGAATAGCTGATTGAACTTTGAATTGATAAACATTCTGGAAAGCAAATTGGAATTACATAGAGTGACTAAAACATACCCTTTGACCAGGAAATCCCAGTGCTGACAATACACCCCAAGAAGGTCAATGAAAAAAGAGAAGGTTAATCTACAAGAAAATATTTATAGAGGAATTTTTGTTAATGGTAAAGAACTTGAAATGCAGTACACATCCATCAACAGGGAAAGGATAAACAAATTGTGGTACATCAATGCAATGAAATATTACTGTACTTCAAGAAGTGATGAAAATATTGAATACAGAGAATCATTGTAATACATGATGTGATAAGTACAGTAAATGGTATCATGAAAATAATATACATAACTCTATTACAACATTAATGAAAAGAACAAAAACAAGAAATATGTCTGTTTTGGCTCATGTAATGTTTTGTTTTGTTTTTTAATTTGCTTTTGCTTAATCCCTCCCCTTCCCTTTTTATTCTTCTGTAATGGATATTTTTCTTGCAGGAAAGTGGAGGAATATACCAAGAAATAAAGTTAAGGGCAGTGGAGGTGGAGGTTGATTGCAAAAACAACTGGGAAAACTAGTCATTGATCAATTGATGCCCAAGAGGAGGAAGGACCAAGAATCCAATGAATAATAATCCGCCTCAGAAAACTGGCACTGTTTACTTCTCCCAGCCAGTCCCTTAATTCCATCATCCAAGGAAGCAACTCTTATGAAGAAAGGCCCAGCAATCCCTTCCAACAGCTAATCAGTTGTGGGCAGACAAGGCTTCCTATCTGAAGTAGCAAAGCTTCCTGAGGGAGAGTAGTAGGTGACATGTGCCAAGTGGATCAAATCACCACTGCTACCTTGATCAGTGCCTCCCCTCAGATCCCATGGAGATAGGCAAGGTCCCTAAATTCATGAGCCCTGAGAATAGCAGTATGTTTCCATTAATCACCCCTCCTTTGAGGCCAAAAAGGAAATTCTATTTGAATGAATAATGTAACTTGAAATCCGCATTTATCCATATTGCATCCAATACTGCTTCAACAAACACAGCTATAGAAAACTTGAGACTGGTGAATTTTTCATCTAGCTTGCAAATGAAAACTCCTATATTTGTTTTCTCCCCTCCTAGAATGCAAACCCCTTGAGAACATGGACTATACTGCTCATTATTTTAATAACATAATTGTATTCCAGCACAATGAAAAATTACAACATGTTCAGCCATTCCCCAAATGATGGACACCCTCTTGATTTCGAATTCATTGCCAACACAAGAAAAAAAGAACTGTTATAAAAATTTTGTACACATAAGTCCTTTTCCATATTATTTTATCTTTTGGGGATATAGACCTAGTTGGGATATTGTTGGGTCAAAAGGTATACACAGTTTTAAATTCCTTTTGGGCACAGTTTCAAATTCTTCTCCGAAAAGGCTGGACAAGTTTGCTACCCAACAAGAAGTGCATTAGGGTCCCAGTTATGCCATATCCCCTCCAATATTAGTTTTTTTTTTTCTAACATTTTAGCCAATATGATAGGTGAAAAGTGGTAGCTCGGTGTTATTTTAATTCACATTTCTCTAATCAATAGTGATTTAGATAGCTCTTCATATGACTATAGAGAACTTTGATTTCTTGTTCTGAAAACTTGTTAAAGCATTTAACCATACATCAATGGGAAATGACTCATTTTCTTTTGAATTTAACTCAGTTCTCTAATATTTGAGCAATAAGGCCTTTATCAGAGAAACTTGCTATACATTTTTTTTCCAGTTTCCTGCTTTCCTTCTAATCTTGGTTGCATTGGGTTTGGGGAGAGGAGGTTGTATCAGCAAGCACCATAGCATATCCAAGATGGCTACTTGCACAGGTCCTTTAATTTGCTTTTCTAAAGGAAAGCAACTCAAAATGGGTTAACAATCTTACTTCAATCAATCAAACATATATCATTTACTTAGTTCAGGGGGAAAAGTCAACCTTGAACTTCAGAGAATACAAACAGTGTACAAACAGAAGTTACAATTGGAAAAAGAAACAGATCAGCAGGCAGGCTTCCAACCATCTGACCATTACATTCATACCTAGTTACAAGAGAGGGAAGCACCAACATCTGGGTTTTCAAAGCTGGGGGGTGGGGGGGGAGAGCAAAATGGCCACCCAGAGTCTCATCTGGCCATATCACACACACCTCTTTCCAAAGTGAGCCCCAGAGCAAAAACTGACATCGAGATATATATAGCCTTCTCCTGGATCAGAGAATGTCACAACCCTCTTGACCCACTGCCCAATCACAAAGTAATAAGGTGTGGGCATTCCTGAAAAATAAGCTTCCTGCCACAGGCTCCATGTGACCACAGTCAGCCTATTAGGTGACAGAGCATATTTTCAAATCAGGGAAGGTTCTCAGAGTCACTTAAGCCTATCAAAGGGCCTAGGGGTAGGGAAGATCTTCAGATTCCCATAACATTAATTTCTCCTTCTTCCACCAGGAGCTTGTCGGGAGAATATTCTGACTCTCTCTCTCTGGGGCTTTTCTTACACACACACACACACACACACACACACACACACACACACACACACACACACACACACATTTGCTTCCTGTTTCAGCCAATCCCCTTCTTGTAATGTCAGCAACAGGAGACAGAGTTCACACCTTCTTTTTCTTTCACAAAGGTTTGATTAGTTACTAAGCAAGCTAAGTACCTGCTTACTTGACATAACAAAAAGGAG
>CM053583.1:161717881-161733598 GCA_028627135.1 Pseudochirops cupreus
GAATTGACATTCTTTTTTTATTCTAACCAGAACTCAGAATAGTTGCTTAATAATATTGGGGGAGTAAGCTATCAAGTTTCCTGAAACTTATTCTAGGTACTCTGAAAGACAACAGTTCTCAAAGTATAGTCCAGGAACCCTCAGAGGTCACCAAGACTCTGCAACAAGGTTTATGATGTCAAAACCATTTTCATAATACTAAATGAGTTTAATTTCTAATATAGTAAACGAAGAATATTGCCCATATAAGCAAAAAAAAAAAGCCAGATTCTTCACACCTGTGTGACAAGGACAAGTCACTTACCTCAGGCTGCCTGAGTTTCCTCAAGTGTAAAGATAATGATAACATCTTCTTGCCAGGATTCTTGCAAGAATCAAATATGATAAGATTTATAATGCATTTAGCACACTGTCTGGCACCTACTATGGACTTAATAAATGCTTATTTCCTTTCCTCTCATATCTTAGCAAAATACCAGACCTTCACTAAGTATTTCTCTTTTTCCTTTATATATCCAAAAATTATTTATTTGCCTGCTTTATATTTATTTTAAAAAAAACTGTTTTAAAAAGACCTATATATCTATCTGCAGATTGTAGCAGTGTTAGTTTTTTTTGTTTTTTTTTTGTTTTTTAACAATTGCTGCGGTCTACTGTGTATTTACACCAGGAACGATAATGCATAGTTGGCCATCTAATTTCCTGTGTCATTATGACTTTTACACCTTTTAAAATAAATGGGCTTCTGCTTGAGCTAACTGTAAAATAATGATTAGGGATGATAAAGTCACTTTTTCAGTTTATGGATTTAGTACACTTCTAGAAAGAACAGATTATCTCAAAGAAATGTTTCTGAAAGTTCTGGTTTATTTGATTTAGATTTCCTAAAAGTTATTGGAAGAAAGTCCTAAAAGACACATTTTAATTTAAAGGGGCAAGCAGAATAACACATAATTTGAACCTCTCTTTAAATTCATTGAATTCAATCAGTAAAGTAAAAATGTCTGAAGTCATGTATGAACTTTTCAAAGATTTATTCTATGTCCATAGACTTAATATTTCTACATAAAAACCCAGCAAGATATTATTTTGGGATACGATTATAGAAATTAGGCAATTCATATCACAAATGCTATTTTTTGTCTAACAAAGGACACGTAAAGTCTGTGTTTCTGTTATATGAAAGAATGAATCACAAGATAGAAATGTGCAAGTAGAGAATCGTCAACTTTTTTGCTTAATCTGTATAATTGTGATTTTTTGTATAGTCAGCATAAAATATTGTGGAAACCTTAAAAAGTTATATATTCGTACTGTCATTCTTGCTTTTGTTCTTGTTTTCTTGTTCTTATTTTTATTATTCTTGTTCGTCTTCCTGTTCACCTCTTCTCCTCCTTCTGGTCATTATTATTATTACTCCAGTTCTCAGTTAGACAGTCAACAACCATTTAAGGACTGACTTTGCACCAGGAATTGGGCTAATCACTAGAGATGTTTTGTTGTTTTTTTTTTTTTAAAGCAAGAGGAATAATAAGGGTAATAACAGCGAAACAGGCCCTGCTTTCAAGGAGTTTTTTTTTTTTCATTGATGTCTCTCTCCTTAAACCCCTGACTACACCACAGAAATAAGTATTTTATGATATATGCATGTAATTTTCCATTGTTTCAATAATTTTTTATCTTGTTTCTCCAATCACTACTGGAGATCATCACTCTGTGCGTCGTGCTTCTTTATCCCTCACATCCCTATAGACTCTAGCTAATCTTTTATGCAGAGAAGTGGTAATAAACAGTTAATTCATGGAGAGAGAGACAGAAAGAAAAGGAGAAAGAGAGAGAGAGAGAGAGAGAGAGAGAGAGAGAGAGAGAGAGAGAGAGAGATACAGAGACAGAGAGAGAGAGACACAGACAGAGACAGAGAGAGAGAGAGAGAAGGAGAGAGGCAGAGAGAGATACAGTCACATTGTGCACTATGTTCTACCCCTCTATCACCTCTGAAATGATACTCTTTTTTTTTTTCAGTCTCAGGGTTTCTAAAGATCAGTCTTTTTTAGGTAGAAGGTAATGAGGGAGGGGCAAGGCATACAATATGTTACCCATGCTATCTATCTCCAAGAAAGTTGATGACTAAAACAAAAAAGAATTTGATAATATCAAAGATCATTTTAGGTCTAACTTCATGATCATTAGTCTAAATGAAGAGTCTGATGGATCTGCCCAGTTTTATAACCTTGGAGCTTCCACCTTCTTTTAGAGTCTTTACCTTGAAGCCACAGAGTACTATATGTTTCCCGCAGTAACTAGAAATACACACTCCCATAATAAGCTAAAGAGTAATATTATTGGAACATTTACTGCACTGTGCCTCTGTTATTATGTCCAGCTCTATCTAAACTTGGTCTGGCTACTAGAACTGTGAGAATCAAGAAGGTCTTAGACAGATTACCCATCCACTGAAACACTTTACCCATGCTTCAGAGGAAGGAAGGAACATTTATTCTTTTCTCCTTTTACCATATAAAATCTGCAAACTATGAAAGTTTTATACATATAAGCACACTTTCCCCTTCACAAAGGAAGTGTTAAGTTTAGCAGGGTTTTGTATGATAAATTCAAGTTGAGTGAACAAAGGAATAAATGAACAACTGTTGACAGTTTAGTTTCTTTAATATAAGGATATTTTATTATTAATCAATATATTTTATCCAATAACATTTCTAATATCATGTTGAATGAAAATATAGTTATACAAAATATTAGAACATGTAATATATCCACTCACGTTTTAAAAATGTTTTGTTATGAAAAAAGAACAACAAAACATCTTAGCACAATAGTTTGAATTTTCAGGTACTAACAATTACAATGTATGTTGAGATTAACTGATTTTGCTGGTTTGCACTAGCAAAATAATACTTTTTAAACTTTCTCAGTGGATTTAGATAATATTAAAATTAAGGTAAATTGATTATCAAGGGGTAATGTAGTGTTGCTAAATTTATGTTTTTAAAGACAATCAATCACCATCTTCTAATTAACTACTTTATGTAAGGAAATATATTAATCTTGGAATATAAAGACAAAAGTAAACAATTCCCTGCCCTTGAAGAACTTATATTCTTATGGAAGATAATACACATATGGGAAAGTAAGGGCCAGGGAAGGGAGTTCTGCTTTCAAGAGTCATATAGATGGATAAAGGATCCACAGTCAATGATCACAACCTTCCCATGTTGCAGTGGAAGAATTGATATAGGGGCAAGATGCGGGATGGGAGAAGCTTGTGCCAAGAGGCCAAAGAAAAGATAGTAACTGGTCCCAGTTTTTCTGAATACACCTCCAAACAACTTTAAATGGCATCTGATAATTTATTTTGGAGTGGCAGTATCAACAAATTTGCCAGCCAAAAACAACTTAAATGTTTGGCAGGAGAGGTCTGTTGGTTGCACCACGGTAAGATTGCAGCACAGTTCAAGACAGGCTATATGAGCTTAGATCCTGCCCGAGCAAACTATTAGCTTGCCATGGGACCAACTTAATCAACATTATCAGAAACAGTAGCAGTGGCTTCAAGAGCTCATGGCTCACAGATGGTAAGGAGTTCTGGCAACTAGTAAGAAGGCAAATACAATTCTTCTTTTCCTAGAACTGGTACATAACTCTAGTGCATTGTCCATATTTGATTCAAGGTTATCCTCATGAATCATAGGCCTAGGGAAAGTTGGAGCACTAGTGTAGAAGAGCTTATGGCTACAGGATAATGGAAACTTTTATAACAGTTCCAAGGTAGACAAGAGAGTTTATCATCACCCAAAGGGCAGATTTGGAGAATAGCAAACACATCTCTCCTTAGATCATTACAAATTGGAAGAATGATAAATATATAGACCTACAGAATTAGATCTGCAAATAACTGGAAAAAAATGAATATAGGGAAGGTATCCCCTCTAACCCAATAACAAAGCCCAATTTTAACATAAAATAAAAAGAATCAAAAAATAGGTTGGAAAGTGAGCAAATAATAAAAAAGGAGCTGACCGTAGAAAATTACTGTGGTGGCAGGGAAGATCAAAATACAAACAGAAGAAAACAACAAAGTCAAAACAACTATTTCCAAAGTGTCAAAGAAAAAGATGGATTAGTCTGAGGCCCAAAAATAATTCCTGGAACAGCTCATAAAGGATTTAAAAAGTCAAATAAGAGAGGTAGAGAAAAAAAAATTGGGGAAAAAAACTGATGTGAGAAAATGATGAAAACAGTCAATAGCTTGGTAAAAAAAAAAAAGGCACAAAAAATACTGGAAAAGTTGAGGCCTTAAAAAATAGAATAGCTCAAATGGTAATAGATGTAAAAAAATTCAAAGAAGAGAATTCCTTAAAAAGCTGAATTTAAAAATTGGAAATATATATATATATAAATATATATACATATACATACACACACACAGACACACACTCACACATAAAAATTCACTGAAGACGATTTTTTAAAAGTATAATTGGTCAAATGAAAAAGGAAGTATGAAAGTTCATTGAAGAAAGTCATTCATTAGAAATTAGAATTGGGCAACTGAAAGTTAATGGCTACACAAGACATCAAGAAACAGTAAAACAAAATAAAAAGAATGATAACATGGAAGAAAATGTGCAATATTGGTGGGAAAGTTACCTGGAAAACAAATCAAGAACAGATAATTTAAGAATTATTGGATTTCAAGATAGCAATGATCAATAAAAGAGCCTAGAAATTATCTTTCCAGAAATTATCAAGGAAAACTGTCCCGATATTCTAAAATCAGAGGGTAAAATAGAAATTGAAAGAATCTACTTCCTGAAAAAAGATCTTAAAATGAAAACTCCTAGGAACATTTTAACCAAACTCCAGAGCTCCCAGATAAAAGAGAAAATGTTGTAAGTAGCTGGGAAGAAAAAATTCAAATATCATGTAGTCACAATTAGGATTAGACAAGATTTAGTGGATTCTACATTGAAAGGTTAGACAGCTCAGAATATGATATTCCAGAAGGCAACAGAGCTGGGATTACAAAAAAAGGATCACCTATCTAGCAAAATTATGTGTAATCATTCAGGGAGGAAGTGGATATTCAGTGAAGTAGAGGAATTTCAAGCATTCCTGATAAAAAGACCACCACTGAATAGAAGATTTTATTTTCAAATATAAGACTCAAGAGTAGCATAAGAAGGTAAATAGGAAAGAAAAATAAGGTATTCAATAAGATGAAACTATTTACATTACTGCACGAGAAGACCATTCTTGCAAGTCCTAAGAACTTTCTCCCTAATATGTTATAGTTAATATTAAGAAGGATTATGCATAGACAAGGACAGATATGTGAATTGATTATGATAGGATGATATCTAAGAAAAATAAGATAAAGTGGTGAGAAAGAGAAGGACACTGGGACAAGGGGAAAGGGAGAGGTAGAATGGTCTAAATTATGTCATATAAAAGAGGAGGGAAGGAGCTTTTACAATGTAGGGGAATGTACAGAAAGTGATATTTGAATTTTTATTCTTAGTGTTATTGGCACAAAGAAATACTTGAACTTTCCTCCCTTTGTTGTTGGTTTAAACAGTAATAGCAAATTGCATATTCCCAATGTGATTTGAGCAGCTGCTATGAACATACATATTTATTTTCAGGATCAAATCACATAGTATAATAAGCACTCTTTACTCAAAATTATACCAGCACAAATTTTATTCTACACACAAAGACGATATAAAGTAGTATTAAAGAACTATAGAAAGACAAAGCTCAACAAAGTAACAGAAATATTTATACACATCACTAGATGAGACAGCATGAACATCTGCACAGCCAGAGTAGAGTGTGTTGATAACAACTACCCAGAATCTCTAATCCAGGAAATCTAAAAGGTTTCAAATTAAATGTCCTTCCCATAACCAATCTTCTAGAATATCAATCTTCCAGAATATATACAGTTTTCAAACAAAAACTAGACACCTGATTGGCTCAGTGCAAAAAAGAATGAGAGTTTACTTGACTCAGTATCTGATTCGTACTGCACAAGGGCTCTATGTGACTCAGCATGGGATGTGTCACAGCTGTGAACTGGGACAGAGTTCAAAAGAGCAAGGCATCCATGATCAATAACGCAAAATACCTGTGTACCTTTAGACATGAGAACCTGGCCTCTGTTCCAAGGAGAAAAAAGGAACACATGTAGTCATGTAGGGCTATAAATGTACAGGGAAAATCTTCAGTTCCATTAACCCTTCACACACACACTCATTTGGGTATGGATAACTATTTTACCTGGCAGGAAAATAGCAGAGGAAGGGTATAAAACAAGGGAAGCAGATAGGAGAGAGTGTAGAATGGGAGAGGTGGTATTTAGAAGCAAAACACTTTAGAGGTTGGAGAGAGTGAAAGAAAAGAAAGAGTAGGATAAGCAGGAGGAAATAAGATGGAGGGAAATATATACTAATAATTTCAAGTTTCTCTGATAAAAGCATAATTTCTTAACTATATGGAAAACTGATTCAAATTAATTTTTTCTTAAAAAGAGCCATTCTTCAATTGATAAATGACCAAAGGTTATAAACAGTCTGTTTTTAGAAGAAATAATCAAAGCAATTTATGTTCATATTAAAAAAAAACTTACAAATTACCACTGATTAGAGAAACGCAAATTAAAACAACCCTGATGTACCCACATTTATCAGTTTGGCTAATATGCCAGAAAAAGAAAATGACAAATATTGGATGGAATGTGTGAAAATAGTACTAAAGTACTATTAATGCAGTTGTGAACTAATTCGATTATTCTGAACAGTAATTTAGAACTATGCCAAAGGGCTATAAATCCATGCATACCCCTGCAAACAGCAGAACCACTATTAGATCTGTATCCCAAAGAAATAAAAATAAAAATGAAAAGGAAAATCACCTTCATATACAAACATATTTATAGCAGCTCTTTTAGTGGTGGCAAAGAACTGGAAACTGAAGAGATATGCATCAATTGGGGCATAGTTGAACAATTTCTGGTATATGACTGTGATGCAGCACTATTGTATTATAAGAAATGATGAGCAGGATGCTCTCAGAAAAACCTAGAAAGATTTACATTAACTGATGCAAAGTGAAATGAATAGAACCAAGAGAACATTGCACACAGTAACAGAAGTATGATCAACTACGAATGACTCATCTATTATCAGCAACAATGATCCAATACACTTCCAAAAGACTTAATAATGAAAAATGTTATTCATCTCCAAAGGAAGATATAATAGAACCTGAATGCACATTGAAGCATATTTTTAGAACTTTGTTTTACTCTTTGGCTTGTGCTGTCTTTCACAAAATGACTAATATGGAAAAAAAAAAGTAATCAAGAAGAATAGAGATAAGTGTAATGTATCTTGTTCTTGGTTTACTAGTGAATGGCTAGATGAAATATAAAGCATACTCCAGGGTTTGCTACATATAATACTTTGGTTCTGTCATCACATGGTCACCCACCAATTAAGGCAGCTGAGCCTTAAGGCAAAGTCTTGAATTTGAGTCAATTAATGAGTGGGTAAGGGAATATTGTACCTAACAATCAAGACTGGAAGGTTGCTTGGTGGGAGAAAGTAATGAGAAAGAATCAAGGCAGATAATATGATGCCCATGTTTTATGCACCAAAGATGTCAATGATAAAAAGAAATATCCTATACCTACTGAAGTATTAAGAGCTACAGTTTTTTTTTTTAATTATAGCAGAGAATTGAAAAAAAAAAAGAAACTTAATTCCTTATTTGGGAAAGGGTCCTGGTATATTGACATTTTGAGCATGATTATCTTTCAAAAAAGTAATGAATGTGATGAATACAAAGGTACCAGGGAAGAATATGTATTAATTAATGAAAAGGGAAGCAAACAGAATCAGGCAAACACTATGCACAATTATTATAATAATAAAAGCAGAAAAATGATAATAAAAATTTCAAAAACAAATTCTACAATATTAAACAGCCCCAACAAAGAGACATTAGTAAGCATCTCTTCACTCCCTCCCCTTATTCCTTGTTCTTAAGAAAGGTTGGGACTGTTCTTATAGGACATTCCATAGATTATCAGACTTTTCCCTTATGTTGCTTAACTTAACTAATTTCTCCCCCTTTTTTATTCTTTGTTATGACAGATGGCTCTTTGAGATAAGTATGATGGAGGAAAACATTGGTAAATATTGGTGAAAGGTATTTTGTCTATGAATTCAATGATAGACAGGCTTGACATATTAGTGGATCAAAAGATGGGCTAGTATATACACAATTTTATCAATAATTTAAAATGCCAAATGTCATGATAGAAATCTGTGAGTAAGAGAAACTGAGGCAACAAAATTCTGATCATAAGTCATCTATTAGCAAAGCCATCAACTGCCACCAAATGGGTTCTGAGGCTCCTCAGTAACCAAAACCATTTCTGACAGTCTACACAATTTTTCTATGGTAAAAGGACACAATCTATTTTTAGCAATGTGAGTGATATTGAGTTATCATTAACTAGAATCAGAAAATGATATTTTTGCTAACAACATAGGACATTTTGTGCAGTTTGAAATATTTTACATCAGCAATTTATTAGACACAATTGATCTTTATCTTAAGTAAGATTGTCCTTAAAGTGGACTGTGAGTGACTTACAATAGTGTAATATCAAAGTAAAGTTGTAGGTTTAAAGAAGTTTTAAACTCACAAAATGAGGGAGAAAATTTCTTAATTAAACCATAAAGAAATAGAGACATATATCAAAATTTAATATCACAATTCCTCACTTTGACCTTTTAAAGACATATGCCTATTCAATGGGATCACCTATATAAGCAAAATCATCCCAAATATAAATCAAACTAAAATAAAAATCATCAGTAACTAATAAATACTGTAGCAATCCATGTTTCATTCTATCAAAATCTACAAGAACAGAAAATATAAACACCATGAACCAAAAGGTCAAAACAATACAATAAATTAAAGGCTTATGTTAAGTGCTACGAGTATAAACAGTCCCTGCTCATAGAAAACTCATACTCTAACAGGGAAAACAACACTTATGGAAGATTTAATAACATCAACTTCTTCTGCAACCTTGCAACCCACTCCCAATGTTCATTTAAGTAGCACATTTTCATCTTGAATCCCAGATGTCCCAGGGTGATGAACAATACCTAGAATGAACCTTTCCAGAAAGTTCTGGAGATCTGTTGATCAGTTGGAAATTTTTAATGTAAATGTTTTCTCCTGCGTAAAGTCCAAAGGTCCCATCTATAGCAGTTCTCACTTCATGAAGTTCCTTCAGTATATTTTGTTTAAATCTGTCAATAACAAGACAACACAATTTAATATAATCCCTGAGGGGCTGATATGAAAAATGAGCATTTCTGCCTCTTCAAATTATCAGACAGAGGCTTCAAAAGAGGAAAATAATTTTAATTAACAATGTAATTTTATATATAAAATCAGTAATCCAATTTTAAGAAGTTGTTGCTACAATGTATTCCTAAAATTCTTTTTTTTTTTTTTTTGAGATGAGACTGGGAGTTTCCCAGTGACCATTGTAGCCTTCTGCCAGGCTGACTTCAAGAATCCCATCTTACTCTGTCCCCCCATTTTCCCAATTACTTGAAACCCCAAGGAGTTGGGGGGGAGGGCAGGATTAGGTTAGGGTAGGGTTGAGGGGCAGGGTGGGTGGAGTGAGAGAAGGAAAGTCTTAGCCATCCAAGGAGCCACTGCCCTTGTTTTTATGGCTGAGTGGGAAGGCTGACTTGCTCTGGGGGCTGGGTCATCTTGCTGGCCAAGTAGACAAAGGGCTCAAGGAGAGAGCAGCAGTCAGCCACGGACACTTCCCACAGTTTCACCTTCTCCACCTTGGCCCAGTGCTGGGCCACATCAGGGTCCATTCAACGCTGCTCCTGAAGGTGACATTTGTTGCCAAGGACCACAATGGTGACCACCTTCTTGTCGTTCGACTTATCAATCTCTTTCTTGAGCAGTTCGACTCTCTGGAAGGACTCTCAGCTGTTAGTGCTATAGACGAGGACATAGCCATCTGTACAGGAAAAACAGTGCCTGGGAAGTTCTGCCCCATCTCGAAGGCCCTGGGTGTCATAAAATCTCACCTGCTCTTGCACACCTCAATCAGTCTCCATTGAATCCACATAAATGTCTTCCTGGGTTTCAATCATTTCAGAGCCTACTATATGGTCACCATACAATAGCTGTTCTAGGATGGAGGTCTTCCCCACCAATGCCTGGACACACACAACCACTTTGCAATTCTTCCCCATGGACAGACCTCCACTTTGGGGAGAAGACAGGCTACACTACTGGGGGGGTCTCTCCTGGACTAAAAGTCCCTAAGTGCCGCAGCAGCAGATACCAACAGAGGCAACTTTCCACTTCCTTCCTTGACCTCCCAGTCATCCCCCATATTCCTAAAATCCTTAATTTTCAGAACTTGCTACTAAAACATGCTCCATTAGAAATGTTTGGAAGCCAGTCATATGTTTCTAATTCTTAGGGAAACAATTTCCTCCTGTTGTTTTCTCAAAATTTACTACTCCATTTTATAAAACTTATTTAGAAAACTTTTACATTCTATTCCAATTTTTCCGTTTTATTACCCCCATATAACTCAAATAGAATATAACTATTAGCAAAGGGATGGCAAAGCTAGGAAATCTTCAAAATGTGTATGAAAGCAGTAAGATCCCATACCCATATAATAAGACACAAGTATGAAAGATCTCCTGAACCAAATTGAATTATATTCTGTCATAGTAACTCAGACGTTTCTTTATTAATCTATTAAAAAGTAGATTAGTATTGTAACAGCAGTCCTTTCACTGTTGACTTCCCCTGATAGTAGAAGTTTTTTTTCTATGAAAGGAAAAGGAGCACCATGGTTATTATGGTATCAACACTGTCTCCTCAAGGGCACAGACTGACATAAATTCATGACAAGAGAAAACTTTTGTTCAAGTGTTTGATTCTGTTTTATTTAATAACTTATTATGTATTAAATCACATCATTTATGGCATATAAAAATGGATAAATTTAGCCAGGTGGGAAAATTATATTCAGAAGGGAAACTGCATAATAGAGACCCGAATCAAGAGGATTCTTTGCCTTCTCAAGATCATGCCCTCAACTTTCCCAGGGACAGACACCCACCTATAGCAGTTCTCAAAATACATTCCCTTTGGGCAGTAAATGACAATTCCCTTGAAAAGCAGACTGTTGGTTTTATGACAAGGTAGACATTCATATCCAAAATCAAATCTCAGAACAATATCAAACTATAATTCTTTGAGATTTTCCCTCAAATAGCAAAATTTCACTAATCACAGCTTAGGGTTAAGTTAGTATTGTTTCTCTCATGTCTTAATAAATATGAGGACATTCATTGATTCTTCATGTAAGAATTACTACATTCTGGAGATTGACTCATATAGGGTGAGCACTAGTTGACACATGCAGTCAATAGTTAAAAATGTACTTTACTGTATACTAATTAACAACAGATACAAATTCATGATTGTCTAAATAATCTGAGATCAAACACACTATTTAAAGTTAACTAGTAAATTGTTCAACTCTGGCAGAGAGAGGTCCTAATTAAATAAATAACAGAACTTCAGAGTTTCACAACACACAGTCAACAGGGCTAGTAAGATATAACCCTGCTCAAATAGGGCATTCCAATGGACTTAACATAAATGGAACTTCTAAGAGGATTGTGTTTTTCTTTTCTATCAGCAGTGAGTTATTGTTATTACTTTTTAAAAAATAACTTTTGTTTATTTTTAGTTTATATCACTGACTTCCACAAGATTTTGAGTTACAAATTTTCTCCCCATCTTTCCCCTGCCCACCTCCTGAAAACAGTGATCCCATTGTATATCCCCTCCCCCGATCTGCTCTCTCTTATATCCTCTCACATCACCCCTCTGACTTTCTGGTAGGGCAAGATGGATCTCTCTATCCAAGTGCCTTTATATCTTATATTCCAGTTGCATGTAAATAATAATAATAATAATAATGTATATATGTTAAACATTTGATGTTAAACTAAAATTACATATGTGTGTGAATGTATGTGTATATATATATATATATATATATATATATACACATATTATATTAGCATTTGATATTAGAACTTTACATTCTAGATTCTTTTTCTTCCCTCCTTATCACCTGCCTCCACTGGAAAGACAAGCAATTCAATACAGACTGTACATGTGTAACACAGAACATCAATGGATGTATTATGAAACATTGACTATGTTTCCCTCATTTCTATTCACCCTCCACTTGTTCTATTCTCTACATTGTCTCTGTCCCTGTACAGAAGTGTATGCTTCTAACAAACCTCCCCCTAACCTGCCCTTCCCTCCATCATACCCCCTCTTATCCCTTTTCCCCCCACTCTCCTGTAGGGTCAGATACCCAATTTTGAGTGCATGTCATTCCTTCCCTAAGCCAAATTCAATAAGTACAAGGTTGACCCATTTCCTTTTCACCCTCTGTTCTTCCCCTTCATTGTAACAGTTATCCCTTGCCTTTTCTATATGAGATGATTAAACCCATTCTATCTCTCCCTGTCTCCTCTCATTCTCTTCTTCTCCCTCTTTTCAATTTCGCATTTTAAAATATCATCTCCTCCTATTCAATAAATCCCATGCCCTATCTCTATGTGCAAATGTTTACACACCCACATATGTATTTCTATGCATATATACGTTCCTATATAGACATATGTATATGTATGCATACACACATATACATATGTACACACATACATTCATACAAATATGTGTGTGTGTGTGTGTGTGTGTGTACCCCTTGGTGTTCTCTTCACCTATCATCATACTGAAAAAAGTTTCATAAATTACAATTCTCATTTTTCCATATTGGCATGTAAATAGTTGAGCTTTGATAAGTTTCTTATGATTTCTTTCCCATGTTTAGCTTCTCATGTTTCTTGTGTTTGAGTGTTAAATTTGCTATTCAGTTTTATACTTTTCCTCAAGAATACTTGAAATTCCTAATTGAATGACCATATTCTTCCCTGAAAAAGTATATTCAGTTTTGCTGGATAGGTGATTCTTGCTTTTAATCCTAGCTCCCTTGTTCTCTGGAATATCATATTCCAGGCCCTTTAGTCCCTTAATGTAGAAGCTGCTAGATCCTGGGTTATCCTAATTGTGTTTCCACAGTATTCAAATTGTTTCTTCTTGGCAGCTTCTCATATTTTCTCCTTGATCTGGGGACTCCAGAACCTGGCTATAATACTCCTAGGATTTTTCTTTTGGAGATCTTTTACAAGAGGTGATCAGTGAATTCTTTCAATTCTATTTTGCCCTGTGGCTCTACAATATCAGGGCAATTTTCCTTGAGAATTTCTTGAAGGATGCTTTCCAAATTCTTTTTTTTTTTGATCATGGCTTTCATGTAGTCCAATAATTTTTAAATTGTCTCTCCAGGATCTATTTTCATTGTCAGTTATTTTTTTCAAGGAGATATTTCAAATTGCCTCCTACTTTTTTCATTTTTTTGGATCTGTTTAATAGTATCTTGATTTCTCATAAAGTCATTGCCTTCCATTTGCTCCACTCTAATTCTGAAAGAGTTATTCTCTTCAGAAAGCTTTTGAGATTCTTTTTCCATCTGGCAAATTCAAATTTTTAAGGCATTCTTCTCCTCAATGGCTTTTTGGGCCTCTTTCGCCATTTGAGTTAATCTGTATTTTAAAGTGTTATTTTCTTCAGGCAGGTTGTTGACTCTCTTTTGATGATTTTCTTGCATCATTCTCACTTTCCTTCCCAATTTTTCCTCCAATTCTCTTATTTAGTTTTCAAAATCCTTCTTAAGCTTCTCTATAGTTTGTAATCAATCAACATTTTTCTTAGAAGCTTTTGGGGTGGAAGTTCTGACTGTGTTGACTTCCACACGTTCCATGCTTTGATCCTTTTTGTCCCAAGAAAAGGAAGCTAATGTTGCATTGTATTTTTGTCATTTTTTTTAGTTCAATTCTTTACAACCTCTATACTTAAAAACAAAGGAAGTTATCAGTCTAATAGCATTGCTGATAGAATGGTTTCTCAAATTTCATCATATAAGAAATATTTTAGAAAGACAATGAGAAGATACCAAATGCCATGCATTTAAAACTTACTACCGGATGGTAACATAGAAGCAACAAGGTTCTGCAGCTCCCACATAGCCACCTCAAATACCCATAAAATATGACTATAAACAAATTTCAGGGCTCCAAAACTCACAAAAATACAGAAAAACTCATCTCCCACTGAAGGCAGCTTGGCTGGAAGGTCTCATCTCAGCACACAGGGAGCAGAAACCAGCCCAGCCTGAAACCATGACTTGGACGTGGGAAGGCCAAGACGAACCACAGCTGGAGCCTTAAGGAGAGTGGATCAGCAGCAGCTGTGGCAGTTTCCAGAATTATCAAGCCATAAGAAACAAGGACAAAGTGAAAGGTCAGTGAAACTCAGCTAAATTTAGGGGGGAAAAGTGGTCTGGCTGAACTGCCTCCAGGACAAGGATGTGGCAGAAGCAGTGGCCCTGTAGCCCCCTCCACGTGGCTGCTTCAGAGCTCCCCACCTACAGACTGCAGACGGGCCAAGTGATTGTTCAGAGGCTAAGTGCACTTGTGTTGAGAGACCTGGATCTGTATTATGGTCTTGGGTGCTGGTCGTGGGGAGTGTTTTCAGTGAGCCAAAGCTGGTGGGGGCTGCAAAAATATGGTGGCCCCACAATAGCTCTGGCAGCTGTGGAAAACCTAGCAATTTGGGACAGAGCTTTCCCCTGTAGAAGCAGAGTTCCACAGAGCTAAAAAAATCAAGTAAATGACTGGCAGCATGAATAGGCAAAGGAAGCAAAGTTAGACCAGCAACCAAATTTAGATTCCTTCTTTGGGTATAATGTACCAGGGGATAATCTGGTCATTCAGTGAGGTGGAGGACTTTCAATCTTTCTAGCTGTAGAAACAAAAACTGAAAAGAAAATTTGACACTCAAATATAAGAAGCATGAGAAGGTAAACATAGAAAACAAATCATAAGGAACTTATCAAAATTAAACTATTTACATGCCTACATGGAAAATTATAATTGTAACTTATGAAACTTTTCTCCATATGAGGATAGGTGAAGGGAATGCAAATGTATATATATACATATACTTACAGATATATCTATATAGGAGGGTTTATATATGCATATGAACACATATATGAGTATGTGTATATATGAAAACATGGAGGGCACAGGGTAAATTGAATAGGAAGGGACAATACTCTAAAAGGTGAAATTTGAGGTGGGAGAATATTAGAATGAGAGGAGACAGGGAGAGACAAATGGGGTTAATCATGTCATATAGAAGAAGCAAGGGACAATTATTACAATGGAGGCTAGGAACAAGAAGGCAAAAGGGAAAGAGTCAACCTTACTCTCATTGAATTTGGCTTAGGTAAGGAATGACATAAACTCTAAACTGGGTATCTTGCCACACAGGAGAGTAGGGGAGATGACGACAAGAGGTGGGATGATGGAGGGGAGGACAAGGTGGCGGGGGGGGGGGTGAGTTTGCTGTAAGTACACACTTCTGACAAGGGACAGGGACAGGGACAAGGTATAGAATAGAAAAAGGGGGGGG
>CM053583.1:161734098-161753104 GCA_028627135.1 Pseudochirops cupreus
CCAACTGGGAATTCAGATATACAGGCACTGTGGTAGGGAGATCCATCCTGCCCTACTGGAAAGTCAGAAGGGCAAGGAGGAGTACATAGGAGAGAGAAGATTGGGGGAGGAATTTTACAGTAGGATGGCTGTTTGGAGGTGTTCAGTAAGGGAAATATGGGGCAAAGATTTGTAACTCAAAATTTCGTGGAAATGAATGATGCAAACAAGAAAATACATAAATTAATTTACTAAAAAAAAAAAACAACCTTACCATCCAGGTGATATTACCTCAGTCAAATTCATTTCCAAAATATCTTACATAGAAAATAATTCATGTCATTACCTATGGAACTTTTTACTAGTCACATTATATTTCAGTATGGAGTAGTTGCCCTCAACAATACTTTAAATAGTGTTTACCACTTGTCTGAAATTTCCTATTTCTTAAAGATTATTTTAAAGAGTTCTATAGATACGTGTTCTGTTCTATTTTAAAATATATAGGTTTTGTTTTCTCATTTGATATTCTGAATTTGTTAAACGTATCAGCTCAACAATTTGTTAATGCACATCACAGGACATCAAGTAGTATGATTGAAGTTTTTCTCTTTATGCTGACACCAGTCTTTAAAAATTTAAATGATAATGAAGGCAATGACAACTTTAAAAAATAATCTTAAAGTGGCAGAGTATTACTAAATAAAAATTTTGTCCAGTACAAATTTTACAATATGTGAGTATAAGATTTTTCACCATCTGCACAATCCAGGCCCTCTATTAAGCACTTTACATTTATTTGGCCTCTCAACTATCCTGGGAAGTGGCTACTGTTCTTATTATTATCACATTTATAAATGAGAAAATTTAATTGTACTAAATAAAAAAGAATCTCAAAAGTTTTCTGAGGAATACAATTCCTTCAGAATTAGAGTGGAGCAAATGGAAGCAAATGACTTTATGACAAATCAAGATACTATTAAGTGGATCCAAAGAAATGAAAAAATAGAAGGCAATGTGAAATATCCCCTTGAAAAAACCACTGACCTGGAAAATACATCCAGGAGAGACAATTTAAAAATTATTGGACTATGTGGAAGCCATGATCAAAAAAGGAACCTAGAAAGCATCCTTCAAGAAATTCTCAAGGAAAATTGCCCTGATATTTTAGAACCAGAGGGCAAAATAGAACTTGGAAGAATTCAATGATTCAAAGTTTTAAAAATAAATGTTAAAAAAAAATTTTTACATTCAATAGGGAAATAAGATATGCAGGTATTGGGGTATAGAAATCCATTTTGCTCTACTAGAAATTTGGGGGTGGGATGGAGGAAGATAGGAAGGGGTGTTCAGTAGGTTCTCTATCTTGGAGTGTGGTGTAGGAGAGAGATGTGGAGAAAATTTGTAAAAAAAAAATAATTGCATAATAGGATTGCACATATCATTTTAAATGAGATTACTCAAATCAAGCTAGGGGTTTTGAATCTCAAACAATAATATATAGAACTATTTTCCCAAAGGCTATTTATCAGTAATATTTCAAAGTTTAATGGCAACCTTGTGCACTAAGCTCAAAACAGCCTAATGAATGAAATGACTTCCTTTTTCTTTCTTAATTTAGCCTATGCAGACACCTTACTGTGGGGGAGTAAATGCATGTCTTATGTTTTCCCTAGGGTATCCATTTTTCTCTGCAATTTTTTTTTTACCTCAGGAAACCTTTAGTACACCAAATAAATTTTATACTACACATTTTACTTTTAAGAATTCTCATTTGGTAGTCTTCATTTTTTTACAGTAACATTTTTTTCCCCTAGGAGTTTCTCAAATTCTTTTTTCAGTGGGGTCAAAAAAATTTCTCAAATTTACTCTTTTGTAACTAATAACTTTTTTTTTCTGCATTCAATGCTTTCATTGACCCCATGCTAGTAGAAACAGGCTCACACTTTCTTTTGACTTTCTAACCATTCTCTTATCTTTACTTACTTAAATTTCCTTTTTTTTTAAATAGCTTTCCAGTGTGCTTTGATTAAAGTCCTTCAGAACTGCATCTTTCTTTTTTTTTTCTTTCCCTGTTCTGACACATTTTTTTCTACTTTCTTTTATTTGCTTGATTCCTCCAATATTTATTTTCCAATTATATCCCAGACTATCTACAGAAATTATTCTCACTCTACTGAATTTTCATTTACAAGTTAGCACATTTTTTTATTATGCAAAACAATAAATTGCAATATTATCACCATATTGGGTCTTTAAAGATTTACAAATGCACTGTTCCTTCTAATTTACTTAGGTGAGATTTTTTCCAGCTTCCCGGAAAAGTTATATCATTCTGAATATTTAAATGTTCAGATTGTCCAGAAGCAAATATAGTGATAAACCAAATGTTATTCTATACGAAATTGTACTTACTTTAAAATTGTTTCCTGATTTAGACTTTGTTCAGGAAGTAGTAGGCAGATGTAGAACAAATTTCATACAGTGCAAGAGCACACTATTTTATCATTCCTGGTTAAATCAAATGTGTTCCCTGGTTCTAAGATATAAGTAACTTTTCCAATAGGGTTCCCCTCAGAATATTATTGCCAGTCCCCATTGTTATTCCAAGGGGAAATTGGTCCCTCTGGAGCCTTTTAGGCTCCTGTTTTACAGAGCAGTTGCTCCCTCTGGAGCATCTATTTCCATGAGTAATGTGCTGCCTCTCTATTTTCTGTTTCCCACTGGGGCTCTACAAGAATGTGAAGATTCTCCTTTTAATTGTAATATATGTGCAAAATTGAACATAAGTTAAAAGAATTTTTTAATTTAATCAAAATTTAGTCTTAAACTATAGTGTCTTTGGAATCAAACCAAAAACAAGAAGTGACTGATATAACAAATTTTACTTCAAATCTTACTTCATCATTTGAAGATTTATTTTCTTTTTGAAAAGTTAAGCAAAAGTTAGTGAAAACAATTTTAAAAAATTGTTCCTGCCAATTTCTTTCTCTTTTTAAGGTGCCACAGGGATTTTCCCACCTGCAGGAGAGATTAGTCTGCTGGCACAGGACTTTTTTAAAGGTGAAAGGAGCAATTCTCTTTCTTTCATTATAATCCTTTCCCAGAGATCTCATACTTTTTTCCCCTTTATTAATGTATATAGATATAGATATAGATATAGATATGATTATACATACACATATATGTAGTTTTCAGTTTTCAGCATTCATTTACACAAGATTTTGAGTTACAAATTTTCTACACATTTCTCCCCTACCCCACACCCCAAGATAGTGAACCTACTGAATACTCCTTCCCCATCCACCCCCACCCCACTCCTAACTTTCTAGTGGGGCAAAATCGATTTCTATACCCCAGTGCCTGCATATATTATTTCCCTGTTGCATGTAAAAAAAAAATTTTTTTCACATTTATTTTTAAAACTTTGATTTTCAGATTCTTTTCCTTCCTCCCTCCTCACCCACCCTCCACTGGGAAGACAAAAAATTCATATGGGTTATACATGTGTAGTTACACAGAACATTTCCATATTAGTCATATTGTGAAAAACTTACTATATTTTCTTGCATCCTATCCTGCCCCTCCATTCTATTTTCTCCTTTTACTCTGTCCCTTTTCAAAAGTTTTTGCATCTAACTACTATCTCCCCAAATCTGCCCTCCATTTTGTCAGCTCCCCTCTTATCTCCTTCCCCCCTATTTTCCTGTAGGGTAAGATACCCATTTGAGTGTATATGGTATTCCCTCCTTAAGCCAAATTCAGGGAGAAGATTGACCCACTCTCTTTTACCTTCCTGCTCTTCCCCTCCATTGTAAGTTTTCTCTCCCCTCTTTTATATGAGATAATTTAACCTATTTTATCTCTCTCTTTCTCCTTCTCCCAATATATTCCTCTCTCACCTCTTAATTTTATTTTGTGATATCATCCCTTCATTTTCAATTCATCCTGTTCCCTCTGTCTATGTATACATGCACACACATATACACACTCACATATGTTTAATATGTACTTTCACCCTCCCATACATACATATATATGTATGTATACACACACATATACATACACACAGATGAATAGATAGATAGATAGATAGACAGACATATATATTGCCTATAACTATGTTCACACTGAGTAAAGTCTCATGAGTTACAATTATAATTTTTCCATGTAGCAATGTAAACAGTTCAACTTAATAAAGTCTTTATCATTTCTTTTTTCTGCTTATCTTCTCATGCTTCTTTTGCTTTTTGTATTTGAAAGTCAAATTTTCTGTTCAGCTCTGGTCTTTTCATTAAGAATGCTTAAAAATCCTCTATTTCATTTAATGTCCATATTTTCCTCCAAAGTATTATACTCAATTTTTCTCAGTAAGTGCTTCTTGGTATTATCCTAGATGTACTGACCTCTGGAAAGTCATGTTCCAAGCCCTTATATCCCTTAATGTAGAAGCTGATAGATCTTGTGCTACCCTGATTGCATTTCCACAATACTCCAATTATTTCTTACTGCCTGCTTGTAATGTTTTCTCCTTCACCTGGAAAGTATGGAATTTGACTATAATATTCTTAGGAGTTTTCTTTTTCAGATCATTTTCAAGAGATGGTTGGTGAATTCTTTCAATTTCTATTTTGCCCTCTGGTTCTAGACTATCAGATCAATTTTCCTTTAGAATTTCTTGAAGGATGATTTCTAAGCTCTTTTGTTTACCATGGCTCTCCGGTAGTCCAGTAATTTTTAAATTATCTCTCCTGGATCTGTTTTCCAGTCAGTGGTTTTTCCAATGAGATGTTTCACATTTTCTTCAATTTTTTCATTCTTTTGGATGTTTTATAATATCTTGATTTCTCATGAAGTCATTCTATTTGCTCCAGTTTAACTTTGAAGGAATTATTTTCTCCATTGGGCTTTGTAACGACCTTTTCCATCTGGCCAATAATGCTTTTTAAGGCATTCTTCTCCTCATTGGCTTTTTGGACCTCTTTTGCCATTTGAGTTAGTGTATTTTTTAAGGTGTTTTCTTCAGTGAGGTTGTTGACTCACTTTTCATGATTTTCTTGCATCATTCTCATTTCTCCTCCTACTTTTTCCTCCATTTCTCTTGCTTGATTTTCAAAACTCTTCTTGAGTTCCTTCATGGCCTGTAGTCAGTTTACATTTTTCTTGGAAGCTTTTGATGCAGAAGTTTTGACTTTACTGCCTTATTCTGGTTCCATGATTTGCTCCTATTTGTCCCCCAAAAAAGACTCTATGATCTGATTGCACTTCCTCTGTTTTATCAACTTGCCAGCCAATTACTTTACTTTTGATCTCTTTGCCATGGTAGAATTATGTTTCCATAGTGGAGAGAAATGTGTCCCAAATTTCTGGGGTTTTCACAGCTGTTGTCAGAGCAATAAAGAGGGCACCCTTTCTACAAGCACCACAAGCTCTGGCATGCTAGATTTTCTCAGTCCAGGACCACCACTCAAAACTGTGACCCAGATCCAAGCAGGTCCCAGAAAAAGTGATTACCCTCTTAATGGGTGTTTTCTCCCTCTACAATATGCAGGCCAGGAGCTCTGGAGGCAGCCATGTGGCAGCAACTAGCAGCTACCATGCTGCTGCCACCTCTCTCCCTTTGGGCAGCAGCTAGACCATGTTCTTCTCTCAGCTAGTTGCAACAGAGTTCACGACTGACCCTTTACTTTCTTTTTGGCATTTATGGACTGAGAAGTCTGGAAACTGCCACAGCTGCTGGTGACTCACTTTCCTGAACTCTGCTCTGGCTGATCTGGGCATTGAGTCTGGGCCTGCATAGCTCATATGGCACTGTGCTTGACTCCCAACCCTGTGTGACAGACCCTTCCTGTCAGCCTGCCAGGTTACCTTCAGAGGTTTGTTTCTCTATGTCATTTTGTGGATTCTTTAACTCTAAAATTTGTTTAGAGTAATTTTTATAGGTATTTGGAGGTGGTTGGAGCAGCAGCTTAAAAAAATTCTTGCTTTTATTCTGCCATCTTTGCTCACCCTTCCTTTCCCTTCCCCCCAGGATCTCTTTCAAAGGGTTAATGTGTTTCAGATTGAGTCCCTTGACTCTTTCTTTCTACTACGGCTCAATTAAACTGTACAATTAGCTATAGTTTCCTTGGGAGCCTAGTCAGAGATCTGGTCCACAGCTTATGAGTTGAAAGAAAACATGGGGAACTTTAACAGCCCTGCTGGTAGTCCATGGTACTTTAATTGGAAATAGCACTACAATGAAGACAGCCTCAGGGCATTTGTTACAAATCTCAGTTGTTGGATGGCTGGCCAGTTAATTCCTAAGGAAGAGATTCACAGCATTGGAACAGGGAATATTATTGTATCCACAAAAAAAAATCAAGTCCTACAGAGGTGATTATCCCATTAGGAGCTTACTTTAGCTTGAATGAATTAGTATTTAGGTCAAGGAGGAGTCTGACCTGCAGGGTGGCCTTGATGAAAAAGTCTCTCACTATAAATTGTCTACTGCATAACTGTACAGAGTTCTTTGGAGAGGGCGGGGACTTCTCACTTGGCCTCCTAGTTGCTTCACCAGCTATAGCAAAAGAAGTGTGCCAACAAGAGAAGGTGAAACAACAAAGTTCTGTAGACCATCCATTAATTAAAACTATCAATTTCCAGCAATTGGGATCCGGCACTCCTCAGTAACCAAGGACACTTCTGAACATAAAGACAGCCCCTTTATAGTAAAATGACATAATCTAATATTAACAATGTGGGTATTATCAAATTACTATTGGCTAGAATTGCATAATGGGAATTTTGCCCAACTTTTAGATTTTTGTACAACTTGGAACATCTAACATCAGAACTACATTAGATGTATTTGACTTTTAGTTTCATAATTGTCTAGGATCACTGTTATGCTGATAATAGTTAAGTCATTCACAGTAGATCATTGTACAATATTACTGTTACTGTGCACAAAGTTCTCCTGGTTCTGCACATTTCACTTTGCAGCAGTTCAAGTCTTCCCAAGTCTTTCTTGTTATTGTTGTTGTTGTTGTTTCTGGGAGCATTCTGCATATTGTTTCCTATAGTACAGTAATATTCCATCACAATCATGTATCACAACTTGTTTAGTCATTTCCCAATTGGTTAGCATCCCTTCAATTTCCAAATCTTTGCCACCACTAAAGCAATTTGTATAAATGATATTTGTGTACATGTAGGTTGTGTGGTTTTTTTTTTTTTTATCTTTTTTTGGATATAGATTTAGCAGTGATATTGCTAGATCAAAAAGTAAGCAGTTTTATAGCTCTTTGACCATAGCTCCAAATTGTTCTCCAGAATGGTTGGATGAATTCACAACTTCACTTTCAATTTTCCCACTTCCTCTTCTATATTTGTCTTCTGTCATATTAGTCAATCTGATAGGTGGGGTGGTACCTAGCAGTTGTTTTAATTTGAATTTATCTAAGCAATAGTGATTTATAGCACTTGTTCATATGACTATATATATATATATATATATATATATATATATAATAACTTCTTATAGTTATATATGACATAAATATAAGAAAAACAGGTGAATAATTGATAAAAATGCATATTCCCTTTTCAAATTAAAAAGTGCTCGTAAAATTATATGATATTAATTTTTCATGGGAAATATTTTTGGATTACATTAGCATTTTAGTCATATATTTTGTTTCTGTAGCATTGTGACTTTCTGATACTTCTCACAACTGGGGAAAACTATCCAAGTAGAGTTTTTTATATTAAAATCAAGTGAATAATATTATGAAAAAATGCTCTTACTCCTCATTTCTCCCTTGGATTTTTATTCTTTGAGGTAATACAGAAAGAAAAAAAAAAAGAAAATAGAAGAGGAGATTGGTTGATTGGTTGAACATGGCTGATCTCATTTTAATATTAACATCTGTTTCCTAAAAACCTTGATAGCAAAGTGGTGGAGGCAGGGAAACCCAATATTATTCTTGGCATTAATACATTATAATTTTATTTCCAAAATGTTATGTCATGTGTTAGTGTTAGGAAATTCAGCAATTGAGGAGAGATGAACTCATAATATTTTAGAGTTTAGAGTGACTAATATATTTTTAACCCTACTCATTTTACATGTAGCTTTTACTTTTGAGTCAGTATGTCTAATTCCCAGTAACACCAGAAGGATATGTCCCTACAAGGATGACTGCTACTACTTATTCAGGATCTCAGAATGACTAGAGAGTTGTCTTTTCTGTTTGTTTGTTTTTGGTATGGGTGCTAACAATGTGGCACCAGTGTGCTTTCCATGAACAATTATCCATCCATACAATTAACTTTTTGGATAAGTTGTGTGGTAACCCATTCAGGTACGAACACACAAAAAAGAAGTAGTTCCATCCTAGAAAGGGGTTTGCCCAGGCAGGTTATATACTCATGCTCAGCACTTGGCTGGTTGGGGAAGAGAAAGACTGTGTGTTTGATCCTTTCTAATGCATACTCAATTATGGTTCAGCATACAATTAAAAGGGTTTTGGTTTCCATGAAGTAAGTAGACAGGAAAAAGTTTGAGCATACCTGCACATGGTATGCAGTGGGCAGTAAAATAGCCTATTGCATTACCCATTTCTGTAAGAATTCTCAACAAAACTCTACTTGGATGATTTTCAGCCTTTTACAACTTGCTCCTCATTGAAAAGTCTCCTGATTATAATCAATAAAGAAGTCACAAATGGAGAGCAAATTTATTCTGTAAAGATGATTATAGACATGAACTTTTGAGTTTTATTATAGTTTTGATTTCATTTTTTTTAAAGCTTAATTTTTTATAGCAGTTCACAGGTATGAATAGGTATAGCATTGAAATTTTTTAATTCATTCCTCTAGGAATCACTACATAAATTCCCTTTATCGAGAGCAATCAACAACTTCTCTGCAACTTAGTTCTCAGAGAGTTCCTCAGAACACCAAGAGATGAAGAAGTGATTTGTTCATGGTTACACAATCAAGAAGTATCAGGGACAAGACTTAAACTAAATTCATATGAAAAGACAATTATCCTTCCACTATGATACACTTTCTAAAACTTTGAGTTTGTGCAAAAAAGAACAGACATCCAAATCTTAATCTTGATCATATGGTTACTCAAGTAAAACAACTATATTCTGATGTATTCCGGGCCTTAATGACCCAGGTAAAAAAAAGTGACATTATCTACCACACAAAGATAAGATGAAAAAATACTATTTACTCTAAAACATTCCAGCACTGAATTACCCAAATATCTTTTAAGAGTCAGTCACAGAATCAAAGTAAAGCGCCAAAATTTTATATTCTAACCTCTACCTGAACACAAATTAGAAATTCTGCATCTTGAAAAAGCCGATAACTCTTTCCTCCCTCGTTAATTCATTAGATTTTTTTAAAGACTTCATGGATTCATAAATATAAGAATAATTCAATAAATATTTGATGACCATATGGATAAGAAAGGGGGAAGAAAAATTTGAGATGAGAACATTTTCTGATAGAAATGTGGATGACATTAGAAGGTGAAGTTTTGAGAAGTTAAGTGTCAAAAATGCAAGATTTAATAACAAAGCATCAGATAACCCCATGGCCTTCTTTACATTGCTTTGACATTTAAAGTTATTGAAATTATTTTTATTTTGGGTTGTCAGTGTGCTATGTCTAATAATTCTGGGGTGCCCTTGGAAATTGGAGGTATTGAATGTGTGTGGGTATGTATGTATGCACATGACAGCAATATATTGTGATAAACTGTCCCAGTGAACCCAAAAAAGTACAAATGGTTCTATAAAAGGGCATAATTAGGCCTTTTAAAATACATATAAATTACATTAAACTCTCATTTTGATTGACTTTCATGTTTCTGGCACCTACAATTTTTCATGAATAGTTACATTAGACTTACTGAATCTTTCACAACCCATTTATTTTATTGTTCTGTTAAGTATATTGAACTTTAGAAAAAAAAACATTGAGCAATTCTCAGCTGTAAATTGGGCAGTTGTGAAAGATCATTTTCTATTTCTTCCTCAGTCATTCTTTTCCAGGCTTTAATAGGTATAAGTCAAGTCAGATTCTTCTGTGTCTAGTGCTTTAAATTAACACTCTTGGCCACACTACACAGAATTGTTTGTCTGGCAACCAGGTTGTGTTTGACCTTTGTGCTGGCAGACAGTGACAGCATGGGAATGACACCTCTAGCAAACTCTCAAGAATCTTTATGTTGGGAAGGAATAGACATGAATCACATTTTGGAGACATCTGCTGAATAAATACACAGGGCAGGGTCTGAGGCATGAGTATCGCTCTTATGAGTGAATAGAAATAGGAAATATATAAAACTCTTCTTGTACACTTTTTAGAAATTTTAAAATTATTTCTCTAGTGTCCTTCTTTGTCTCTTTCTCTCTAAATTTGTGTGTCTGTTTCTCTTTCCCTCTTTGTCTTCCCCTTTATTTCTCTCCACATTCTAATAGTAAACTTTTCTTGATTTCGTTTTTACCTGAGTTATTTATATCTGTACATGTGATCCTAGCAGATTGCAAATTTTATGGAAATAAATGGGCAAATATCACAATGTATGCCTCTCACAAAATAGGTCTTCATTAGATTTATTGAATTGGATTGTAGTTTTAGTATGGGTAACAAAAAGACAACTTAGCTTATGTCTATGAGTATATGACAAGAGTTTGAAGTACATGGAAAATGATTCAGTCAGTTGCTATGAGAAGAACAATAAGAAATTAATGAGAAATAGGTCTGTATTTTTTAGAGAGAACTGTATGACTTGAAAATAATGTAAATATATTGACTCATCTGATCCTACAAAAACCTTATGATAGATGCTATGGGTCTCATTATCTTGTTATAGACGAGGAAATATGTTCAGAATGTTGAGATGACTTGCTTTTGATCATATAGTGGATGATTTTGAGAGGCAGATTAGAAGTCAGGTCTTACTGACTACAAATGTGTTGTTCTTTCTCCATTATATGACATGTCTTTTTTTATCAAAGAGTAAGAAAAATGAAATATTACTTAGAATCCTTTTCTTTTCTGATGGATATGAACTCATACCACAGTAATGGGAGGAAAGGTCCAATTTTGGTTAATTAAAATGAAATTATAGGGGAGTCAGTATAACACAGAAATCTCAATAACAAAACTCAAAAGTTTCAGAGGGTGAATAGGGGAAAAAAACACACAACAGTGATGAAATCGAGTTGGGAAATATCATGACAGGAATGTCTGAAGCTAAAAGTAATTAGGGATCTCAGTGTTTTGATGAAGGTAACATTGAAAAGACTAAATATAGGGTTCAAGGTCATATGGTGGGTGGTGGGTGTAGAGTGGGTTCGAGGGAGTGATTTGCTGCTAAATATTTTACAAATGATTCCAAAACACACATATATACACTGAACAATTTTAAATTTCATTTGATTTTTTTTCAACATTTCTCTATCACTTTATTAAGTTTAAACAAACTGAATGCAAATGTCTGTTCATTTATCCATTTCCAGTTTGGCAAATTGAATAGTTTGTTTTATTTATTCAAGTTCAAGTTTTCCCAAAGGCAATACTATATCTATCTTTAATCCTTTCTACTAATTTCCTGATCATCCATCTCTCTCTCTCTCCCTCTCTCTCTCTCTCTCTCTCTCTCCCTTCCCTCTCCTTTCTCTTATCTATATTTATGTTTATGAATGTGTGCATGTGTGTGCACACACACACACACACATGCACAGTTATTTTTTTTTCTAAAATTGCCATCGTTTTACTGTAAATATTCAGAAATATCTCTCATATTAGTAGCTAGTCACTAACTTGGAGACATCTCAAGGTCACATTGAGGTATAAGAGTAGAATTTTGTGGAAATTTCAGTTAATAATTGCCACACACACACACACACACACACACACACACACACATACATAATAGAGAAAAGAGCTAAAAGCAAATTTTAAAATACTTATAATTCCTTTGATTTATGGGATAGTAAAATAAGAGTTAGATTTTTGTTTGATTGTTTGTTTTCCCAATCATTTTAACTACCTCTGATTGCATTTGTGGACTCAACCATGGGGCATGACTCTTAGTTATAAAGAAAACTGTGTGCTGAATTTTTTATTTTTTATTTTTATTTTTTTGCTTTTCCCACAGATACTATAATTCTTAAATATTTGATTTTTCCTCTTGAAAAAAAATACAAGAAATACATAGCTAAATTGCATATCTCTTCTCTCTATTAGATTCTTTCTGCTTTATTACTAATATGAGTTGGTGGAAAATTGAAAAAAATGTTTCATAGAGACTGATTTTAAGAAACAAGTCAACAATCTGTCTTGATGTCTAATATTAAATATAATGCAATCAGACCCATGGTGTATCTTTTTTTGGTAATTATCAGTGAATCATCATGGCATGTTGGCCTGGGCTCGGGGGGGGGGGGTGGAGTATTCCACTTTGTTTAAAATGGGTATGAGCAAATGTACTTCAATTTGCTTTCACCTGTCACACCAAGTTTCATGAACTTTTGAAAGATAATTTGTCACTGCTTCAGACAATGCTTTGTGATCAATTTTACACTTGCATTTATAAGCACATTGGATTTGGTGATTTATTAATCTTCATGGTTGTAGAGTTAGTACCATTTGAGTTCTTACAGCATCCCATCTACTATATAGAGAACTCTCATTTTAAACCTGCAAACAGTATTTGTTGAACAAAATAAACATCTTGGTGGAGGAAGGAATGAATAGAACCTAGTTTTCACCTTCTAAGTGTCATTTCACTAAAAAAGATAACATAAATTAAGTCAGAATCTTTTCCATTATGCAGAAATATAAGGCTGCTCAGTGACTGTTTATGCAACTTGGCATCTTTCTTCTGTGTATTAATATAATTTCTTCTTTTCAAATATTTAATCTCTCTTGGCTGTGGAGGGATAGTAATGAGTATATCTGGTAGGAACCAATCATAGTACTAATTTTTAAGCTTCTTAGCATTCATTTTGCTATTTTTCAAGGAAAGTTTGTGATAGGAGGGGCCTTGAATACAAGTATTAGTGGAAAGATTATTAACACTAATGTAGATTTAGTGAAGCCTTTTCCTTGTGATATTTTCCCTACTGACAATTTCTTTTTCCCGCAAGACTTGATTAGGCCTTTAATTAACTTGCAGTAAAGGTGCAATGACCTCTAATTAAATTTAATTGTACTTCTCCCAGCAGCAAAATAATGAACTTATTCAAATGAGTCTCACAGCTATGCAAATTTTAACCTGATTAGAAGCTAATAATGAAGGATGTCAATAAAAGTATAACAAATTCCAGGAAAGAGAAATATTATTCTTTAAGGTCTGTGTCTATGTGTGTGTGTTAACTGAGTAGAAAAATACCCAAGATATGACTATTATAGAATGCTACTAAATTCAGTATTTTGGAGGTTCTGAAGGAAATGTGGGAGAGAAGAGGTATTAGACTGACTATCAAACCTACAGAGCTGTTACACTGACCTCAGTTATTATTATTGTTATTATTATTGTATGCCTGTGTAACCTGGAGAGTATACCAGAACCATGTCAGGAAACTGAATCCCTTCCATTTGAATTGTTAGGAAGATTTTGAAGATGACCTGAAAGGATAAAGTACCAAACACTGGCGTCCTCTCTCAAAAAAAAAAAAAAGCCAAGAATTCAAATTCTACTTCAGAGAGTACAACTCTGATGAGTTGGTCATGTTATTTAAATGCCAAATGTAGGCTTGCTTAAAAGGCCATTTAATGGAGAACCAAAACAGGGAAAGCCTTCACGTGGTGGGGAGAAGTGATACAAGTACACTACCAAGGTCTCTCTTAAGAATTCTTAAAATGGATTGTGTGCCATGGAGACACTGCATAATGTATCCTCATCAGAGAAGGTACTATCCTCTATGAACAAAGCAGGATTGCAGTCACTCAAAAGAAAAGCAAAATGAGCAAATTTAGAGAAACCACCCCAAATATTCACATGAACTATCTGTGACCTACCTAGGTCTGAGCTTTTTTTGGTCTGATCAGCCACAGGCAGACAAACTGTAACTTAAATCTAATATAACGATGACATTTTGGTCCTCTCCATGAACAAGGGAAATAGCCGTATGTGTAAACTGTGAATTGAAAAATGCTCAAGTTATGACAATAATAGAATGCTACTGAACTTTAAAACAAACACAAGCAATATTTCAGAAACAAAAAATAAAAATGAATTTTATGGGTTCAAAGAAGTTAGCCTGGAATGCTAAAACTTATTCCATTATTATTTTCATTGCTCAGTGATCCTTTTTCTCAAATTGCTATCAAGCAAATTTCATGAATCTCATGAAAATCAATATCATTGTTGTAAAATTATAGAAATTGTGGCCAGGCATTATTGTGGATATTTGTTGCCTCACAGATGAGGATTTCGATCTGAAAAATGCCTCCACCTGGGAATTGTTTCCTCCTTCAAAAGCTCTACAAATGACCATTGATTCATGATTGGTTAATGACTAGTTTCCACCTGTTACCCAAGGCCATGGACTCAGCCCTGGAAAGTAGGACACATAGAAGCTCATGTATGAAAAGTTGGGTGCACAAATGAAAAAGAGGAAAGGTACTTTGAAAAAGCCGTAATTTTTCTGCCAAGAGAATGGCCTAGATATTTACATGAAATCTCCAGTGAATGAGTTTACTGAGATACCAAATCAAGAAGCTCTCAGTTTAAAGCTAGTTGAATCTTGTTAGCCTCTCTACACTTGTCTTGTTGTCTTGTATCCCTTCTTAGGATTCCCCACTGCAAATATGAGGTATTGGTTGATATCTAAGTTCCTACAACAAAAAAGAAAAGACTGTTACCTTCCATTCAAGTACATAACCTAAGAAAGTATTCACTACAATGTGTTAAGAAAAAAAAAAGGTGTGTATAAATATGTGTGTGTTTGTGTGTGGACTTCTATTTGAGCTCATATGTAGTCATTATAATTCTCCTTTCTCTTGAGGGCCTCCAATTACAGAAAAGTAAATCTGTACATAATGCATATCTATACCCAGTACATACACAAATTGTTTGAAATCTTCCCTCAGGTATGGACTCTAATAATTAAATACTGAACAATATTGAAGGCATAGAGTTTATTCTATTGGTATCAATAAGCAGAAAAACTCAAAACAAACCAAAACAAAAAAGCAAGGTAGGGTATCTATTTTCCAAATAAACATGTAAGCAAATGTTTCCATCATTCCCTCAGAGTAATAGGGAAGGGGTGGAAGCAAGATGGTGGCGTAAGAGCAGCAACATATTGCAGCTCTTACATAGCCACCCCAAAATACCCATAAAATAAGACTCTAAACAAATTCTATAACACCAAAAAGCACACAAATATACTTTCCACTAAAGTCAGCTCGGCTACAAAGAACCATCTCAGCCCTGCGAGCCGAAACCAGCCTAGCCTGAAACCACGGCTCTGTCCTGGAGGTGGCTGGATGAGAGAAGCCAAGCCCCGGCTAGAGCTTCAGGAGAGCAGATCTGTGGAAGCTTTGGCAATATCCAGAATTAGGTTAGAGAAGCTCAGTGAAATCCGGGGAGAAAAGTGGGTCCAGCCAAAATGCCTCCAGGGCAAAGAAGTGGGAAGCAGAGGTTTTGCACCCACCTCCACACTGCCACTTCAGAGCTCCTGGCCAGCAGACTGCAGGGGGAGCAAGCGATCATTCAGAGGCCAAGTGCTCTCCTGTTGAGCTGCCTGGATATGGATATTGATCTTGGGTGTTGGTATTGTTTTTTTTTTTCAGTGAGCTGGAGTGGGGGAGGGACCCAGCAGCCTCCTAAGAGATCTGGCAGCTGGGAAAAATCCAGGGATTTGGGACAGAGCTTCCTCCCCTGGAAGCAGAGTTCCACAGAGATTAAAAAAAAAAAAATCATGGACTGATCAACCATGAATAAGAATAAGCATAAGAAGCAAAGTAAGAACAGCCAAAAAACCCTAGATTGCTTCTTTTGGGAAAAGAAGGATCAAAGCAGAGAGTGGGAGGAGGACAGCACGGCCAGAGCCCCCCACCAAAAACTTCCAATAAACATGAAGATTGCCTTAAAGCTAGAGATCAGCTGAAGAAGGATTTTTAAAACCAAATGAGAGAAGTGGAAGAAAAATTGGGAAGAGAAATAAGAACATTGCAAGAAAATCATGAAAAGAGAGTCAGCAATCTGACTGAAAAAAATAACATCTTAAAAAATAGATTAACTCAAATGACAAAAGAGGCCCAAAAAGCCAATGAGGAGAAGAATGCCTTAAAAAGTCAACTTTGCCATATGGAAAAAGAATCTCAAAAGCATTCTGAAGGGAAAAATTCTGTCAAAATTAGAGTGAAGCAAATGGAAGCAAATGACTTTATGAGAAATCAAGATACTGTCAAACAGATCCAAACAAATGAAAAAATAGAACGCAATGAGAAATGTCTCCTTGAAAAAACCACTGACCTGGAAAACAGATCCAGGAGAGACAACTTAAAAATTATTGGACTACCAGAAAGCCATAATCAAAAAAAAGAACTTAGAAAGCATCATTCAAGAAATTCTCAAGGAAAATTGCCCAGATATTCTGGAACCAGAGGACAAAATAGAACTTGAAAGAATTCACTAATCACCTCTTGAAAAAGACCCCCAAAAGAAAACTCCTGGAAATATTATATCCCGGTTCCAGAATCCCCAGACCAAGGAGAAAGTATTGCAAGCTGCCAGGAAGAAACAATTTGAATATTGTAAAAACACAATTAGGATAACCCAGGATCTAGCAGCTTCTACATTAAGGTATCGAAGGGCCTGGAATATGATATTCCAGAGATCAAGGGAGCTAGGATTAAAACCAAGAATCGCCTACCAAGCAAAATTTAGTATAGTGTTCCAGGGGAAAATATGGTCATTCAGTGAGGTGGAGGACTTTCAAACATTCTTGCTGAAAAAACCAGAACTGAAAAGAAAGTTTGATACTCCAACACAAGAATCATGAGAAGATAAACACAGAAAAGAAATCATAAGGAATTTATCATAGATGAACTATTTACATGAGAAAATGGAAAAGTGACAATTCTAACTGATGCAACTTTTCTCAGTATGAGGTTAGGGGAAGGGAATGCAAATGTATATATACATATTCATACACATATATTTATATAAGAGGGTTTACATATGCATACAAGAACATATTTGAGTATATGTATAAATGAATCCATAGAAGGCATAAGATCAGTTGAATAGGAAGGGACAATATTCCAAATGGTGAAATCCTGAGATGAGAGAGGATTTGACTGAGAGGAGATAGGGAGAGTCAGAATCGGGTTGAGCATCTCATGGAAGAGGCAAGAGATAATTGTTACAATAGAGGGGGAGAACAGGAACCCAAAAGGGAAAGAGTCAACGTTACTCTCACTTAATCTGGATTAGGGAAGGAATGAAATAAACTCTAAACTGAGCATCTTCCCACATAGAAGAGTAGAGGGAAGGGCAATGAGAGGTGGGGTGAAAAAAGAAAAAAAGAAAGAGTAAAAGGGGAAATGAGGTACTTTAGGGGCACACCTTCTGTATCACATTAATAAATCCACAAGATGGACCCCTGTCTTCCAAAATAGGTTAAGTTAATGTGGTCAGTCTCTGGGACGTCTGCCAGGAACTACAGTTAGAAAATTTTGTTCAGGCACTGCTAAAGAGCATTAATAGTATACATGGTAGAGAGTAATGGCAATGCAGATGGTAAGGCCAAGAGTGCTATGAATGTTAATTACATCCCTAACAATAGGTATTCTAAAGGGGCTAGGTGATGTGTTGGATAGAGCACTGATCTTGGAGTTAGGATGACCTCAGTTCAAATTCAACCTCAGACACTTACTATGTGACTATTGGCAAATCTTTTAACATCTGTTGCCTCAATTTCCTGAATTGTAAAAGAGATAATAATAGCATATAGCTCACAGTGTTGTCATTAGGATCAAACGAGAAAATGTTGTTTAAACACATAGCACAGTTCCTAATGCATAGGAGAGCCTAAATACTCACTTATCCCCTTCTGTCCATCTATGCCACCTACTTCTTATGTTGTATATTCATTGTAATGAAGGAATTACATTATGCTTCTGCATGACAGAAACTTTCAGGTTTTTTTTCTTTGTATCTTCAGTATTGAGACCAGTGACAGTCACACAAAAAGCACTTAATAAATAATTATGGATTAATGAATATTTGGGCAGATGATGGGTATTTGTATTTGTCCGGGTCATACTTGCTGTTCCACCCAAAATATTAGAATTTATATGCAATTTACAATCTGGAAATTCTTATCTCATTGTCTTAGTTCAATGTTAAATTTCATTTTGTTAAAAGAAATAAACTTTTTTGTATAAAAGTTTATATAAAATGTATATAAATTCAAGGAAATTAAGTCCCACATTGTCCAATTAATAAATATCTTAAACTGTACCATGAGTTCATCACCTTTGTGGGAAAAAAAAAAGACTAGCATTTTTTTTTTTTAATCACAAATCTTCTAAAATTCTGGTTGATTGTTTTATAGAAAAAAATTCTTAAATCTTTCATACTTGTTTTTATTTAAAATGAGTTTGTTATTGTGTCAGTTGTTCTTCTGATTTGTCAATTCCATCTGTATCAGTTCATATGAGTGTTTAGATTATTCCCTCAATACGTCATTATAGATACCATAATGTTTTCAGTCACTACATAATTGATGAGCACCCTTTTTATTTCCAGTTCTTTGCTACCCCAAAGAATATAAATATTTTTATATTTATGAGAGTCATGTTCCTCTTTCTATCTCATTTATAACTTTTTGTTGTTGAAATAATCATGTTTGTGCAAACCATTTTTAATTTTATATAATCCCAATTGTCCATTTTATCTTCTGTGATCTTTCTTTTTTCTTGTTTGGCCATGATCTCTTCCTCTATTCATAGATTTGAAAGGCGGTTGTTTTTTTGTTTTTTTTCTTGCTGCTCAAATTTT
>CM053583.1:161753604-161769077 GCA_028627135.1 Pseudochirops cupreus
TATTGTGGCCACTGTAGTGAAAACTGTGTGGCCATTTTCTGTGATAAGATGTAATGTTGTGAATATTATAATGTTTTGAATGTTTGTCTTGATTTGTAATGGAATAAACAGAGTGTTCACTCTATTTTGTAATCTGAACTCTAAAAGCTGTTCACAGTAGCATTCCTTTGGGAATCTGCTGGTGCATGGCGTTACAGCATATAATCAGATCAGTAGTGCAATGAGTGATTGCATATCTTGGACAAGTATTATAGACTGAAAAAAATTTATCTGAGGACCAAAGTACTGTATTTTATTTGGATAACTTGCATAACATTTAATTATGAGAATCTGTTTTCTGATGCTAAAAATCCTCTTGTTCTCCTAAATATTATTCTAATATACCCATGAAAGATGGAATAATAGTATTCAAAGAACAAAAAGTATAAACACATTGAAGAGTAATGGATAATACCTGTAAGTGGATTATGATATATTACAAATAATGTAAATAATGTTAAAATGGCATAAATTAAGTTATTTAGAAAATGTATGTTAAGAAGAAGAAATTTGAAGCAATAATAAAGATTTAGACAACCTCAGAGTAGCACTAGAACTCATGAAATGTAAGATGAAGGTCTCCAGCACTTCGAATAGATTTTCTAGAGAAGGGTAGACAGATAAGATGTCACAATGTGAAAATTGTGGATAGATTATAAACTGTCCCATTTGAGAAAATTCATATTAGTGGAGGTATGTGTACATGTATCTTCTTCCCTCTTACATTGTAAACTCCTTAAAGAAGTCAGTAAATTACTAATTTCCATTTAGCTCACAGTATTTTTCAGGTAGCAAACACTCAATTTATTCTAATTGACTGATTATATGATGATGTAAAAGCCCTCACTGATAATCAGATACAATATAAAATTTGCATTGTATAATGCAAATTTATATTAGGAGATTTAAATGTCATTTTAAATTATGGAAGTATGTTTTTTTTTCTAGTATAATTTTCTTATAGTTGTTGGAATTTAAAGGATAGAGATAGTGTGCTGAGGTGAACTTGGCATTGAAATTCCTAATTTACTATCCTCCTTCTGATTTTAAGCAGTTGTGTGACTTTGAACAAGTCATTGATCTTTCATGTCTCTCACATATTGAATATGGGTGATATCTGATTATCTTTAAGGTCTATTGCCTCTCTTGAAATCACAATAGTAATTTGTTTTCAATATTATAAAATTCATATATTTGAAGATATGGATAGAGCAAGTACATGCTGCAATTCAATTTATTCTCTCTCAAAAATATTTTTTTTCAGGGAAAATATTTAAAGTGAACTTTTTTATCTAAGATTTGAATGTGATTTTTAAACCATTGTTTTTATCAGTTGAAAAGCATTTTGAACTAAACAAAGGGGATTTTGACTTCAGTCTAAATCAAAAAAGTATTGTTTTTTTTTCATTTGTTTTTGTCTTCAGGATAAGGTACAACCTTTTTTCTGATACTATAACAAATTTCCTTTTGTGTTTTGGTTTCTGTGTGTATTTTGTGGAGAACTTTTTCATAGTCTGGTTAAATCTATGCACTCCTCTGAACAATGTTTTTAAATAATTGCAGGAAGTATTATTTTTGGTTAGATTCAGTTGGAAGGAAAGTGTTTATTTATTCATGTTTACAGAGAGACCAAAATGTTTGCATTGACCTCAAATGGTCCATGGACTCCAAGTTAAAAACTCCTCCTCTAGAACCAGAGAATATCATATATGAAGGGATGTCAAAAATTAAATTAAACTCTAGGTACTATATTTTAGGAAAGACAGTGCCACATTGAATTTTGCCTTGAAAAGGGCAAACAGAATGCACAAGTTTCTCTGTCACATGAGAATTTCCATGTCAATGGAATGATCATATAGCATGAGAATTTTTTAAGGGATCTGAGAATTTTAAGCCTGGAGATAATATATAGAGAGAAATAAAAGAAAACTGCTTTCAGGTATTTGAAAGACTGACCTGTAAGTGTACTTTTCTTGTCCCAAGAGGTCAGAATTAGAATCTATTTATCTTAGGGTAAAAGATACGTCAAATTTAGGCTCAATGTCAGAAAAAGCCTTGCTGAAATCAGAATTGTCCAAAAATGGAATGGGCTGCTTCAGGTGTATGGTCCTCATTCACTTGATATCTTTAAGTAGAGCCTGACTGAATTTGTTGGGGATTTTGTAGAAGAGATGTCTATTTAAATGTAATTGGTAGTGGTGGCCTCTGTAGAGTCTTCCAGCACTGAGATCCAGTAATTGTGTAATCATCCAACCATACCCACGACTTTATGGATCGTGAAAGTGATCACTGAATATTATCTAAATTTCCACCTTTCACTTACCCCCAAAAGGGCCACATTGCTTAAGCTGAAATTAGAAATTATATGAGCATGCTTGCATTCCCTCTTTGCAGAGGTGATAGACTTTGGATGTTGAAAATTTCACATCCTATCAGACTTCACTAATGGAATACCTGACTACGCTAAATTGACTGTTTTTTTGTAGTTAGAGTTATTCTTTCTTTTTTTTTCCTTAAAAAGAGACAACTCATTAGATTATTGATTTAGTAGAGACTAATGTAGCAGAATATTATTGTGCCGTAAGAAATGACAAAATTGATAGATTCAGAGAAATATGAGAAGATGTAAATGAGCTAACACATGGTGAATTGAATAGAACCAATTGGATAATCTATAAATACAATACAATAAAACATTCATGTTTGATTGCGATTGATTGACTAAGGAAATGATCAATGTAATGAACAACCTATATTCCAGAGAATGGATGTACTATATTACTCAAGTCTTGAAAGGGTGATTATGAATTCAAAATTTTGAATGAAGATATATGTTTTTGAGCTGCATAAAGTGGGAATTTGCTTCACTCTACTATGCATATTTATTTCAAGAGCATTATTTTCCTTTTAAATGGGAAGATGTCAGGAAATGAATAAATATTTTTAATTGAGCAATAAAATATCAAAGTGATCGCTCACTGGGTAGTAGAGAGGAGAGGGATATATTGAGATGAAGAAAACATAAAAACAAATGATTCATAGAGGGAGTTCCTATAGTAATGAAATCAGAGATCTAAGAACGGATTAATACATAATAGAAATTCAGTGAAAAACAAAGAGATTCAGGACAAATTGTAATGTAAATGGAGTAAAATATTCTACCTTTTATCATGGGCTGCTCAGTGTCCAGCACTAAGCATGATTGGAGATGTGAATAAGAAATGACCAGGCCACGTGGGTAGTTCAAGGAAGAACCATGAACTTCATTTAATTATTCTTTGGACCTGGTTTTTAAAGATCCAAAAGACAGAGATTCAAGTATTCTCATCAACAAGCTTAGTTTGTCACATCCTGGATTATTGTCATTATCACAGACTTATCATTATAATAGTCAGTCACTTCCTGGAAGCAGATCAGGTAAGATCAGGCTTTGTAATTCTAGATGCCAAAAAGTCTTGGAAAAGCAAGAAAGTCTTTGGGAAGTCAGTTAGGCTTTTTTTCAAATGCAGTACACATCTCCAAGAGCTGACTTCAAAGCCTGGGGCCAAAACTGCAGTGTCAAAGACATCTGCATAGAAATTGATGGATATCTGACCCCCAAGAATCAAGTATTTTGGCTTTCTATAACCTTTCCTTTCTTTTTGATTTTGTTTTCTTTGTAATAGATTTTCATTTATTCCACTAAATATTTCCCAATTACATGTAAACAAATTTTGACATTCATCAAAAAAAAGAATTCCAAATTATTTTCCTGTTCATTTCCTCTCCTTGGGAACACACGCAATTTGATATTGATTTAAATATGAAGTCATACAAACCAAATTTACAGACATGCTACCTTGAAAAAGAAAACACAGAATTAAAAAAAATACAGAAATATAAACTAAAATAAAGTGTGTTTCAAACTGCATTCAGATTTCATCAGTTCTCTCTCCAGAGGTGGATAGCATTTTTCATCACACATCCTTTGGAATTTTATTGGATCCTTGTTTTGATCAGAAAACCTGTCTTTCAAAGCTGATTGTCTCGATAATACTGCAGCTACTTTGTACAATGCTCTGGCTCTGCTCACTTCATTTTGAAAGAATTCATATAAGTCAGCGGCTTTTTCTGAAACCATCCTGCTGTTCACCATTATCATACACCACACTTTGTTCAGCTATTCTCCAATTGATAGGGACCCACTTGATTTCTAATTCTTTTCACCCACAAAAAGAGCTGATAGAAATATTTTTGTACAAATAGGTCCTTTTGTGTTTTTTTTTGTTTTTTTTTTTACTTTCCTTTTTGGGATACAGACCCAGTATTGCTATTGCTAGGGCAAAGTGAATACACTGTTTTATAACCCTTTGGGTGTAGTTTCAAATTATTCTACAGAATGGATGGAGTAGATCACAATTCCATCAGCTGTGCATTTATGACTCAGTTTTTCCATTTCCCCTTCAACATTTGTAATTTTCCTTTTATTTTGTCATGTTAACCAATTTGATAGGAGTGAGACAGTTGTTCATAGTTGTTTTAATTTGCATTTCTCTATTCAGTAGTAATTTAAAGCATTATTTCCTGACAGTATTGATAACTTTGGTTTCTTTGGAAAATTGCTTGTTTATATCCTTTAACCATTTATCAACTGTGGAATGACTCTTATTTTCAAAATTTGGTTTGTTCCCTATAAATTTGAGAGATGAGACCTTTATAAAAAAAATTTGCTAAAAGTTTTTTTTGTTTTTTTTTTACAGTTTTGTCTTTTCCTCCTGTGAGAAAATTGCTCACTCTAGAAAGAACAATACTCATTGTGAAGCTAGGAAAGTTCTCATTATATTTATTTTACATTCATTCTTTCTGAATGGGTAACCCCCAAATAGAGTGTGCTTGCTCAGATAAATGCAGGACTTTTATGCCCTGTTTTCAATTCTAATTTCTTCCCCCACCTCTTATTAGTCAGAATTTCAGGTTTCACATCCTACTTGAAAACACCAAAACTCCACCCCAATGTGGATCTCCATCCCTACTTACATTTCTCATTTTCTTTATACTTTACTTTGTTAAAAAAAAAAATAAAGACAAGTCATAAATTCTTTTAAAGGAATTTCCTCAATTGTTAAGAGTTTAAACTCAGGGTGTTTGAGTTTCCTTCACCATTAACATAAAAAAAGTCCTACCATTCCAAATAGTGTTGTGGAATGAAGTTTTCCTCTGTCCTTTGGGGTTGTGGATTTTATCCCAAGTACAAAGAAGCTGTTTGCCCTTCATATATGCTGATAAACAGACACCCACATTATGCTGAGTGAAGGGTTAATCAGCATTCCCAAGACTTTCCTTCTAATCTCTTCCTTTTTCCTACATTCAACAGCAAATTTAAGACTTTCTGGTATGTTACATATTTTTTGTGGAAACAAAAATTCAATTCATCTCTTACACTTAATTTTTTTCTCTATTGTGTTTGTGCAGAAACATTTTAATTTCATTTAATCAAAAGTATCTATTTTACTTTCTATCATCCTCTCTATCTTTTGTTTGATCATATTTTCTTCCCTTATTCATAGATCTGACAGATACATATTTTTAGGCTCCCTTAAGTTAATTATATCAACCTTTATGGCAAAATTTTTTATCCATGTTGACCTTATCTTGCTATACAGTGTGAGATGTTCATCTGTTTCTAGTTTCTGCCAAATGACTTTCACTTTTCCCAGCAATTCTTGTCAAATGGTGAGTTCTTACCCCTCCCCCCCCAAGACAGTATCTTTGGGTTTACTAAATGACAAAGTATCATCATTCATTTATTCTTTGCACCTTATCTGTTCCACTGATCCACAGCTCTACCTCTTAGCCAGTACCCTATTGTTTTGATGATTACTACTTTGCAATATAGTTTGAAATGTAGAACTGCTGGCTGCCTTCCTTCCCATTTTTCCCATTGATTTATTTTACCTTCATAATCTTTTGTTCTTTCAGGTGAATGTTGTAATTATTATTTTTTTCTCGCTCCATAATTTTTTTTTTTTGGAATTTGGTATGGCACCAAATAAGTAAATTAATTCATATGGGATTGTCATTTTTATTTTATTTTTTTAGTTCTTATGAATTTTCACTCCTACTTTGAGTGAAAATTCTGAGGTTTTAGAAAAACATGTTAATCCTTGTTACTATCATAGGGAAAAGGAGGAGGTGGGAAAACTGCTCATTGTCTGCAATTTTAGAAAAGTCTACTCACAATTTATTTGAGTTTAAGGCCCTTGATAAGTTTTATGAAAACAATGCCATTAACCTTCAGACAATATTCTTATAGGCACCCATTATCTAATGGCTACTGAGATAAGGAACACATTTCTTATTGTGAATAGATAGTGTATATACTTTTTTTTTTTATGGAGCCTATTAACATTTAATTTCAATTGTTCAGTATGACAGGTTTGTCATAATTGTCATTCCACCTGCTTACCTGCTGTTCATGACAGGTCTCTGACATTAATTCTTAATTGCTTGATAGAATTAGCATTTGGCCTTTAGCAGCAAAGTTAAGCTAGATTTAGAATGCAAGTTAATGCTTTAATTCACAGTAGTCCTTTTTCTTTTTTATCCCTGTTTACAAGATACATTGAAAATGCTGAGGGAACTTGAAAATGCAGAAAACAAAATGGTTTCCAAGAAAAAAAAAGTAAAAAAAATTAGCATCTAGATTTCTTTCCAATTAGTACAATAGATAGAAGATAATGAAGAATCATTTATAATAACATTTTAACATCTTAGACACATCAGTGGTGCACTGGATTTGCAACCTCATCCATTATGGCTTCTCTTTCCATCAGTTCAGAAAGCAACTTATCCTTACCTTCTTATCCATACATTTCTTCCATACATCTTCCATGGAAGAACCACCCTCTTCATCTTAAAAGTGGTAAAACTTTATTCTCAGAAATTTAAGCAAGTTGGTCAATGTTATATTTCTAGTAAGTAGGAGAGTTTGGGATAATAACCCAGGTTCTCATTCCATTGCATTAGCTAATGTGAAAGCAATAAACATATAGATAATAAGATTGCAGAATAAATTAAGTAACTTAATATGTGCCTATGGTAAGCAAAGCTTTTAATTTATTTTTTTTTATTTTGCTGCTATTACTATAAAAACAAGTTGAGTTCTCAACATAAAATGTGTCACTTGCTAATATGAACATAACTGATGCTTTAAATGCATCCTTGAAATAGCCAATAACACCATGATCAACCTTGCCATGGTAGATATGGCAGAAGCAAATCTATTCCTTTGAATACTAACACATTTTTGTAGACCCATTTTCTGAAATTACTTTCTATACTCAAAAAATTTTATTTTCACTTTCTCTTTATACTAGAATTCTCAATATTATTGCAGTTTAGAGCCAACCGTCTACACCTAAGTAAATAGGAAGAAAATTATGCTAATTTAGCATACTTCATTTGAGAAAGCATGAGTCAAAACTAATCAGTACATATCAGTATGCCAATCTTGGGTTGTTGCTTTTTTTGAGGCAAGAAGATTTTTTTTTCCTGTTCATATGTATAAGGCATATTAAATTTGCCAATGCCTTCTCCTAATCATCCTAATTCTGTTCTGAGAATTTTAACATAGATCAACACTGTTTGTGAGACAGAAGAGCTAATTTGGTCAATAATTCAGTTGAAGCAGTGGAGAGGAGGAAAGCTGTATATTTAACATCATATAAATTAATTAAAGGGTTGGTTAATTTTTTCCTGCTTTTCATATCACTTATTTTACAAAGTATATTGAATGAAATTCACCACTTACTTTTTACTTTGGATAAATGACAGTTTAGATCTGCTTAAATCTTTTCCTTTCAAAACTAAGAATTTCTTTGCCACTGCTTATTTTTATAGCTAGAACACACAATTTATAGGAATTCATTTTGAAGAACTTACAGAGATATAACAAACCTGCTTGTGACTGCAAATTTTTTCCTTATGGATCCTTAAAGATGCTCTTATGCGTATGTGCCAGATTGGATAGGAGATTCACTTGGCCAATATCTTGGATGCCTGATCAGCTGGCATGAGAAGTTAACAACTTCAAATAATTTACTTATTTGTCCCCAATGAATTGAAGTAAGGCAGAGAAAAAACAATAGGTGAAGTAGGATATAGCTTAAGGTGAGTTATGATGAGCTTGATGTTCCTTATATAAGGAAAAGAGGAAAGAAAAAAAGAATAATGATTGGAGATTGAAATTCTACTTGAAATCCTTCCCAAAATCCTTCCCAAAATAGCTGAAGGTAAATCTGAGATTTAGAGAGAAATTTGTAATTCTAGATTGCAGTCAGCCAATCAAGAGAGACTCATTATTGTGGGAAAAGTTGATTAGTCTCTTTTTAAATTGTTTCAGTAAGGGACTATGGGGAAACAGGCTTCATTGAGGAAAGAAATGAAAACATAGAAAAAGAACTAAAAAATATATTCTACTTTTCTTCAAGGCCCAGAGCAGATGCTACCTCTAGAATGACAAATTTAAACTAGTAAACTATAAGGTCCTCTCCAGATCTCAATCTGGAACGTCTGTGTGTATGTAACAAAATATGTACATGACAGAACTTTGAAAAAATTCTAAATCACTGGACTAATGCCAGGTGTTATTTACTTAAGAAATAATGTGGTCCAGTAATAGGGGACTTCTTAGAGTCAGAAATCTTGAGTTTAAATCTTACCTTTCACAATTTCTAAATAAACATTTAGTAAATGCTTACTATGTAGCAAGAACTGTGCTAAATGCTGAAGAAACAGAAAAAGGAATAAATAGTCCCTACCCTCAGGAAGTTCACATTCTAACAGGAGATATAATATATGTTAATAATTAGACAAATACATGATATAAACTACATAGATGGGAAATAACCTCAGGGGAAGGCACTACTAGCTGGTAGAGATCTAAAAGAGACCTCCTCTATATTTTGATATTTAAACTTATAGGTGAAGTACTCAATGTGGGAAGTGAGGATCTGAGAGCATTCCAGATATAGGGAATGGTTACTTTAAAAGTATGGAGACAGGACATGGAATATGGTACAGAAGGAACAGCAAATAGGCTAGATTCACTGGATCATAAAGCATGCAGAATGAAATGTAAGAATGTTGGAAATGTAGGAAACAGGCAGAACACCAAGAAATTTAAACCCCAGTGGACTTTACATTTAATCCTGGAGGTAATAGAGAGCCAATGTAGTTTTTTTATTGGAGAGGACAGGGAGGAAGTGGTGACAAAAGTCATCATCTAAGCTTCAGGAAAATTAGTTTAGTAGCTGAGGAGGTGGCTGATAATAGCTGTTATATAGTACTTTTTTAAGGTTGACAAAGATCTTTACAAAAGCTGTATTATTGTATCTTCCTCAAAACCCTGAGAGATAAGTTTATTACTCGCTTCATTTTATAAATGAGAAAACTTAGGCAAATAGCACTTAAATAACCCCAGAGTCAAATATCTAGCAAGTATAAAAACAGATTTGAACTTGGGGCTTCCTGATTCTAGGGCCAACACTCTATCCACATCAATACATGGAAAAAGATTTCAGTCAGAAAGACTGTGTGACCAAGTGAAAGCTATTTCAGACCACTGAGACTGTTGTTCATCTATAAAATGAGGAAGAGAGAGCCTACTACATTTTTTCTCGTTTCTGTCAGGCCAGACTGAGATAATGTATGAAAAAGGCTTTGTAAAATGTAAAATATTGTATTATAACAATTATTATAATTCTCCCATTTGTTAGTGTGATTTACTTCCTCTAGTTACATTTATTTATCTCTGTTCTTGTCATGTTCTCTGAGCAAAATGGGATTAATCTCCTTGAAGATAGGAATAGTATCATTCTTGTCTTCATAACTCTACAGGCTAATAGAGGACCTTGCACATAACAGATATTTTTAAAATTCCTATCAATTAAAAGAGGGCAGTTAGTTGGTGTGGCCTTGAATACTAGCTACATGCCCCTGGGCAAGTCACTTACCCCTGTTTACCACAGTTTCCTCCTCTGTAGAATGAGCTGGAGAAGAAAATGGCAAAGCCCTCAACTATCTTTGCCAAGACAAGCCCAAATGGAGTCAGGTAGAGTTAGACATGACTGAAATGACTGAACAGCAACAACAAAAATGACAGAAGAATGAGATAGAAAGATGTAGAAGCTGGCTACTTGACATCTTCTCATAGACCACAGCTTCTATTGGCAATAGGGTAAGGGTATGACTGATTATTATGGGTTAAAAAATCTTAATGAAGAAGTTGAAAGTGAGGAATCTAACTTAGATGAAGTCTAATTCAGAAACCCCTTGAAGGAACAGGAAGGTCAAAAAGACTTTACTATGGCAGCACATCAAGAGAGTCACAAACCTGATTAGAATAATGACAGATCACCATACCGAACTTAATGTCTAACAGACACAGAAGGCACAGAGAAATATATACTAACCTAGACATAATGTCCTTTGTGAGCTCCTGTACAAGATAATAGCTATGTATGGATGCTTTATCTTTCCTCCATCACCCTTTCCCCCACCCCTTCCCAAGAAGGTGAAAGCATTAGTGGAATGTCTCAACTATCCAGATTTTCTCAAAAAGAATACAACTTTGCCTTTAAGTGCTACAAAAGGAGAGCATAGGAAAAGAATATAAAGGATTTCATCATGAAATCTTAAGAGTGCCTCAGATGGAGTCTGAACAGGGTATAATATAATTGAAGTAGGAATATGCAAGTGAATATTTAACAACCAACTCTCTGAAGAACCAAAAATGTACTCGTTATATACTTTCAAGGTTAAATGAATTATTAACATGTTCATCACTTACATAAGTTTAAACAATAAGCAAAACAACAAATTAAGCTGTGATTTTAGCACTTCCTGACTTCTGAAGTGCAAAGGTTCATGCTGAAATTTTAATAGTTATCATCAATTACAAAGGACTCATGATGAAAAATGCAATTCACATCCAGAGAAAGATAAAATCTGAATGCAGATAGAAGCATACTATTTTTCACTTTGTGTGTGTGTGTGTGTGTGTGTGTGTGTGTGTGTGTGTGTGTTTGGCGGTGTCTTCTTTCCCATGATTACTATGGAAATATGTTTTGCATGATAGCACATATAAAACCTAAATCGAACTGCTTACTTTCCTGGGGTGGGGGGAGGGAGAATTTGGAACTCAATTTTTTTTTAAATGACTATTAAAAAGTCATTACGCATTATTGGGAAAAAGAAAAGGAAAAAAAAAACCTGAGAGTCATCCCTTAACCGGGCTCAGGAGACCACTGAGTAAGGCCGCGTCTTTTTTAGTCCTGAATACTGTCTCCATGAATGCAGCCTTAGGGCCATAATGGTTTTTGTTTTATTTTATTTTTAGGAGTTATATCATTCTGTTGACTTTTATTGAGTTTGCAACCCATTGAAGAGCCCAGAATTTTTTTCTTCCAGATGAATTGTTTCTAGCCATACCTTTTACTTGAGAAATTAAATTTGAATCTACTGGTGAGAAGAAGAAAAAGATAATGAAAATAGGCTGATTATACCCAACAAAAATAGAAAGCTCTACTATATTCCTAGGGCACCTGTCTGGCATATGATAGAAAGTTTTTTTGAGAATTATGAATCATGAGGACCATCCATTCCTAATAATTCATAATGAAACGAGTAATTCATCAAGGAGATAACTAGTAAACATAGCTAGAAACTGTATTTATAATTAAGGTAGCTAGCTGATACGCTGAATAGAGTATTGGATCAGAATCAGGAAGTACTGAGTTCAAAACACATTCACTAGCTATGTAATCCTAGACAAATGACTTATTCTTTCAAACTCAGATTCTTCATCTGTAAAATGGAGATGCTTATAGCATCTATCTCTCAGGATTGTGAGGATCAAAGGTGATAACATATGTAAAGCAATTTGCAAACCTTCTAGAGCTATGTATATCTGCCAGCTATCATCATTATAATCAGCATCATATCACAAGTAAGACACTGAAGACTCTAGGGGCACAGATGAGTTTCTTAGCTCCAGGTACTATGTTAAGCCCTAAGCATACAAAGAAAGGCAAAATACATTTCCTGCTTTCAAGAATCTCTTGCCACCTAATGGACACACACACACACACACACACACACACACACACACACACACATATATATATGTATGTATGTATGTATATGTATGTGTATATATATGTATATGTACGTGTGTGTGTGTGTATATATATATGAATACAGATGCCAATGAGAAGGTGAGAAACTTGGAAAAATATCAGTTTAAAATTGTCTCTGCATGAACAGCAGCCTTCAACTCTTCAGTTACCACCATAATCCTTGGCATTTTCAAATGATATATCATAAATGCATATAAATAGGTAGGTAGGTAGGTAAGTAGGTGGATATAATTAGCTTTGCTTCTTCTCCCTAACAGTCACTGGACCTGTCCATCTATCTGGAACTAAAACCTCTCTCATGAGAATGTGAGCATTGTAGAGTAGAGAGGGTCTCACTTTACTAATTTTAATCCTTGGTGCTTAATATTGTGTTCTACATATGTTGAGGTTTCATGATGCATTGCGGTGGAACCTTGTGAAAGAATTCAGTCAGACTATATCTAATCCAAGTATAGGCATGAAGCGGGCTAAGTTCCAAGAGGAACCAACAACTTCAGAGAAAGCAAGATGGATTTATATAGGGTAAAGATGCAATTACATATCAGAAATCATGAATATTAAAAAGGCAGGAGGGGTTTGTTAAGAGAATAGGTTATAGGGGAGGAGTCCCAGACACAGGGCAACTGTTCATGCAATTATCCACAATGCATACAGAAAAACACATGGGGGGGTGGTACATATGTATGGTAATGATATTATAATAAACCTCTACATCATAAGTTCACTCTGTGTCAGTTCTTTATTATTACTGTACAGCTATCTACTTGGGGAAAGTCCCCACTATTGTTTTGAGGTCCACATCATGTTTGGGCATCCTGGTGGTGCTGCTTTCTTATTGGCTGATTGGATATTTTGGTCTTGCCTAAGTTTGGATGGATGTGTTCATGGTTGAGGACATGCATACACCTGCTGTTTCTATGGGAAATATGAGGAATGGAGGTAGTGGCTAGTTGGAGGCACTGACTGAGATCCCACCACAAAACAAGCCTGCTGTTCCTCTGAGAAATATGACTTCTTTGGCACACATGTTATTCTATTGAGGAGTGAGACATATATGAAGTTAGGATACTGAGTTTGGGGGGAGGGTGTAAGTGGTTAGGTAGGTGCAGTGGGCCTGCTGTAAAGTGAGGGCTATGAAGAAGTTAGAATATTGGGGCTGGGGGCAATTTTATTAGCATACCATCACATAGAATAAACACCTGTTAAACTTATTTAATTCTCCATATTCCCTGTAAGACTGAGTGCTTTCATGAAAGTTGGGGGTCCGTTTTATGTTGTTGTAGACACTTAGACAAAAGCAGATTCTGATTCTTTAAGGGAAGACTTGAGAAGAAGGAAGGAGATGGAGAGGGGAAAAAGGAGAGTAGGGGGAAGGGACAGAGACAGAGAAACAGAGGAGATCAAAAGATAATGAAAGAACTTCTGGGGGCGGAGGCAGGATGATGTATTAAGTACTGAGCTAAGTTTGCCAAGGGACAGCTAGATGGTCCAGTGGATAGAGTGCTAGGAAGACTCCTCTTCCTGAGTTCAATTCTTACCTCAGAAAAAAGCTGCACCAGCTTCATTGACCCTGGGCAAGTAACTTAACCCTATTTACTTTAGTTTGCTCATCTGCAAAATGAACTAGAGAAGAAAATGACCAATTACTACAGTATCTTTGCAAAGAAAACGTCAAATTGGGTTACAAACTGACAGACGTGACTGAACAACAACAACAAATGAGCTTTCCCAACATTTTGCTCCAACTACCTTTACAATAATACCTTTAACTGAATCCTACAAAAGTCAACAAAAGGTCAGAAAAAGTCATTATTCCAGCCCAAGACACCTGGGATGTTGGAAAGAGAAATCTGTGATTCTGGGTTAGAGACTGACCAGAATACCATGTACATAAAACACCAGATGTGGGAGGTAATGGTGACAGACATAGTAGCAACTTCAGGAATTCTCAAGCCAGAAATGGTAAGGGTACATGGTCACTGTGCAGAAAGAGGTTACAGGGGATGTATATACTAGCACTGGGTGCAGGAACAAATGCTTTTTGGCAAATTAATTGCCTCTACCCACATTTGCTTGAGAGTTTAAGGGCACTGAGGAAAACTTTCAGTCAAGAGGAAGAACATTTAATTAAATGGAAAATTTTCAAGCATTACAGATGAAAAAACCCGAATTGAATAGAAAATTTGACTTTCCAAAAAAAAAAAAGGCAAAGAAAGGTAAACAAGAAAGTGAAATAATAAGAGATTCAGTAAGGTTGAACTGTTTACCTTTCTGTATAGTTAGAAGATACATACAACTTCTGAGAACTTTAACAATTGTTAGGGTAGTTAGAAGGTTCTACATAGAAAGAAAGTACAGAATTGAGTCAAGTATGTTGGGATGAATTAAAAAACTGGATAGGTGGGAAGGGGGATCCCCTGGGAGAAGGAAAAAGGGGAAAATTATCTCCCATTAATATGTCACACAAAGAAGAGCTTTTGTTGTAAAAGGGGAAGAGGGGGGATCTCTTGAAATCAAAAGTTTTTGAGCAAACAAAACTAATGCAGTCAAAATTAAAAGGTAAAGAGAAAATTGTGGAAAATTTACAGCTAATTTCTCTCATAAAGATTTCATCTCGGGAGCCAAGATGGCGGCGTAGCAGCAGCAACATATCGCAGCTCTCACATAGCCACCCCAAAATACCAATTAAATAGGACTCTAAACCAATCCTGGAATGCCAAAACGCACACAAAGATACTTCCCACTAAAGTCAGCTCGGCTACGAGGAACCATATCAGCACTGTGAACCGAAACCAGCCTGGCCTGAAGCCGCGACTGTGCACCGGGGGCGGCTGGACAGGAGGAGCTGAGGAGCCTCTCAGGTGAGCAGATTAGCAGCAGCTGAGAATGGGATTTGTGAAACGGGGAGATAAGCAGTCTGGCCAGAAGGCCTCCAGAGCGGAAAAGTGATAGGCAGAGGTTTTGCACCAGCCTCGGCTTTGCAGCTTGCCGCGCGTGGCCTGCAGGCAGCAGGGGGACTGAGCAATTGTTCTCAGACCAGAGCTCTGGCGTTGAGTGTCCTGGATCCGGATCGCCATCTTGGGGCTCAGTCTTGGAGTCCTTGTTATCCAATGAGCCAGAAGTATATAGGAAGAGTTCCCAGCCTTTTCCTAAGAGCTACGGCAGCCGGGAGGACCCCAGTGATTTGGGACAGAGGTTTCCCTTCTGGAAGCACAGCCCCACAGAGATTTAAAAAAAAAAATCACGGTCTGAAGAACC
>CM053583.1:161769577-161784782 GCA_028627135.1 Pseudochirops cupreus
TTGACTGGCCAACCATGAGCAGGGAAAGGAAGCAAAATAAGAACAGCAAACAAACTCTAAATTCCTTCTTTGGGGATAAGAAAGAACAAAACATGGAATGGGAAGAACACAATGCAGTCAGAACTCCTGAACCAAAAGCTTCCAAAAAACATGAAGACTGCCTAAAAGCTAGAGATCAGCCTTAAAAGAATTTTGAAAACCAAATGAGAGAACTGGAGGAAAAATTGGGAAGAGAAATGAGAATGATGCATGAAAATCATGAAAAGAGAGTCAACAACCTGACTGAAGAAACTAACACCTTAAAAAAGAGATTAAAATGGCAAAAGAGGCCCAAAAAGCTAATGAGGAGAAGAATGCATTAAAAAGTCGAATTTGCCAGATAGAAAAAGAATCTCAAAAGCTTTCTAAAGAGCATAATCCCTTCAGAATTAGAGTGGAGCAAATGGAAACAAATGACTTTATGAGAAACCAAGACACTATTAAACAAATCCAAAAAAATGAAAAAAATAGAAGGCAATGTGAAATATCTCCTTGAAAAAACCATTGACCTGGAAAACAGATCCAGGAGAGACAATTTAAAAATTATTGGACTACCTGAAAGCCATGATCAAAAATAGAACTTAAAAAGCATCCTTCAAGAAATTTTCAAGGTAAAATGCCTGGATATTTTAGAACCAGAGGCCAAAATAGAACTTGAAAGAATTCACCTATCACCTCTTGAAAAAGATCCCCAAAAGAAAACTCTTAGGAATATTTTAGCCAGGTTCCAGAGTCCACAGATCAAGTGGAAATTTTACAAGCTGATAAGAAGGAACAATCTGAATACTGTGGAAACACAATTAGGATAACTGTGGATCTAGCAGCTTCTACACTAAGGGATCGAAGAGCCTGGAATATGATATTCTGGAGATCAAGGGAGCTAGGATTAAAATCAAGAATCACACACTCAGCAAAACTGAGTATAATGTTGCAGTGGAAAATATGGTCATTCAGTGAGGTGGAGGACTTTCAAACATTCTTGCTGAAAAAACCAGAACTGAAAAGAAAGTTTGACACTCCAATACAAGAAGCATGAGAAGGTAAACATGGAAAAGAAATCATAAGGAACTTATCAAAGTTGAACTATTTACATGCCAACATGGAAAAGTGATAATTGTAACTTATGAAACTTTTCTCAGTATGAGAATAGGTGAAAGGAATACATAGGTATATGTACATATACATACACATATGTCTATACAGGAGGGTTTATACATGCATACAAACAGATATCTGAGTATGTGTATATATGAATACATAGAGGGCACAAGATCAATTGAATAGGAAGGGACAATACTCTAAAAGGTTAATTTCCAAGGTAGGAGAGAATTAGAATGAGAGGAAACAGGGAGAGAGAAAAGGGGGTCAATAATCTCATAGAAGAGGCAAAGGATAATTGTTACAATGGAGGGGAAAGACAGGAAGAAAAAAGGAAAAGGGCCAACCTTACTCTCATTGAACTTGACTTAGGGAACTAACAACATAAACTCTACACTGGATATCTTGCCACACAGGAGAGTAGAGCGTGATGGGAATGAGAGGTGGGATGATGGAGGGTAGGGTAGGGTAGGGGAGAGGGTTGATGGAAGTACACACTTCTGTAACGGGACAGGGACAGGATAGAGAGTGGAACAAGGCAGGTGGGAGACAGGAAGGAAGGAGATATAATCAGTTTCTCACAATATGCCCCCTGTGGAGAGGTTCAGCATAATTACACATAAATACACATAAATACACAGCCTATATTTAATGGCTTGTCCTTCCAATGGGTGTGGGTGATGAGGGAGGAAGGGAAAGAATGTAGAATTTAAAGTTCTATAATCAAATGTTAGAAATATGTATGTCTGTGTATATGTATATGTATATGTATATATATGTATATACAATTTTTATTATTAACTACATCTAACTGGGAATTTAAGATACACAGGCACTGTGGTAGGGACATCCAACCTGCCCTTCCAGAAAGTCAGAGGGGCAAAGAGGAGGACATTGGAGAAAGCAGATTGGGGGAGGGGCTATACAGTGGGATGGCTGTTTTTAAATGTTAGGTAGGGGAAAGATGGGGAGTAAATTTGTAACTCAATATCTTGTGGAAATGAATGATGCAAACAAGAAAATAAATAAATTATTAAATATTAAAAAAAGAATAAATACCACCCTCATAGAGTTTACAATCAAGTAAGGAAATGACCTAAATGCATATCATTTTAATATGCAACACTACACTTAATTTCAGTCAAGCATTATGAGCAGAGGAGAAAACAACCGCACCCTTTTCCCAACCTCATACCTTCTTCTACTCCTGCTGTTCTTTTTCAGAGATAAAGGGAAGAAGATTAATTAGTTTTCATTTTGTTAATTAATCTATTGGCTATAATTTTGGGCCTCCATTTTAAAAAATCATAAAATGCCAAAAAATAAAAATAAAGGGGGAAATAAATATTATGAAAGCAGAAATTTTGACTTGCACAGCAGAATAACTGGCAGGATGGGAAAACTTGAATCCAAAGTGATTTCTCACCAAAGAAACCAAAGAGAAGATAACTACTTTGAAATCCAAATACGTGAAAATGAAGGATTATGTGGAAGAAGGGAAGTTAAAAGAACACCATTAAAAGAAGCTATTTTCTCCATGAAACTGAAACACATTAATTTCAAAGAAATAATGCATAAAGACAATATATGAATTTAAGGGCTCCCAAAAACACAAATGAAAAAACAAAAATGAATATCAATGTAAAAATAAAAAATTATAATCATAGAAAATTTCCTAAAACTTATAAAGACAGAAAACCAAGTGCTAATTAAAAGAATTCATCAATTACCTCAAGAATTGAAAAAAATACATAAAAAATTTGCCTGGACATTCTCAGACATATATTTTTTAAATTAACAATTTTATTGATAATATATTTTGCAAGCAAGCAATAAAAAAAAAACTTCAAATATAAACAGAAGAAAACTTTTATAGTTCAAGACTATTTTACAAGCACCTGAAACTGCAGAAGGGGATGAAATTATGGGTTTTGAAAAATCAAAAGTTTAAGATGCAACCCAAGATAAACTCCCCTGAATATGTGAGCCTAAATATAAATACGGGGAAAAATCTGAATGTTCCATTAACAAAAAGACATTAGAAACAGCTAAAAAAAATGTGAAGATATTGTTGACATATCAAATGACTAACCCAGACTACAGCATATGAGAAGTAAAAATGAAAACACAATCAAGAATAGCAGTAACAACAGTAATAATGTAGCAAGAAAAATATCCTTATTATATTTCTTCCCAAATGTGAATGAGGAAACAAGGGTGAGAGCAAAAGTCAAAAAGAAGTGGTGATGAAGAAATAGGGCTGAAATAACATGAAGTAAATCTCACAAAACCCCACCTATAGGTGAATCATTCTATTCCTGCAGGGGCCTAAATTAGAGAATAGGGTGACACAAAAATGAAAAGGAGAGTATTTAAAGGAGAATTATAATGTACTCTAATCAATTCAAAGTTTAAAACTGAAGGGAAAATCCCTTCTGTAGTCTCACAAGAAGAAGATTGTCTATAGCATAATGAGCAAGGAGGAAAAGAGAAAAAATGGAAAAGAAAAAAGGCAAACTTTGTTTTAGTGGTCAGAGGGAGCATCACTGATGAATCAATATGTAAGAAGAGAGAGAACCTGCAAAGGGAGATGGGATCCCTAAAGTAGTTATTATCTCGATGGATTTCATATTTAAAGAGAAGAGGGAGAAGCAGAGCTCCTGCCGGCAAATGACAAGAAGAGTGAGAAGGCATGAATTCAAGAAGAGATTTGGAGGCAAATGGGAGAAAATAACCAAAAGGAAGGCAAAACTCAGTCATGACTATACAATCAGAATTTAGGAATATTTCTACCATGGAGCAATGTTCTTTCTACTATTAGCAAGAGGTGTTTTTTTGTTTTTGTTTTTTTTGTTTTGTTTTTTTTTTTTATTTCTGAGAGTAGGACACAGGAAAATAAATAAGAGCAGGGAGAAAGATCTTTAAGAAAACAAAATAAATTTTATGGAACAGTGGACCCAAAATAGGTACCTCTAAATGATTACTTCCATGAGAAATGCAGATAAAAAAAAAGAATAAAGAGAATGGATCAAAGAATAAAAGGCTAAAAAAGACAGGGGAGTTAAATAATGAAGAGAATAAGAAAAAAATCAATTTAGAAAAAAAAAACACAATTAAAAAAAACCTAATGAACAAAAGCAGTCGAAAGAAGACAATGGGAATTTTACTTGACTATAGCTAGAGAAAAAGGGAGTGAGTAAAAATTAAAAAATTGGGTAAAAGCAAGTTAGAAAAAGGAACTTATAAACGAAGCTCCAAAACAAAATAAATAGATAAGCAGGAAGTATAATCAAATGCTTGGTTATTGATATTGTTTTGTGGCCATTCGCTCCATGGTAGGAATAGTCCTAAATTCTGATTGCACAATCATTATTGAGCTTTGCCTTCCTTTTGGCCATTTTTCCACCTTTGCCTCTAAATCTCTTCTTGATTTCATGCCTTCCCGCTCTCGTCATTTGTCTGTAGGAGCTCTGCATCTCTCTCTTCTCTTTAAATATGCATCCTGTATACCTATTTACCTGTTAAACGTAAAGACAGAGGAGAGAGCCAATGTTAATAAGGTCACCTTAAAATAAATTAAGGTAAACCATCTCAAGAGACATATGACTATGTTTCCAGCAGAAGAAAGGGAAAAATCTTAACCTAGAAAGATATATATAGGGAAAGAAGGAAAATATTAAACCTAACTCTTACAACTTTAAAAGTAATCTAAAAGAATAATGAATTCAGAAATCTAAAAGAGTAAAATAAAACAAAAGAAATATTATAGGATAGATAGAAAAAAAGTTATTTACAGGAAACCTTTAAACTTAGAAAGACATGCAGAAAATAGAATATATATATATATATAATCATGCTATCAAACTAAACAAAAACATTCAAAATATAAAAGAGATAAACAAAGGAATTACAATATGTTGAAAGTTACTGTAGACCACAAAACAGTATCAATATTACACTCGAAAAGCTTTAACTTCAAAATTCATTTTATATACTTTTTTATCTTGCTTAACTTTTCCCAATATGTAAAAAATTGATAATCTTTTTTTTAAATTCCTAATTCTCTCCCTTTCCCACATCCATACACAATCCTTTAGAAGACAAGCGATGTAATTTCAATTATACATGTGAAGTTGTGTGAAACATTTCCATAATAGTCATGTTGCAAAAGAAAACAGATAAAAAAGCTAAGCAAATAACATAAAATTATAAAAAAACTATGTTTCAATCTTCTTTAAGAGCTCATCAGTTCTTTCTCTTGAAGTAGTTAGCATTTTTCACCATCATTTTGGTGTTAAAATGTAGAGGTTTTGGGGTACTAGTGATCCCCAAATATCAATATTCCAGATTCTGCCTGAATAAATTCAATCCAAGCCTTCTTTCAGCCAAAGAAAAACATTTTTTTCTTTAAATCTCACATATTGGCCAGACTCTTAAGAAATCTGAGCATTGGATAGACTCTTAAGGAACCTAAGCATTTGTGACTTGTATTGACCAGTGAGCCAAATTGAATCTCATCTAGATGGAATCTGAGATACATTGAATCTGAGCCCCTTCATGGAGTCAAGATGGATCTTATATAGAAATAGATTCTGGGAGGGATCTAACCATTGTCAAGTAGTCTGTGGTAACTAGAGGAGGTATTTAGGGAGAGTCTTCAGGAGGTGTCTTGTTGGGAATGGAGTGATTACAGGTCAGACTCTCGGAAATAAAGGAATGGGATTTTGATGAGATCAAGGGTGGGAAGCCCCCAGAGGCAAGCAGGAGGTAAGACAATGGAGGGCTGGGCTAGGTTAAGGGTAACAGATTTGGGTAAGAAAAATCCAGATCAAGCAGGAAAATTCAGGTAGATTTCGAGGTGAGGATTTTAAGGGGCCTATGGACAAATGAGACTCAAACTCTTTTGAGGAAAGGGAAAAGGTTTCAGATTGGTCCTGTACCCTATCAATTAGGCCTTTTCAGTTTTCTTCAATCATTGCCATGATCAGGGTAGCAAAGCCTTTCACAGTTGATTATGCTTATAATATTGTTGATACAATGTTGTCCAGGTTCTGTTCACTTCACTTTGCATGGATTCATTTACATCTTTTCACATTTATTTGCAATAATCCTGCAGGTCATTTTTAGAGCACCACAGTATTCAGTCACAATCACATACTATATAACTTGTTGAGCTATTCTCCGTTGGATAGACTGTCACATGATTTGCAGTTCTTTGCCACCACACAAAGAGCTGCTGTAAATATTATTTTCTACAAATAAGATCATTTCTCTTTTTAACATTTCCCTTTTGTTTGATCTCTTTGGGACAGAAACCCAGTAGTAGTATACTTAGGTTAAAGGTATGGACAGTTTTATAGCTCTTTGGGCACAGTTCCAAATTGTTCTCCAGAATAGTTGGACTGGTTCATGATACTGCTAATACTACATTATTAATGTCCCATTTTCTCCCCAACATTCCTGCCAGCATTTATTAACTTTTCTTTGTCATTTAAGCCACTTTGATAGGAGCAATGTGGTATCGCAGAATTGTTTTAATTAATATTTGTCTAATAAAGAGAGATTTTGAGCATTGTAATGTGATTATCAAATGGTTTGATTTCTTCTGAAAACTACAAGTTCATATTCTTTGATCATTATTAACTGGGTAATAGTTCTTATTTTTATAAATCTGGCTAAGTTCCCTATATATTTGAGAAACGAATCCTTTCTCAGAGAAACACACTACATTTCCCCCCATTTCACTATTTTCCTTATTATTTGGGTATATGATCCTCCCTATCTTATATTTCCCTTTATGTCTAAATCATTTATTGATTTGACCTTATGATGATTATACATTGGGACACTGGTATGTGACTAGTTTCTACCAAAATGCTCGCTAGTTTCCCAAGCAATTTTTGTTAAGTAGTGATCTCTTATCCCAAAGTTTAGATCAAATTAAAGGGTAATCAAACTCTAAATTACTATGGAAATTTATAAGTCTGCATTGTGTTCCTAAAATATTTCATTGTTCTACATATTACTTATTCAGTTTTTTATGATTATTACTTTGTAATGTAGTTTAACATCTGGAACTATGAGACTGCCTTGCTTCACATTTTTTTTTCATTGATTCCCTTGATATTTGTAACTTTTGTTCTCCCTGACAAATTTTTAAAAAAATTTCCTAGCTCTATAAAATATTTCTTTGGTAGTTTTACTGGCAAGACACTGAATAAATAAATTAAGTAAGGTATAATTGTCATTTTTATTATATTGTCTTAGACAACCCATGAGCAATTAATATTTCTCTAATTGTTCAGACCTATCTTTATTTGTGGGAAAAGTTATATGTAATTATGTTCATATATTGCCTGGATTTGTTGTGGGAGGTAGATTCCCAAGTATATAATATTGTTTGCAGTTATTTTAAAAGAAATTTTTCTTTCTATCTATTGCTACTGAGTTTTACTTGCAATATACAGAAATACTAAAGTTAACTGTGAAATTACTTTATATCCTGCAAGTGTCCTGAATTTGTTAATTGTTTCAACTAATTTTATAGTTAATTCTCCAGGTTTCTATAAACATACCATTAAATCATCTGCAAAGAGTGATAGTCTTATTTCTCCATTGCCTATTTTTATTCTTCCTGCTTGTTTTCTGTATCTTATTGTTATAGCTAGGATTTGTAGTACAACAATGAATAATAGTTGATAGTTGACAATAACAGTTGATAATTAACAAGATTGATTCACCCCAGATTTATGGGAAAGATTAAAGTTTTTCTTGATTACAAATCAGCCTTTCACTTTGTTTTTGACAGATACTATTTATTATTGTAGGAATGGCTTCATGGATTCTTATTTTTTAGTAATTTTTAATAGAAATGAATGTTGTATTTTGTCAATCTCTCTCTCTGCATCTATTGTTATAATCATATGATTTTTGTTATTGATAAGGCAATTTTGCTGAGATTTTTTCAAATGTTGAAGCATCCTTGTGTTCCTGGAATAAATCCCACATGTTCATAGTGTATGATCTTTTTAATAGAGTGCTGTAACCTCCTTTTTAGTATTTTATTTAAAATTTTTGCATCAATTTTCTTCAAAGAAATTTATCTATAGTTTTCCTTCTCTATTTTTTTGCTCTCCCTGCTTTAGGTATAAAAACCATATTTGTGTCATAAAATGAATTCTTATAGAACTCTACTTATTTTTTTTCAAATTATTTATGTAGTATCAAGATTAATTGTTCCTTTAATATTCAGTAGAAATAACTTATAAATCTATCTTCCTAGAGATTTTTTCTTAGCTAATTAATTGCTTGTTCAATTTACCCCCTAAAATATACTTATTTATGTACTCTATTTTACTTCTTTTAAACTGAGCATTTCATATGTCTCAAAACATTTAACCATTTTGTTTAGACTGTCAGCTTTAGTTGCATGAAATTGAGCAACATAGCTCCTAATAAGTGCTTTAATTTCACCTTCATTGGTGGTGCATACCTTCTTTTAATTTTTGATATTAGTAATTTATAGTTTCTTTCTTATTAAAATTAATTGATGGTTAATCCTTTTTTATAAGACCAGTGCTGAGTTTTATTCCTTAGTTTCATTTTTTTTTTCCTGATGGGTGTTTTAATGATTCCTTTGATTTTTAGGGTTTCCATTTTGGTATTTCATGGGGAATGTCTAATTAATTGGTTTCCTATTTTTTTTTATTTGCATGATCTCTTCTTCCTCTATTTCATCAATGTATGCATTTAGAGATTTAATTTTACCCTAATTATTATTTGGCTGTCTCCCACAAATTGTGGCATGTCATCTGTTTTTTGTAATTTTCTTTAATGAAATTATGAAGGCTTTTTTTTTTCCTTTTCAGTTGTTCTTTGATCCATTAAATCTTTAGGATTATTTAGTTTTCCATTCATTTTTAATTTGTGCTTTCATGACTCTTTATTAAATGTAATTTTTATTGGATTATCAGATGGAAAGTGTGCTTTTAATATTTCTGTTTTTCTGCACTTGGTGGTGAGATTTTTATACACTAACATATGAACATTTTTTTAAAATGAAAGTACGATGTCCAGCAGGAAAATATCTATACTCATTCCAATTCCCATTTTGTAATTTCCAGTGGTCTATCATATGTAACTTTTCTAAGATACTATTCCTCTCTTTAACTTCTTTTTTAAAATTGATTTGTTTATTTACTTTTAGTTTACAAGATTCAGTTCTGCAATCCCATGAGTTTCAAATTTCCTCCCCTCCCTTCCCCCTCACCCTCCATGATGGCTTGCAGTCAAGTATAGGATCTGCAAATACTTTCACATTGGACATTAGTCTGGTTGTATAGAAGGGTTGTAACCAATGGAATCAACAATGAGAAAGAGGAAACAAAACCAAACATGGAAAAGAAAGAGAACAAGTAGTTGCTTCAGTCTCCATTTAAACCCTGTTCTTTATAGTTCTTTCTGTTAAGGTAGACATCTCTTTCCATCCTGAGTCTTTTAGAGTTATTACCTTGCATGGCTTTAATTTCTTTCTTATTTATTTCATGGTTAGATTTATTTAGTTCTGAGAGAGGAAAGTTGAGGACCTATACCTGTATAATTTTATTATTTCTTCCTGCAATTAATTTAACATTTCCTTCAAGAATCTGGATGGTGAATATATGTCGAATATATGTTTATTATTGAAATTATTTTACTGACTGTAAAGCCAAGGATAAGCAGCTCTCCTGAGGACTGCTGCTTTGAATAACTTTAAGGGTCTAATCATGAACTCTCTATTTATTCAGCAATACCTAAAGCATAACATGTACAACAACATAACGTAATAACTTATTACTAAGGTCATCACCTAGTCTTTAACAAAATAGATAATTAAGTATATTTTATAATCACTTTTAAGGGGTAGTAGAAAATACAAACACCATCCACCCCTAGGTCACAGTAAGATACACATCTCATCAGTCAATATAGAGTATCAAAAGTACAGTCTTTTTTCATCTTGACTGGAGGCTGACTTCCAAAGCCTAAGGGCTGACCATGCCCAAATTTTGCCTAGATTCACATGTAGGCAACTCTCTGCTGCTGTTCCATGTCTTAGCTCACAGTGACTACTCAATTGCAAATTATTTGCAGTTTCTGTTTCTGGGAAAACAAAGCTTAACAGAGCTACAACAATATTTATACACATGACCAACACTATCAGTTTCTGTCTGAGAAATCAACACAGATCAACAGACAGGGCTTCCATCTAAGGAATCAACACAGAACAACAGACAGGACTTCTGTCTGAGAAAGTAACACAGATCAACAGCCAGAGTACCAACATCACAAACATTCTATCTCCCAGTTCTGCTTGTGTTTTTCTCTGCTACATTCCTTCTTTCTCCACCCTTCCTCTTATACAATTATGGCAAGCTCCTCCCAACATGGGGTCCCATGTGATTACAATCAGCCTGTTAAAGTCAGAGGAGATCTTCAAATTCCCTTAGTCTTATTAAGAGTAATACAATGTATACTGTTTACAATCAAAGACTCTTGATAGAATCAAAGGCAAGACTCAAAGGCACTTGATTAGATAAAACTCAATGCAGAAAAATAGCAAATAATCCTATTTTGCTTGCCCTTACCCTGGCTAGGGTTCGTTTTAGCAAAATGTATTTTCTCACCTGATTTCTTTTAATAAGTTCTATTTTTGCCTTTCCTTGGTCTGAGACTGCAATGTATAACTCTTCATTTTTACTTCTGAATTTTACTTCATTTTTACAACTGAAGTATAATGGATTCTGTTCCAGACCTTTATTTGTTTATTTACTTTTAGTTTACAAGATTCAGTTTCATATTCCCCTCAGTTTCAAATTTTCTCCCCTCCATCTCCCCCCACCCCCACCCATGGCAGCATGTAATCAAGTATAGGATTTGCAAATACTTTCATATTGGACATTGCTGTGGTTGTATAGAAGGGTTTTAACCAATGGAGTGAACAATAGGAAAAAAAGAAATAAAACCTAATGTGAAAAAGAATGATAGTATGTAGATTGCTTCAGTCTTCATTTAAACTCTGTTATTTCTAGACCTTTCTCTGAATGTAGATATCTCCTTCCATCTTGAGATTTATAGAGTTGTTTTATTACTGTGAGTTGCTAAGAAGAGTCCAGTATATCAAAGCTGGTCATCATACGTATGATGTGTCCATGATTGTGTACAAATTCTTTCCTGGTTCTGCTCTTCTCACTTAGCATCAGTTTGTATAAGCCTCTCCATGTAAATATGAAGTCCATATCCTCCCCATTTCTTATAGCACAATAGTATTCCATAACATTCATAAACCACAACTTGTTTAGTCATTTCTCAATTTATGGGCATCCTATTAATTTCCATTTTTTTGCCACTACAAAGAGAGCTGCAGTAAATATTTTTGTACATATGGGTCTTCCTCCCACTTCTATGATCTCTTTGGGATACAACCCTAGAAGTGGTATTACTGGGTCAAAGGGTATGAACTTATTTATAGCCCTTTGGGCATAGTTATAGATGGCTTTCTAGAATGGTTATATCAGCTCACAGCTCCACCAACAATGCATTAGTGTTCCAATTTTTCCACCTCCTCTCCAGCATTTGTCATTTTCCTGTTTTGTCATCTTAGCCAATCTGACTGGTGAGATGTGGTACCTCAAAGTTGCTTTGATTTGAATTTCTCAAATCAAGAGTGATTTTTCATATGCTTATACATATATTTAATTTCTATCTCTGAAAATTACCTGTTCATATCCTTTGACCATTTATCAATTGGGGAATGACTTGTATTATTACAAATCTGACTTAATTCCCTGAATATTTTAGAAATGAGGACTTTATCAGACACACAAGTTGTAAAAATTCTTTGCCAATTTCCCACTTCCCTCTTATTCTTGGTTGCATTGGCTTTATTTGTACAGAAACTTTTCAATTTCAGTAATCAAGATTATCCATTTTGCATTTTAAAACGCTACCTCTTCTTTGGTCATAAAGTCTTCCCTGCTCAATAAATCTGACAACCAAACTATTCCTTACTTCCCCTAATTACTTACAGTATCAGCCTTTATACCTAGATTATTCACCATTATTCATTATTATTTAGACTTGACCTGCCATACTATATTCCAATATTCCCAGCAGTTTTTTTTTTCAAATAGTGAGTTCTTATTCCCAAAACTGGGGTCTTTGGGCTTATCAAACAGTATATTACTATGATTGTTGACTACTGAGTCTTTTGTACCCAATCTATTCCATTGATCCACTACTCTATTCCTCAGCCAGTATCAAGTAGTTTTGATGACTGCTGCTTTGTAATACAGCTTAAAGTCTAGTATGGCTAGGCCACCTTCTCTAGCATTTCTTTTCATTAATTGCCTAGATATTCTGGACCTTTTGTTCTTCCACATGAGTTTTGTCACTATTTTTTCTAGCTCTATAAAGTAATTTTTTGGTAGATTGATTCATATGGCACCAAATATGAAATTAAATTTAGGTAAATTTGTCATTTTTATTATATTAGCTCATCAGCCATGAGCAATGATGTTTTTTTTTTCCTATTAGTTAGATCTGATTTTATTTGTGTGAAAAGTGTTTTGTAGTTGTGTTCATATAGGTACTGGGCTTGTTTTGGCATGTAGATTCCCAAATATTGTATAATGCCTATAGTAACTTTAAGTGGGGTTTCTCTTACTATCTTTTGCTCTTGGACTTCATTAGAAATACAAAGGAATGTTGAGGATTTATGTGGGTTTATTTTATATTCTGCAACTTTGCTAAATTTATTTTTTTGTGTCAAAAAGTTTTTTTACTTGATTTACTGGCATTCTCTAAGTATATCATCATATCATCTGCAAAGAGTGATAGCTTAGTCTCTTCTTTGCCTAATTTGATTCCTTGGATTTCTTTTTCTTCTCTAATTTCTACTGTTAACATTTCTAGTCCCAGATTGAATAAGGGGGGTGATAGGGGACATTCTTGTTTCACCCCTGATACTATTGGAAATGTTTCTAGCTTATCCCCATTACATATAATACTTGTTGATGGCTTTAAGAGTAGATGCTACCTATTAGTCTAAGGAAAACTCCATTTATTCCTATACTTAGGAACTGAAATCTATTGAAATAATCATATGGTTTCTGCTAGCTTTATTGTTGATATGATCAATGATACTGATGGGTTTCTGAATATTGAACCATCCTTGAATTCCTGGAATAAATCCAACCTGATCAAAATGTATTATTCAAGTGATAAGTTGCTGTAGTCTTTTTGCTTATATTTTATTTAAAATTTTTTCATCTTTATACAGGAGGGAGATTGATCTATAATTTTCTTTCTTCATTTTGTCTCCCCCTGATTTAGGTATCAGTACCATATTTGTGTCATAAAAAGAATTTTGTGGGACACATTCCTCACCAATTTTCCCAAATAGTTTTTAGAGTATAGAGATCAATTTATTTTTAAATGATTGATAGAATTCACTAGTAAATCCATCTGGCACTGGGAATTTTTTCCTAGGGAGTTCTCTGAGAGCTTGTTCAATTTCTTTTTCCAATATGTTGTTATTTAAGTAATTTACTTCCTCTTCAGTTAGTCTGGGCAACTTATATTTTTATAAATATCCATCCATTTCTCTAAGATTGTCAGATTCATGTGCATACAATTGGGCAATATAATTCCTAATTATTCTTTTAATTCTTCTTCATTGGAGGTACATTCAGCCTTTTCATTTTTCGTATTCAAAATTTGGTTTCTTCTTTCTTTTTCTTTTCATATTGACTAAGGGTCTATCAATTTTATTTATTTTTTCATAAAACCAACTCATAGTTTTATTTATAAGTTCAATAGTTTTCTTAATTTCGATTTTATTAATCTCTCCATTGGTTGTCATTTTTTTCTAATTTAGTATTTAATTGAGGATTTTCAATTTGTTCTTTTTCTAGCTTTTTCAATTGTATGCCCAATTCATTGACCCCCATTTTCTCTAATTTTTTCATGTATGCATTCAGAGATGTAAAACTTCCCATAAGAACTGCCATTGCTGTATCCCACAAGTTTTGGTGTGATGTCTCATTATTGTCATTCTCTTGAATGAAGTTATTGACTGTTTCTATAATTTCTTGTTTGACCCACTCATTCTTTAGGATTAAATTATTTAGTTTCCAATTAGTTTTTTGTCTATCTTTCCATGGCACTTTATCGCATATAATTTTTATTGCATCATGATCTGAGAATTATGCCTTTAATATTTATTCCTTTCTTCACTGAATTGTGAGGGGTTTATATCCTACTACATGATTGGTTTTTGTGTATATGCCATGTACCACTGAGAAGATATCCCCATTCAGTTTTCTCCAGAAATCTATCATGTCTACCTTCTCTAAAATTCTATTTGCCTCCTTAACTTCTTTCTTGTTTGTTGTGAGGTTAGATTTATCAACTTCAAAAAGGGGGAGATTGAGGTCCCATACTAGTATTGTTTTGCTAACTATTCCTTCCTCTAACTCACATGACATTTCTTCTAGAAATTTGGATGCTATAACGCTTGGTGCATATATGTTAAGTAACAATATTGCTCCATTCCTTTTTTTCTTTTTTTTAAATTAATTTATTTTCTTGTTTATATCATTAATTTCCATGAGATTTTGAGTTACAAAATTTCTCCCCATCCTTCCCACACCCAACACCCCAAAACAGCCATCCCACTGCACAACACCTGACCCAATCTGCTCTCTCCCATATCCTACCCCTCGCCCCTCTGACTTTCTGGTAGGGCAGGATGGATCTCCCCAGCACAGTGCCTGTGTATCCTAATGCCCAGTTGGATGTAGTTATTAATAATAATGAAAATTGTATACATACATACATATATATATATATATATATATATATATATATATAAACATTTGATTACAGAACTTTAAATTCTAGATTCTTTCCCCTCCTCCCTCATCACCCACCACCTCTGGAAAGACAAGCAATTAAATACAGGCTGTACATGTGTAATTAGGCAGAATCATTCCACAGTAGGCATATTGTGAGAGAATGATTACATGTC
>CM053583.1:161802227-161821955 GCA_028627135.1 Pseudochirops cupreus
GAAAGCTCTGCCCCAAATCACTGGGGTCCTCCCAGCTACCGTAGCTCTTAGGGAGAGGCTGGGAACTCTTCCTATATACTTCCGGCAGACTGGATAATAAAGACTCCAAGACCGAGGCCCAAGATGGCGATCCGTTCAGGCCACTCAACGCAAGAGCTCTGGCTGAGAACAATCACTCAGTCCCCCTGCTGCCTGCAGGCCATGGGTGGGAAGCTGCAAAGCTGAGGTGGGTGCAAAACCTCTGCCTTTAGCTTTTCTGCTCTGGAGGCCTTCTGGCCAGACTGCTTATCTCCCCCTTTCACCAATCCCATTCACAGCTGCCGCTAATCCACTCACCTGAAGCTTCTCAGCTCCTCCCGTCCAGCTGCCCCAGGGCACAGACATGGCTTCAGGCCAGGCTGGTTTCCATTCACAGTGCTGATATGGTTCCTCTTAGCCGAGCTGACTTTAGTGGGAAGCATGTTTGTGTGCATTTTGGAGTTCTAAGATTGCTTTAGAGTCCTATTTTATGGGTATTTGGGGGTGGCTATGTGAGAGCTGCGATGTGTTGCTGCTGCTACCTCAGCATTTATTCCTTAGGAAAACAGTGGAGATTTTTTATCACATTTTAACAGACATTTTTCGAACTCCTCAGCAGAGAGAACTTAACATTACTACTTAAATAGCATTTGTTTATACAGTCATGTTGTTCTGTTCTCCAACTAATTGATATAGATGTAGAATCTCTTCTGTCTCTTCATATCCTTCCATCTCCCTGAATTTTTTCATATTGGAAGGGTAGATTTAGGAAAGAGAACAACTTGCCAAGAAGTTAAAGTCTGAGATTGAGTTTCATAGATCATAAAGTTCTTGGGTCAGGACTGTTTCTCTTTTTCCTTTGTGTCTCTGCTAGGAAAGTGATTGTAGGAGATTAATAAATGTTCATTGATTGATTGAAATCCAGCTATTATTTGAAATAAAACTGCATTATTACAGATGGGCTGATCAACAAAATAACAGCAGCATAGATTCAGAGCTTAAAGGGCACTTAAGCATCATTGACTCAAACTCAAATGAGGAAGTTGAGAATCAAAGACTTAAAATAACTTAGCCAGTTATTGAGACAAGATTCAAACTCCAAGTTCAGATTATTATCCTTTTTGCCAGGGGTTTTCAATTCTTTTAGTCTTTCAGTCCCATTAAGTTCTTAAAATTATTTGAGAATGCCAAAGGACTTTTGAATTTAAGTACTGTATCTACCAAAATTAATTTTAATTAAAATATTTGAATTTTAATGAAAATAGTTATGACCTTGCAGACCCCATGAAAGGTTCTTTTGAATCCCCAAGGTTTCCCATACATCACTAGGAGAACCAGTGCCCTACACCATGCTATCTATGTTAAAGCATCCCAGACACTTCAATTTCTTAAAAGGAAGATGCCTCTGATCTTATTGTCAATGTGACTTATTTGTCAGTGGCAGAAGCACGGTGTGCTTCAAGGTTTTGGATTTTACGTATATTTTCTTGTAATAAGGTGACTAATCTCTTGTAATTCTTTTGTTTGCTCTTATACTCAACTCTTGCCCTGGAATGCTATAGCAACATTCCTTTTTGACTTACTTGTTTGTTGTACTGGGACCACAAATTTCATGGTCATATTAGTGAAGTTTAAGGCATTCAATATGAGCATCCTACCTTTTCTTTCACTTTATGATATTTTGTTGAATTGGCCTTGATTAGGAATTAGTGGATTCTTAATAAGTTCCAATAATAACAAAAATAATTTTTTGCTCTCCTTTGTGAGAGGGCCTCAAGACAAAATTCATTTAAGGATCTAATTAAATCTAGGTCAATTCTTTCAATTTTTTTTTCTTACAATTACAGACTTGGCTATATGTTGTAACCTTCAAAGGAAGTACCCACTGTCTCTGCTCACCTGCTTCCTTTGTCTCTGTTTCTCCTATGTTTCCAACTGACTTGAATTCCTTTATCCAATTGCTTTTTCCTGGTGTTCTCCTGCACATAACTCTTTCAATTTGTGGGACTTCCCATGGGGCAAGATATTTAGAGTTTCTTAATTAAGGTGCTATTGCCATATTCATTCTACTCCTTTGATCTTCACCATCCACAACATTTTTCTATCTTTCTAACCATTACTTATCTTCCTTAATGCTAGGAATCTGGCTTTTAATGATTATCTCCAGTCTATTCTGTGTATATTTTATTTTCACATAGTTGCTGCATAATGTCTTTCCTATAAGACATAAAGCTCCTTGAGAGTAGGTAGTGATTTTTACCTTTTATTCAATCCCCAACATGCTTCCTGGCACATAATAGGCTATGTAATAAGTACTTACTTATTGATTGTTTCAGGCACTCAATCTTCAATGCACAATGGAATGAGAATACTTCTTCTTTTTGTAATTCTAGTGGAACTAAGTACCACCTCACAATGTTGTTTCATTTAAATTTCTATATGATTAAGTAATCTCAACTGTGAGACTAGACAGGAATTAGTAATTCAGGGTAGTTTCCTTATTTGAGACAATTCAATAGTTACTCTTACTCCTTCATGGAATCAGGAGTAAAAAATTGCACACATAAAATGTCATTTCAATTTCTTTTTATTTTTCCATTTGCTATATAGAAAAAAAAATTCCCTTCCTATTTTTCTCATAACAGAAAAAGAAACCCTAAAGTTATATTTAAATATTATTTAATTATACTGTGATTTAATTTGTTTGAGATCTACAATATTGGAAAAGTAGAAAACTCACTCTGTGGAAATGTCCTCTGTAGTTCAGCTCATCTGTAAGTTATATTTTTAGTTGCCTTCCAGGTCAAAACCAAGTTAATTATACTCTGAAAGTACAGACAGTAGGCAAAAGTAGACTGTGGGATTTAATTTGGAGTTTTAAATTGGTTTTATGGAACACTGTTATTTGCTATTATTTCTTATAAAGTATGTATCTATAGACATTTTTCTTAAATGGATCAAACATTTCTACTTTGATAATTTTTTTTCTTAAATTCTCATATTATTGTTACATTATCCATGAATTAATAAATATATGTGTAGATTAAAATATGCATTTTATAAATATATATACTTTATTGTACATAAACATTTCTTTATATACAAAAATACATACATATGAGAAATACTGTATATTTTAAAATTATTTTACAAAATAACATTCCAATTCATTAGCACTCAGGCCATCTAAATCCTTAAACAAGTGGCAGAGAAAGGATACATGGAGTAAGGAAAATAATCATTTATAGAGCCTTTATTCTGTGCCAAGCATAATATTAAACACTTTACAAATATCTCATTTGTCATAACCCTAGGAGGTATGATGATGATGATGATGATGATGATGCCCATTTCATGGTTAAGGAAACTTAAGTCACAGAGAAGTTAAATTACTTGCCTGGAGTCATACAACTAACAACTGTATCAAGATGAATTTGAATTTGTCATTTTGCTTTCAGATCCACTGTTCTATCCATTTGTGCTACCTGAGTCCACTCTTCAGAATGTCAAAAGCTCTGTATTTAAAGTATAATTAAAGAAATAAAATCAAGACCAGAAAAATATAGGGTGCTCAATCAAATCTTTCTTATCCTATTGGAGGTAGGATTGTGGTTGTTAGGCGTGTCTTAATCTCTTATAAGAAAGATCATAATGTAGGAAGAACAAGGTAACCAATTTCATCCAGGACCATCTCCAGTTATGTTGACCTTTGTCTTGTTACTAGACTCCCATGACTGTTGGAGAATGAGACTGATGACTGCCTAGTTCTGCCTTATTTAAATTCAATTTACATGAAAATCAAGATATTACACTTGAGATGTCATTAGTCTTCTTTGAGAAAAAAGCAATCTGTGAGAAGTAGCAGCTGTCCTCTGGGAATTCAACCTACCAGTGTAAGTTGGGCAATGCTAGTATTTCTTCATTTTTTTTTCTTTTCCTTTTCCTATTCCTCCTTTTCTTCTTCCTCCCACTATTTCTGTGATTCAAAGAAAATTATGCACCTTAAAGTCTTATTTTTGTCTTCTTCAAAATGACAAAAAAATTAGTCCTTAATTTAAAGACAAAATTAGATGCTATATATAATATACTTAAAAATCTAAAGTGATGATGATGATGATGATGATGATGATGATGAAGTTTTTCATCACACAGCTCATATTTGAAGTTTTTCCATCTTGAAAAGACTTGAAAATTTTTTTTATTATTTATTGTAAATGACTCTTGCAAGCCTTTAGTCTTCTAATGAAATATCCACAGCCATCTCGTAAGTTAGATGCTAATATTATCTTGACTATTACAGATAAGGAAAATGAGTCTGAGAGTGGGTCACAGACTTAATGAATTTCTAAATAGGGATTGAAATTCAAATCATCCTTAATACAAGTCCAATGCTCTAGTCTCTATGCCAAGCTGTCTCTAGATCAATCAACTGATCAATAATTTATTTTGTCTACTATTTGTCAAATTCTGTACAATGTGCTTGTGATAAAAGTTTTATTTAAAGAAGTTTTTAAAAATTATTATTATCCTTCAAAGCTCCCTATCCATCCTGTCTTTGTTGTATATGCAAAGTCAATAAATATTCTCTCTAATCCTTCATCTATGTCACCTATAAAACCATTGGAAAAAAAAAAACAAAGTAAATTTTCAGAGTTCACCCTCCCAAGTAAATTTCTAAAAAAAATAATCTATTAAATCATAAATGTTGGTGTTTTCATCTTCACACATTTTCCAAAAAGACTATGAGAGAAATGCCATCTTCTTACTGAAATACAGCTATATTATTTCTATACCGGGTCTCTTTCAGTCGCTTCCCTGAGGTCTACAACCATGGTTTTGTTTCCCCTACCCCCCAACCCCCAAAACCAATCAATCAAACAAACACAAATAAAATTTTAAAAAATAAAAACCTTAATTGACATTATTCTCACTGGAAAATGTTCTCCATATCTTCTTCCTTTTAAACCTTTATAAATATAGGATCTTTAACATCATTTAATTTCCTCAATTATGAATAGACTGACAACTAGATATCATGATAAATTTATCCTGGAATTTGAATTATGCTGCTGATATAGTGTTAAAATGCAGTTCCTTGACTTCTACTCATGTCAATATTTTCTTTCTTTTCCTAATAAACTTAACACAATAATAAATATCACAACGCTATCAGTAATTTCTTCACTGCAAAAGAAGTATACAATGCTCAATTTCTTATTTTAATATGAATAATCATTAACAAACTAATTTAATTAATATAATTTTAGGGGTCTTTATCTCAAAAGTAATAATGCTCAAAGCCAGAATATATGTATCATCTTTTCTATATATCTCTTCCCCAACTTTAGACATCATCTAATAAGCTGTCAAAATGATCTTCCTGTCACCTCCAGAATCAAATAACATTTTCCAGTCAAGATTTTTCATAACCTGCCCCTCCTCAATTTTATACTTGCTTAACCTATTTACACACACACACACACACACACACACACACACACACACACACACACACAGAGTGTAATCTGTGACACAGACTTCCTTGATGTTCCTGAGACAAGACATTCCATCTCCAGTGTTTCACTGGCTTTCCGCCATGCTTGTAATTCTCTCAAATAAGAGTATTCTTTGATTTCTAGAAAGAAGCCAAATTAAGGCACAGTTTCATAGATTGAGTTCAGGCAAATGAGATTTCCATTATTAGCAGATATTTAGTAAGTGAAGACAAGAATTTTATTAGTTGTTTCAACCTTATCATTGTTCTTATTCTCATAGGTAAAAAAACAAAGATAGAAAACATTCATTATTATACCTGTGTTGTGACTTCAAAATTTAAATATTTTGAGATTATCTAATTAAAGTAAATGATTTTTTCATGGGAAAAAGATAAAAGAAACATTTTTTCAAAGATCTATTTTAAAATATTCTTCTTCATGACAAATATAAATGTATTTATTCCTGAATTCTCCAGAAGAGAAAAAGAAAACAAACAAGCAAAAAAACCTAACATCTAACTATTTGATATAAAAATCTCAGAATCATACAAAACCAATTACTCCTTGAAATCTCTTCAGGTAAAAGCTGATGGGGCTGATGACTAGTCTTCTACAAATTTTAGCAGTCTCGGGTTTTCAAAACCTTAACGACCTTTATGAAATCAAATAATTTCTCTAAGTCTCAGTTTTCTTATCTGTTAAATGAGAGAATCAGATTCAAAAAGATAAATTCTAAGGTCTTTTCATACACTAGATCTATGATCTTACTATCTCTTCTCCCCATCTCCAACACTCCACATATATTTTCTCAAATGATGTTACTATGCTTCTTCTGTGTAGCTCTTTGTTTGTCATATGTAACAGACTTCTTATGCCCACTCTTTGCCTTTACATTGACAGCACTCCTGACTTAGGGGAAAAAATACTGTCGCAAGGTTGTCTGAGTGCCAAGGATGTGTAGAGTTTAGGAATCAGTGTTAGTCAATAAACATTTCTTAGGCATTTACTATGTTCCAAACATTTTACTAAATGTTGGAAATCCAAAGAAAGGCAAAAGAGTCTCTGTCTCAAGGAAAGTTGCATTCCAATGTGGGAGACATCATGCAAATGACTATGCAAATTGGAAATAATGAACAGAGAGAAGGCATTAGTATTGAACAGGGTAGGGGAAACATCCTACAGAAGATGGGATTTTAGCTGTGATTAAAGGAATCTAGGAAAGCAGGAAAACTGAGATGGGGAGGGAGAGAATTACAGGTATGGGGGAAAGCCAGTGACAACACTGGGGATGGAGTGTCTTATCTAAGGAACATCAAGGAGGCCTGTGTCATAGATTACAAAGTGTATATGTGTTTTGTGTGTGTGTGTGTGTGTGTGTGTGTGTGTGTGTGTGTGTGTTGGAATTAGGTTGAAAAAGTCTAGAAATGGGGATGGAGGTAATGAAGAGCTTTGAATGTAAAACTGAAGGTTTTAAATTTGATTCTGGAGATGATAGGAAAATCATTTTGACAGCTGATTAGATGGTATCCTAGAGTTAGGAATGACTTGAGGTAGTGAAATAAAACAAAAGATGATTAAAATCATTGAGTTGTGAGGTGACAAGGGCTTAAAGTGGAGTGATTGCTGTTTCAGAGAAAATAATGGAGTGTATGTAAGAGATGTTTAAAAAACTGATAGGCCTTTGCAACAGATAGGGAGGGAGCAGGTGAGAGTTAGTCAGGAATCAAGAATGACACTCGTTTTGTGTACCTGGGGAGGATGTTGGTTCCTGAAAATAATAACATAGGAAGAGGAATGGGATTTTGGAGGAAGATAACGTTTTGTGCTTTATACATGCTTAATCTATAGCGTATCTATTTCAAAACACTTAATAAGTTCTTGGAGCTGTGAGAATGTAGGTCAGTAGAGAATTTGAGGATGGATAAGCAGTTTTGGGAATCACCAGCTTATAGATGATTACATACATATGATCTACCAAGATCAGAAAATTAAGTGATGTAGAGAGGGAATAAAAAGACCAAGAACAGAGTCCCATGTGACACTCTTAGTTTAACCTGGATAAAAATCCATCATACAATGCAGAGGAGTGATCAAAAGAACCAAGAGAAAAGAAGGTCTCCAAAACCTAGAGAAATGACAGTATAAAGGAAAAGGAGGTAATTAACATTATCAAAGACTGTAAAGGCAAAAATGATAAGAACTGGTCAAAGGCTATATGATTTCACAAGAGATCATTAGTGACTTTTTAGAAAGCAATTTGGTTGAATAATTATTTCTGAAGACAGGACTTTAAGTGGTTAGAAGAGTGTGAGAAGAGAGGAAGTGGAAGAATCTATTATAAATGTCCTTCTCAAGGAGTTTAGATGAAAAAAGAGAAATATAGAATTACAAATATCAGAGGTGGATGAATCAAATGAAAGATTTTTAGTAATGGAGGATTCATAGGAATATTTATAAGTAGTAGGTGAACATCTACTACACAAGGAAAATTTAAGACAAGTCTTATTAGAGAATAGTCATGAGAGAAAGAAAAAAAAATCTGTTCAAGATGTTGATATGGAGAAGTATCACTATTGTGGATAGAGAAATTTGCCTTGGCAAGAAGAAATAACTTTTCATGTTAGAAAGGTTTTAAAATTAAATTGGAGACAAAAGAATTCTATGAGATGAGAGGAATGAGACAAAAAGGAGCTTTCGGTTAGTGGCTTCAATTTTTTCCAGTGAAATAAGAGGCAATCATACAAGGTTTGAGGAGGGAAAATAACATTTGGAAGAGCTGTTGTGATCAATGAGATAGTGAGTAAATTGGAGGAAGGAGAACATAACTAGTGTATGGTTAATGATCTGATGTAGAACTGAACTTATCTCCAGGTACCTCAAATACCTGGAAAAAATGAACAAATTTTAGAGCTACAGAACCGACAAAATGACAGAATGAAATATGTCTCCAACTGAGGACAGCCTGGCAAATTGACAGGAAGAGTCTACCATGCTAGATTGGGAGCAGACCACAGCCCCACATGGGCTTCATCTGTACAGATCAGCAGCACAGACATGCCACAGCAGACTTCATGGGATTGAATCATTGGCAGCCATGGCAGTTTCAAGACTTCTCAAACTATATATGCCAAAAAGAAAATAATAGGTAAGTAGGGAAACTTTTGGAACTAGCTGAGGTAAAAGAGTGGTCCAGTTTCTGCTCCCAGAGTGGTGGAGGTGGCAGTGGCTACTGCAGTGGCAGCTGCTTCCAGAGTTCCAGGCTCACATATATTGAGGGGACGAAGCAACTGTCCAGAGAGCAATTGCAGGAATCTCTCTGCTGTCCCTGAGGCAGCATTCTCTTGCTTTGCCCTGCTTGGATTTGGGGCACAGCCTTGGTAGCAGTCCTGATGTGAGGAGTAGCATTGGCAAGACAGAGCTTGTTGAGGCTGTAGAGAGGCAACCCTCCTCACAGTTCTGAGACAGGTGCCTAGAAGTTGTTCTAACAACAGCTGACAAAAACCACAGAAATTTGCAAAACAGCACTCTATTGGAAGCAGAGTTTTACTGGCAAAAAGTTCAAAAGTGAAGTAACTTACAAAGTAACTGGCTACAAAATGAGCAGAACATGAGAAATGAGACTATAGAATCTTTTTTTTTATGCCAAAGAGGAATAAAATATAGAAACAGTAGAAAACAACAAAATCAAAACTTCTGCATCAAATCAACATCCTGCAAGAAAAATATGAATTGGTCACAGGATGTGGAGGAGCTCAAGAAAGATTCTGAAAATCAAGTAAGAGAAGTAGAGGAACAATTGGGAAGAGAAATGAAGGTGTTGCAAGAAAATGATGAAAAATGAGTCAACAGCTTGCTAAAGGAGACCCTAAATAGTACTGAAGAAAATAACACCTTAAAACAAAAGGTCCAAAAGCCCATTGGGACAAGAATGTTTTAAAAAGCATAATTGACCAGATGGAAAATATAGTTAAAAAGGTCAATGGAGGAAACAATTCCTTCAAAGTCAGACTGGGGCAAATAGAAGTTAATGACTTGATGAGAAATCAAGATATTATAAAACAGATCCAAAAGAATGAAAAAACAGAAGACAATGCAAAATATCTCATTGGAAAAACCATTGACCTGGAAAATTGATCCAGGAAAGATACTTTGAAAATTATGAAACTCTCTGAAAGCCATGATTTAAAAAAAAAAGACCTAGACATCAGCTTTCAAGAAATTCTCAAGGAAAACTGCCCTGCTATTCTAGAAGCAGGGAGCAAAATAGAAATCAAAAGAATTCATCAATCATCTCTTGAAAAAAATCCCCAAAAGGAAATTCCTACAATATTATAGCCAAATTCCAGAGTTCCCAGGTCTAGGCGAAAATACTACAAGCAGTCATGAAAAAAACAAGTTGAGTATTATGGAAACAAAATCAGGGTAACCCAAGATGTGGCAACTTCTACATTAAGGAATCAAAGGGCTTGGAATATGATATTCTGGAGGTCAAAGGAACTAGGATTAAAACCAAGAATCACCTACCCAACAAAACTGAGTATAACACTTCAGGGGAAAATATGAACATTCAATGAAATAGAGGACTTTCAAGCATTCTTGATGAGAAGACCGGAGGTGGACAAAAAAATTTGACTTTCAAATACAAGAATCAAGAGAAGCATAAAAATGTAAACAGGAAAGAGAAATCATAAGGAACTTATGAAAACTAAACCATTTACATTCCAATATGGAAAGATGATATTTGTAACTGATGAGACTTTTCTCACAATGAGGATAGTTGAAGAGAATATGTGTATGTGTGTTTGTGTCAATATACACATATATGTATATGCATGTATATGTATGTATAGGTGCATGTATATGTGTATACATGATGATAGAAGGGACAGTAGATTAAAAAGGGATGGTTTCAAAGGAGAAAATAGAGTAAATGGAGGCTGTGATAGGACGGAGGGAAATATAGTTAGTCTTTCTCAACATGACTACTATGGAAATGTTTTTGCATAACTACACATGTATAACCTATATTGAATTTATTCTCTTCCCAGGTTGGTGAGTGAGGAGTGAGGGAATTTGGAACTCAAATGTTAAATGTTAAAATATCTACATACATATGCATGTCTGTATATGTGTATACATGTATGTGTAGACAGACGGCACAGGGTGAGTTGAATATGAAGGGATGATATCTAAAAAATGAAATTAAGAAGTGAGAGAGGAATATATTGGGAAAAGGCAAAAGGGAGAGATAAAATAGGGTAAATTATCTCACATAAAAGAGGCAAGGGAAAGCTATTACAATGGAGGGGAAGAACAGAGAGGTGAAAGAGAATGAGTCAGCTTTCCTTTCATTGAGTTTGGCTTAATGCAGGAATAAGATACATACTCAATTGGGTATTTTACCCTACAGGAAAGTTGTGTAGAAGAGGATAAGGGGGTGGGGATGATAGAAGGGATAGCAGATTGAAAAGGGATGGTTTCAAAGGAGAAAATAGAATAAATGAAGGCTGTGATAGGATGGAGGGAAATATAGTTAGTCTTTCTCAACATGACTACTATGGAAATGTTTTTGCATAACTACACATGTCTAACCTTTTTTGAATTTCTTCTCTTCCCAGGTGGGTGGAAGAGGAGTGAGAGAGTTTGGAACTCAAATGTTAAATGTTAAAATATATGTTATATTTTATATATTTATTATATTTATATTTAACTGGAAAATAAGATATACTGGCAATGAGGTATAGAAATTGGGTATAGAAATCCATCTTGCCCTACAAGAAAGTAAGGGGTAAGGGGAAGGCACAGCAGGACATAAAAATATTTCAAAAAACAAAAGGAAAGAACATGATTTAGTGTTGCAAAGTAGATGCAGAATGGTATGACAATAGATTGTTATCAGCCATGAGAAATTCATATTTAATGAGAAGAGAAATAGAGCATTTATGGGTCATGGTAAGATCAAAAGGATTATCATCTTTGTGTGTGGCTGAGGTAAGGTAAAGGAGTAGGACGTGTAAAATAAGCCGAAGGGCTCTGAGGATAGAGCGTTTGAGGGAGCATCAGTATATCTATTGCAGCCCTCTAGTGTATGGGTCGCTGTATCTTAAAATGTAAGGGTAGGCATGAAAGACTGTGAGTCAGAAACTGAACTCATTAAGGAAAGAAATCAAGAGTTCTGGAGACTGGAAGACAAAGGCTGCTAGGGTTTTGATTGGGTAGTAGATATGGGTTGAGTAAACTTCAAAATCAGAGAGGGAAAAATCTGAGAAGTTATTGTGACAGTTGTTTGGAGGATGATTGGCATAGGGGAGAACATAGATAGGGAACATAGGGTAGGAGAGTTATATAACCTTAAATTGCACATTTCAGTCTAATGGTTATGGGGCTTCCGTGAAAAAACCCTCATCCTGTTTTCTATCATGCTTCCAGGAAATTGTAGATTCTTTGCTTCTTGCCTGTCACCTTCTGTTCCACCCTCCACCCTTTGACTCAATGTGTCAAGTCTCCAATCTTTGGATTTGTAAGGCTATACCAACAATTCAGCTCAGCTCAGCCCAGTCAAACTAAGCCTTATTCAAAGTTTCAGGCTGCTGTGAAAATGTCTTTCTTCCTTCTTCCCTTCCTTCCTTCCTTCCTTCCATCCTTCTTTCCTTCTTTCCTTCCTTCTTTCCTTCCTTAAAGTAATTCCATTACTATATTTTGAGTTTAAACCACCTACATTTCTATCTCTCATTCAGAAAGTCTAATAACAAACAATACAACTTGGGTAAAAGTAGGTGAGAAAAGGATCAGTAAAAGTCACTAAATTATAGAAGTATTGTGAGATATAATGCTGCTCATTTATAGTACTATACCTCAATAGAAAAATATAGAGGACTTCTTTAGGGGGCAAACTTGTGTCACTTGTAATTTTATAGCATTCATGTAATGTTATTTTGTTATTGTTCTTTCCATTTACATGATTTTACTCTTTGTGGATGTATTTTCCTGCCTTTTCCCAGACTTTGTTGCTACAAGAAATTTTGTAGACAAATGGATACAATACTAGACCTGGCATCAGGGAGATCTGAGTTCAAATTAGCCCTTAGATACTTAACTTGTTATTCAACCACAGGCAAGTTACTTAGTTTCCTTATCTGTAAAATGGGAATAATGCTAGCATCTACCTCCCAAAGTTGTAAGAATTAAATGAAATTGTATTTGTAAAGTGCTTAGGAGAGTGCCTGGTACATAGTAGGTTTTTAATAAGTGCCCATTTCAATCCTCTGCTTACTTTTGTTTTACATCTTTACATTTTTCTCTGTACTTATCATATTCATCATTTCTTAAAGTACAATAACATTCATATATCACAATTTGTTTGGCCATCACCCAAAAGGCTTCAACTTAGTTACTATTTTTTTTGTTCCAAAAGTAAAATACTGCTATAAATATTTTGATGTCTGGAAGGCCTTTATAAACTTTTTTTTCCTCATCGACCTCCCTGGGTTATACATCTAGAAATGAAATCATGAAACCTGTCAAAGATATGTACATTTCAGTCACTTTCACTGATTAATTTCAAATTGTTTTCTAGAATACCCAGACCAATCTATAATACCCCAGCAATCTGTAGTGTGCCTGTCTTTCCACATCCTCTCCAAAACAGACTATTACTGACATTTGTTACCCTTGCCAGTTTTCTTAGAATGACATGAAATGAAAATTCAGAGTTATTTTGCTTGGATTAATCAGAGTATTGATTGGTTGTTTGAAGTATTCTACCATATTTTAATTAATAATTCAAAATATTCCTTTCAGAGGACTATTTTAAATTTATTTATTCTATTTGGGAACAGGCTTGGTAATATACCTACAAATATACATATATATATACAAACATATAACTGCATGAACACTTATATAAAATGTACACATTTATATATAAAATAAGGTATGGATTATAAATATTATGTATATATAAAATTATAGTTCTTCTTAGATATCAGGCACTTAACAGAAATGTTCTTTGAAAGAGCCAGAAGGTTCCTTTCTTATTCTAGTTGTATTATCTTCAGATCCAGACAACTTATTGTATGTGGGAGACAAGAATAAATTTTAAAAATGACTCTTAGTTTTCATTTCTCCATAAATGCAAAGTAGTTCAGTCACTATAAATAGAAAAGAGGGTCAGTTTTTTTTGTTTGTTTTGCAGGGGGTAGGTGGGCAGAATAGTGAGTTCGGTTTTGGACAAGATGAATTCCATTTCTTTATTCTCTTTAAGTAGTAATAGTAGAGTATAACAATAAATTATGGGAGTACTTCCTGTTTCCTTGACTTTACCTTTCATATTTATGCTCATTGCTTTTTTGATATCTGGGTTTTATTTGGTCAAGGTCAATTTTCTAAAAATCGGGTTAATTAATCAATAACCTGAGCTTTCTACTAAAACAGTCAAGCAAGTTTATCGTGTGTAGTCTAGTGATTTTTTTTTCGTCAACAAAATCTGGCTCACCTAATTCTTATGATCAAAAAGTATGATATTGAAATAGCATCTGTAATTCCTTAAGCCTATGCAGTACTACCCATATAAACAAACAATTATTGTCTCCATTAAGGTCTAGATCTGCTGGTGTGTTTTTGGTTGAGACATTAAGTTTAAATTCAAGCATGAATTGGAGAGGTGAGTATGTCTCAAAATTTCAATATACATTCATTTCCCATTGACCTCTGTTAGAAAATTTATCTGACGCATTATGCCACCATCAGTTTTTTTTCTGGATTAAATAGAGTTCAGTAATAGCATCATCAATTTCAAGCTAGAAGGAAGAGCACAGGCCAAATCTTTCATTTCACAGATGAAGAAAATAAAGCCCAGTGAAATGCCTATACTTACAGAGCCTGCTTAATGGCAGAACTGGAATTTAAATCCATGTGCTCTCAATCAGAGTTTAATCTATGCCCTTCTACTATCCTCCCTCTCAATGAAAGAATCTATATTCTGTTTAGTGTTGAGATTTTGGGGGGGGGAATGGGAGGAGAGGGATGTCTTTGGTATTCTGGTGAAAATGATGGGGCCATTCTTAGAATTATTTTTTTTAAAGAACAAATAAAATATATAGGATCACAGAGGAAACAAATTTTATTGAACTAAAGGCACATTTTCCCCATTCAAACATTATTTATTATATATGAACAATAGTGGGTAGAAAAAAGAGATTTTTTTTATTAGTGTTTAAGTTTGTTAAACCAAATCAGTGTCTATAGACAACATTTGTTTACAGTATTCACAATATAGGAGATGATTGCTCAATATTACCTCTGCTCCACAAGTAAATTTTAGATTGTACACAATTAGCAATTTTGCAAGCTTGGTTTAATGTGCAATAGAATGTGCAATGCATTTAGATCAGAAAATCTGGCTTATGTGCTCCTGGCTGTGCAGTTAACAAGCTATATTACCTTGTGAAGGAACTTTCTGGTCTTAAGTTCCTCAAAGAAGAAAAGAAAAAGAAGGAAAGAGAAAGAGAAAAATCAACAACAACCAAAATTAAAAGGGAATGTAATGGATAATAGAAGCAAATACCTAAAATGTTTTCAAATACTTTATTTTGCAGATGAGTAGATTAAAGCACTGAGAGGTTGGGAGACTTTACTAATATTATGGGAATCTGAAGATCTCCCCTGCCCTTAGGCCATTAAGTGACTTAGGCTTAAGTGACTCTGAGAACCTTCCCTGATTTGAAAATATACTCTGCCCCCTAATAGCCTGAATATGGTCACATGGAGCCTGTGGTGGGAGGCTTGTTTTTCAGGAATTCCCACACTTTATTACTTTGTGGTTGGGCAGTGGGTCAAGAAGGTTGTGACATGTTCTGATCCAGGAGAAAGCTATATATACCCTAATGTGAGTTTTTGCTTTGGGGCTCACTTTGGAAAGAGTTCTGTGATTTGGTGAGATGAGATTCTGGACAGCTGTTAAGTGCCACCCCCACTTTGAAAATCCAGAAGTTGGTGCTTCCCTCTCTGGTAACTAACTAGGTTTGAATGTAATGGTCAGACAACTGGAAGCCCTGTCTGCTTATCTGTTTCTTTGTCTGCTTTTAACTTCTCCTTGTTACATCTGGTTGTGTTCTGTTTGTATTCTCTGAAGTTCAGGGTGTTGACTTTTTCCCCTGAACTAGATAAATGATATGTGTTTGATTAAAGTAAGATTGTTAACCCATTTTGAGTTACTTTCCTTTAGAAAATCAGATCAAAGAACCTGTACAAGCAGCTATTCTAGGTATGCTAGGGTGCTTGCTCATACAAACGATGAGGTACAGGCTCAGTACAAGACAGGCTCCTAGTCTGACTTAATGGGACCTCACATGTCAGACCCCAAAAAGAAACCACAAAAAAAAAAAACACACCTCCAAGGTAGTTGGAGAACAAGAAGGCAATGCAATAGGAAAAGCGAGAGGCTTGTGTACCTTCCAGTCCAGGCTGGAGAAGAACTTGAGATTAGCAGTGTTCCCAGTCTCAGGGAACCATAAAAATGATGTGGTTATCCATAAAGAGTGTTAGGGTTGCTCAAGACCCCAAAATACCTAGCATGCTGGGTCTGATAAATGAATTTGACCCAAGTCTTCTCTCAGCGAAAGAAAAGTTTATTAAAATTCATTAAAAGTTTGCCATGTTGGGTACACTCTTAAGGAGCCTAGGTATCTGTGATGCTTGTATTAGGCAAGCAGGACAGAGTAAGTCTATGCTAGGTCATTGTATGCTGCTCTCGCCCATGTAAGGGTTTCAATTTTTTTTTTTTTGGTTGACACCTTTACTAATTTGATATTAGCTTCCCCTTGCAGAACTGAAAAGGCTCAGGAGGTATCAAAGTTCCTATTAAAAGAAATTATACCTCGTTTTGGCTTGCCTGTCTAATTACAGAGTGACAATGGCCCAGCTTTTATTTCTCAGATAACCCAGGCAGTGGCAAAGACATTTAAAATCACTTACCATCTCCACCTAGCCTGGAATCCAAAACCCTCTGGTAAAGTAGAGAACATGAATCATTCTCTTAAGCGGGTCCTTACTAAGCTATGTTTAGAAACCCGAGAAGATTAGGTTAAGAATGTCCCCATAGGGCTGCTCAGAGTCCTCACCTCTAAGGAAAATATCAAGCTCAGTCTCTTTGAACTCATGTATGTGAGGCCCTTCCTAACCTCTGACATCCTTGTGGACCTAGAACAGCATTTAATTACCCAATTCACAACTCAGTTAGGAGTTGTCAGGAATGCTCTGACTGAATGCGCCAATAAGTATCTCCCAAAACCTCTTGGCAATAAAAATGAGTGCCCTGCTGCAGTACAACCTGGAGATTGGGTCTACTTAAAGTCGTGGAAAACCCAAAAGGGAGAACAGTTAGATGTCAAATGGAAGAGACCCTACAACTAGACTCATAATTGCAGGATTAAACCAGGTGTTTCCCCCTAAGAGACTCCAGAATATACCTATGAGCCCTTGGAGGACCTCAAACTACTCTTTAGAAAGGCCCCAGCCCCCTCCTGCCAAAAGGATAAAAAGAGGTGTAATTATATCTGTCCTTTTCCTTTTGTCCTTGCCATAGTCATCTTTAATTCCTACCAGGGAAATTATCCTTTCTCTTTACTTTTTTGGTGCCTGTTTGAGTCTCCTTTGCTTAACCTTCTTGACAGGTTTGTCTCCTCCATCATTTAAGCCCCAAGTTCTCCAGCCCACTGAACCTGGCATCATCCATGTTCTGGAGTCTGACCCCTTGAATGTGAAGTCTGACTCCCTTGACTGGGAGTCAAAGAGTCACTGACAGCTCTCTGCCCCTTGCCAGCAGGAAGCATTTTCAGGAGCTGAGACCTTTGCCCTTTACCCCAAAAGAATTTAGATCCCATTTGTTTGAAGGGGAAAGAGATGCAGGCTTGGGAGCCCCCTGGATCTCTCCTTAAATCTTCCCATGGAAGGCATTTGCCTGAGCCCATAGGACTTTCATTGTGGCTCTGCCCAAGTCTTTAGTTAGCCCTCTTGTCCAGTGATTTCCCACCCTTGATCCTCCTTTCCCACCCTTGAACTGGCCTGGTCCACCATTGTCTGTGGTCTCCAGGTAGCCTCCAGCAACTTCCCATCCTTAATCATTACAGGAGTGTGAACTCATCTTGACTCCTGAAGACCATACCTAAAATCATTACTGGAGTCTGACCTCATCTTACTCCTCCTAAAGATCCTCCCCTAACTCTTCCTCTAGACCACCCCTAGATTTCTCCCACAACCTCTCTGTATATAGAATGCCATCTTCCCTCCATGTGTTGTAAGAGCACCATAGAATGATGTAGCACAGACTTACTCTGTGTCAGACTTGGTCTGGCCCACTTGCCCAATGCAAGCATCACAGATACCCAGGCTCCTTAAGAGTCTACCCAACATGGTGAACTTTTAATAAACTTTACTTTTCTTTGGCTGAGAGAAGACTTGAATCGAATTCATTCAGCAGGAGGGTTAGAATGGGGAAAATAATTTCACATAAAAGAAGCATGTAGGAAGTGCTTTTTACAGTAAAATGGAAAAAGTGGTGATGGTGGACTATGCTTGATCTTTATTCTCTTCCACATTGTATCATTCTCTGTGTGTATGTGTGTATATGCAAATGTACATACACATATGTATATGTTTGTGTATACATATATATTGAATATGGATACATATATCTATGCATGCATGTATCATATGCACATATGGTATACATAAATAATTATACACATATTACATAAATGTATTATTTCACATATACATATACACAAACTCAGTTTTACATAGAAATCTGACTTGCCCAATACAGGTAAGGGAGTGAGGGAGGAAGATGATTTATAAAAGGGGGTATGGGTCAAGGGAAGCAGTAGTTAGAAGCAGAATAGACTTTTAAGGACAGAAAAGAGAAGTGAGAGGAGAAAAAACTGTAATGAAGGTAATATGTATTTAGTAATCACACCTGTGAATGTGAATGGAATGAGCTCACCAATAAAATGGAAGTGGACAGGAGAAGGGAGTAGTAGTAACCAGAAGTCACAATATGTTGCTTACAAGAGACAAACATGAAATAAAAAAGACACAGAGAGAATTAAAATAAGGTACTGGAGAAGAAGTTAATATTCTTCCCCAGAAGTGGGGTAGGGAGGGGCAGGGAAGTAGGGGTAGTAGTCATTGTCTCTCACAAAGCAAAAGCAAGCATAGATCTAATTAAAAATGATAATTAACAAAGCTTCATTTTGTTAAAAGGTAGCATAAACAATGAAGTAATATCAAATAAATGTACAGAAGTTTCTCTGATAAAAGCCTTATTTCTCAAATGTATACTGAATAAAACAACTATTAAATTTATAAAAATAAGAACCATTCTCCAACTGATAAATGGTCAAAAGATACAGTCAGTGTTCAGAAGAGGAAATCAAAGTTCTCTATAGACATATAATTTAATTAGTAGTGATTAGAGAAATGAAAATTAAAACAACTCTGAGGTACCACTTCACATGTATGAAAAATGACAAATGCTGGAGGGGATGATGAGAAAATAGGAATACTAATTAACTGTTGGCAGAGTAGTGACCTGACCCAGTTATTCTCCAGAACAATTTGAAATAATTTGACAAAGCATTATAAAACTGTGCATATCCTTTGACTCAACAATACCATTCCTAGTTCTGTTTCCCAAGGAGATCAAAGAGAAAAAGGAAAAGGATCTATACGTACACAATATTTATAACAATTCTTTTTGTGGTGGCAGAGAACTGGAAATGAAGGGGATGCTCATCAATTGGAGAATACTTGAACACTTTGTGGTGTGTGATTGGGATGGAATACTACAGTGTCTTAAGAAATGATGAAGGGGGTAATTTCAGGGGGAAAAACACTTGGCAAGATCTATGTAAACTAATGCTAAGTGAAGTGAGAACAAGTGAAGTGAGAACAACTGTTAGATTATCATTTACAGCAATAGCAATATTTTCATGATAAACAACTGTCAAAGACTTGGCTGCTCTAATCAATACAATGATCCAAGCTAATTCCAAAGGAGTCATGACCAAAAAAAAGAAAAAATAATGCTCTTTACCTCCTGAAAGAGAGCTGATGAAGTCTGAGTGCAAACTTAATATATCTTTTTTCATTTCCTTTAAAAAATAAATATAGCTAATATGGAAATATGTTTTACATATTTCATTCTGTAATGGATATT
>CM053583.1:161822455-161847183 GCA_028627135.1 Pseudochirops cupreus
TTCTTCTCTCTGTTCTTGTCAACTCTGCTCTGCCATTCCTGTTGGTGGGTTGCATTTCTCTCCACAAATAAGGAGAGTCCAATATCAATAGAATTTTGGACTTGAGTTACATGCTTGCCTAGGTAGTGTGTATGGTGAAGGGGTGGGAGGGCAGAATGGTGGTTTGCAAATTCATTCATATAGGAAAGATACTGCAAGAAAATACCTTTTAACTATTTAGTAAAAAAGTGAAAAAGGTGAATAATAAAATGAATTTGGATGGATTTGTTTTTGCTGAAGACATGCTGCTTCCATAATCATCACTTTATTTTCTAGATGTTCACTGTCTCTTTAATGATCTATTCTAGAACTTTGCAGAAATTGAAGTTAACCTGACTGGCCTAATGTTTGGAAACACTGTTCTCTTCTATTTCCTTTACTTTAAATAAAAATGGACACACATATTTCCCAGTCCCATAGTATCTGCTCTTCCTTACTGTCTATAATTTTTGATATGTCAGGGACAGTGGCTCCAACATCAAATTCACATCTGCTTTCACAATCCAAGGACTTGAACAGTGTGACCTGAAATCACAAAGCTGGATATCTTCTTACTATATCTTACTTACTTTGGGAATCAGCTACCTGTTAAACTATTTTTCTTCTTTCATTTTCAAAGGGAAAGTTATTTTTCTGTGGAGACAAATCAGAAACAAAATGAGAATTGAGCAGCTCTCTATTCTCCTTTGTCATATTTTATCAGCGTTTCATCCGCTGGGAACATCCATCAGCCTTTCTTTGATTTTTCTCTTTCATCCATTACAACCTCAAACAAACAAAGAAAATGTTTTCTTCTCCTTAGCTTTCCTCACAATACAAGGTCACACTTAGTTTTAGTCCTCTCGACAATATTGTCACAGAACCATGTCATTACCTTGGATTTGTCCTCCATTATCTGTCCTTGTTTCAATTTTCTATACATATCAGAATAGAAGTTGAATTATGGTTTGTTGGAATGTACAGACTGAACTCTTCAATTTCTCATTCAAATGGCAACTATTTCCTTTTATGTCTTTTAATTTCCTCTTGACAGTTCCCTGTGTTTTCTGATCTGATTTCCCCTTTATAATTATTTTCCACCTTTTTTTAGCATTTGAAAAAAAAAACAACTTCTGTTTTCAATTAAAAAAAAAAGATACATCCTTATTTTTTTTGTCCCCCCCCATCTCCTTTCCCCTCTCCAGATGAATTCTAATCATAGGCTAATACCAGTTGTTTTCCTAAACTTTTAAATGACTACTTTATAGATATTAAGGGAGTATGAGAGGTTATGCCTGGAATTCTTTTTTGTTTAATGTCACAAATTCTGTGAGGGCTTTGTCACAAACTCCAAAGGATGTAATAACTCCACAAATACTTTCTAAACTTTTACTGAGCAATATATTTAATATAGCATTACACATTGTTGGTTACTCAACAATGGAAAGATAAATTTATCTAATGATGACTTCAGACAGAATGAGAAATTATTGGAAAGTTTTAGCAGTCATCTGGATAATTGAAGTGCCTCATCAATATGTTATCAGGTCTCTTTGTCAGACTCATATTGTATTTTAATTGAGATTTCAAATGATCTCAAATGAAATAATAATTTGAATTTTGAATACTGTTATATTTTCATTTACATTCAAAAACAATTTTAACTTTCACTTGAAATTGAGTTTTAAATTCCTTTCCCTTTCTTCATCCCTCCCCCCCTTCCTGAGATGGCAAGCGATTTCATATTGGTGAGATAATATTTTTAAAGTGCTTAGTGCAGTACCTGGTTCATAATAGACATTTAATAAATGCCTCTTCGTTTCTCCTTCTCCATATTTCCCAAACTCTATTATTTATTACGTCTTTTGAATCATTTTACCTTAGTATAATCCAATGAAAAATATATCCCTGCCACTTGTCTTTCCATTGATCCATACCTACATGCTTTTTGAATTTCTTTACATGAATATGGTATCTTAATCTACAATGTTACCCTCAGTTTAAAGTTGCTTCAATCAAATAAAGTATCACTCTCTGGAGTCATATTATAGTCATGTGTTTTGTCCTACTAATAACGAAGAGGTCAATTTATACTTTTATTTTATTTTATTTTTTTTCTTTTTGCCTAACCTTTAGACATTTGTGTCCATTGCATTACTGTTAAAATTGGTTGGCTTGATGTTTTTTAAACTATTTACTTCTTTCTTAGAATTTTGTCTCCTGGGTAAAATAAAGAGGGAAACAAAGAGGGAAAAAAAGGTGTTTAAAATACCATTGACTAAGCAACACTCCTGACTAAATTAAATGTGAATTATTTTTAGAAGAATAAATAGGTGTCACCTGAATAAAACAATGATAGGATGAAACTTTTTTTTAATGGTGTTGATATGGATAAATATTCAAGAGGTCATTATCATAGCTGAAGCTTAGGAAATATATTCAAACACATATGTATGTATGTATGTATGTATGTGTGCATGTGCAATAAAATTCAGTACAAATGGCAAATATTTGTTAAATGGCTATCATGCCACATTTTTACGCATCCCAGTTTCTAGTATCTCTTTGACTGTTGTCTACTACGTATTACCAAAAAAGTCCACCCACTATTCTATAGAAATGGAAATTTCATCTTAAATAACTGTAGACAATACAAAATACTTGGTATTTTACTTGCCAAAACACACCTAGGAACAATATGAACACAATTACAAAACACTTTTCACACAAATGAAGTCTGACCTAAACAATTGGAAAAATATCGAATGCTCATGGATAGGTCAAGCCAATATAGTGAAAATGGCATGGGTGGAAGGCTGAGCAATTTCCCTACATCCTATCCTGCCCCCCATTTGTGCTATTTTCTACTTTGATTCTGTCCCTTTTCAAAAGTGTTTGCTTCTAACTACTCTCTCCCCTAATCTGCACTCCCTTCTATCATCCCTCCTTATTCCCTTATGCCTACTTAAAGTAAGATACCCAGTTGAGTGTGTATGTTATTCCCTCCTTAAGCTAAATTCAATGAGAGTAAGATTAACCCATTCCCTTTCCCCTTCCTGCTATTCCCCTCCATTGTAACAGTTTTTTCTTTACATGAAATACTATATACATATATATATATATATATATACATATGTATACACACACACACACACACATATATATATATATATATCTTTATATGAGATAATTTACCCTATTCTATCTCTCCCTTTCTCCTTCTCCCATTATATTCCTCTCTTATTTCTTAATTTTATTTTTTTTAATATCATTTCTTCATATTTAACTGATCTTGTGCCTTCTTACTATGTATACATATACACAAATATTCACACATGCACAGATATATTTATATACACTTACACCCTTCTGTACATACATATATACATATACACATATATACATGCATATGCATATACATCCACACGCAATTATACAAAGTTAAAAAGGTTTTCTGCAATGCAACCAATATAATCAAAATTAGAAGAAAAGCAGAAAGCTAAGAAACAATCTTTCCAGCAATTCTGTCGAATAAAGGCCTCATTTCTCAAATATATAGAGAACTGAGTCAAAATTATAAGAAGACATTCCTCAGTTCTCCTCTGAGCAATGCAAGGCTATAAGATAACTCCAGAAGACTCATGATGAAAAGGGTATTCACGTCCTGAGGAAGAATAACAGAGTCTGAATGCAGATTGAAGTAAACTACTTGCTCTCCCTTCAACTATCCTCATACCGAGTAAAGTCTCATGGGTTACAATGATTGTTTTCCCGTATAGGAACATAAATAGTTCAACTTTAATGTGTTCCTTATGATTTCTTTTTCCTATTTATCTTCTCATGCTTTTCTTGCTTCTTGTATTTGAAATTCAAATTTTCTGTTTGGCTCTGCTTTTTTCATCAAGAATACTTGAAAAGTCCTCTATTTCATTGAATGACCGTATTTTCCCCTGAAACATTATACTCAGTTTTACTGTGTAGATGATTCTTGGTTTTAGTACTATCTCCTTTGACCTCCAGAATATTATGTACCAATGCCTTCAATCCCTTAATGTAGTAGAAGCTGCCAGGTCCTGTGTTATCCTGATTGTGTTTCCACAACACTCAAATTATTTCTTTCTGATAGCTTGTAATATTTTCTCCTTGACCTGGGAACTCTCGAATTCGGTTATATTCCTAGAGGTTTTCTTTTTGGGATCTTTTTCAAGACATGATCAGTGAATTCTTTCAATTTCTATTTCGCCCTCTGGTTCTAGAATATCAGGGCAATTTTCCTTGAGAATTTCTTGAAGTATGATTTTTACACTCTTTTTTAGGTCATGACTTTCAGGTCTTCCAATAATTTTTAAATGATCTCTCCTGGATCTCTTTTCCCTGTCAGTGGTTTTTCCAATGAGTTACTCAAATTGCCTTCTATTTTGTCATTTGTTTGGATCTGTTTTATAGTATCTTGATTTATCATTAAGTCATTAGCTTCCATTTGATTCAGTCTAATTCTGAAGGAATTATTCTCTTCAGTGAGCTTCTGAAATTATTTTTCCATCTGGCAAATTTCAGCTTTTTAAGGCATTCTTCTCCTCATTGGCTTTTCGGCCCTCTTTTGCCATTTGAGTTAGATTGTTTTTAAGATGTTATTTTCTTCAGTATTTTTGGGGTCTCCTTTAGCAGGCTGTTGCCTTGCTTTCCTTGATTTTCTTACATCATTCTCATTTTTCTTCCCAATTTTTCCTCTGCTTCTCTTACTTGATTTTCAAAATCCTTCTTGAGTTCCTCCATGGCCTGTAAACAGTTCTTTTTTTTTTTTCTTGGAAACTTTTGATGCAGGGGTTTTGACATTTTTTGTCTTCTTCAGGTTCCATGTTCTAATCCTTTTTGTCACCAAGAAAGGATGCTATATTCTGTGTGTCCTCTGCTTGCTCATCCTGCCAGCCTATTACTTGATTTTTAAGCTCTTTGCCATGGGAGAACTCTGCTTCCAGAGTGTAGAGAGCTGTGTCCCATATTGCTGGGATTTTCACAGTTGTCAGAGCTATGAGGAGGGCACTCCCTCTACAGCCACCACAAGTGCTGGCAGCTATTGTCCTCACCCCAGGATCACCACCCAAGACTACAACCCAGATCCAACCAGGTCAGAGCAAGAGCAATTACCTTCTGAATGGTCACTTGGTCGCCCCACAATCTGTAGTCCAAGAGCTCTGGAGACAGCAGATACAGCTGCTGTGCCTCTCCCACATCACTCCCTGGGGGCAGGGCCCTGATGGCTCTCTTCTCCACCCAGGTACAACAGAGTTTCCTACTGATATCTTAATTTGTCCTTATGCTTTATTGGTTGAGAAGTCTGGAAACCAACACAGCTGCTGGTGATTCACTCTCCTGAAATCTACTCTGACTGCACTGTGCTGCTGGTCAGGGCTGCCCCAATTTTTGTTTTTTTGTTTCGTATCATTTTTGTTTCCTATCCCTCCTGTGTCCTCTACTTTACTTCTACCAGCTACCTTGTCCTCCTATTTCATGCCCAACCTTCCCTCCAAGAATCCCTCCTCTATCTTCCCATTCCCATAAATCTAAACACTCATCTATAGCCCTCTATAACCTATATCCTCACACTCCCCTCTAAAGATCCCTCCATTTTCCTCACCCCCTCCCTGTCACCTTGCCATGTTATTTCTTCTGAATTTAGAAGACTTTTAAAAGACTTCTAAATCTGTTTGTATTTTTCCCTCTTAAATCCATACTCGATGAAAGTAGGTTACTAGAATTACCAGCCCTCCTCTGCTTCTGTACTGATTCTTCCTCTTTTATCTCATTTGCATAATATTACTCTATGTAGCTTTTTCTAGTTTTTTTTTTAATTTATATCAAACCCAGGTTTACCCAGTTATTAATAAGAATCTTGGCAAACAGTCTGTCCTTATTGAATCCATTGTAATCTGTCTTTTGTATGTATCTTTTCTTGGCTGTTGTATGAGAAATCTTATATTAAGTTCTGTTTTTTTATCTTTTAAAAAAATATTTATTTTATATTTTTAGTTTACATCATTCATTTCCACAAGATTTTGAGTAGCAAATTTCCTCCCCATCTTTCCCCTACCCACCACTCGAAAACATTGATCCCACTGTATACTCCCTCCCCCAATCACCTCTCTCCTATATCCTCCCCCATCTCCCCTCTGACTTTCCATAAGGACAAGAGGGATCTCCCTACCCCAGTGCCTGTATATCTTATTTCCCATAACTACAACAACAACAATAATAATACTGATACATACATGTATATATTGTAAACATTGGATTTTAAAACTTTTAATTCTAGATTCCTTCTCTTCCTCCCTCATCACCCGCCTCCACTAGGAAGACAAGCAATTCAATACAGGCAGTATATGTGTAGTTGTGCAAAACCTCTCCCCAATGGACATATCATGAAAGACTGACTGTATTTCCCTACCTCCCATTGCACCCACTTGTTCCATTCTCTACTTTGTCCCTATTCCTTAATAAAAGCGTGCTCAAACCTGACCACCCCTCCATCATTCTCCCTCTCATCTCCTTCCCCCCAACTCTCCTGCAGGGCAAGATACTCAATTTAGTGTGTATGACATTCCCTCCCTAAAACAAATGCAATGAGAGTAAGCTTGACCCATTCCCTTTTGCCTTCCTATTCTTCTCCTCCATTGTAAGAGTTATCACTTGCCTCTTCTATATGAGATAATTAACCCCATTCTGTCTCTCCCTGTCCCCTCTCATTATGTTCCTCTCCCACCTTTCAGTTTCACCTTTTAAACATCTTCCCTTCCTATTCAATTAATTCTGTGCCCTCTGAGTATGTATACCTATACACATATACACACACTCACATACATATTCGTATGCATATATTCCTGCCCATATACACATATGTATATATATAAATATGTATACATGTATATAAATATATATACTACATATCCATATGCCTATGTATATATATATATATAAACATATATATGTATTTATGTATGTATATGTATATGTATATATATAGAGAGAGAGACATATATATATATATATATATACATATACATAAGTATATGTATATATATATGTACACATTTATATTCCCTCCAACTATTCTCATACTGAGAAAAGTTTCTTAAACTACAGTTATCGGTTTTCCACGTAGGCATAAAAATATTTCAAATTTGACAAGTTTCTTATGATTTCTTTTCCCTGTTTACCTTCTCATGCTTCTTGTATTTGAAAGCCAAACTTTCTATTGAGCTCTTTTTTTTTTAAATCAAAAATGCTTGAAAGTCCTCCATCTCATTGAATGACCATATCTTCCCCTGAAACATTATACTCAATGTTGCTGAGTTGGTGATTCTTGGTTTTAATCCTAGCTCCTTTGATCTAGTCCTTTTGATCTGTTAATGTAGAAGCTGCTAGATCCTGTGTTATCCTGATTGTTTTTCCACAATATTCAAATTATTTTTTCTTGGCAGCTTGTAATATTTTCTCCTTTATCCAGGAACTCTGGAACTTGGCTATAACCTTCCTAACAACTTATTTTTGGGCATTTTTTCGAGAGGTAAACAGTGAATTATTTCAGTTTCTCTTTTGCCCTCTGCTTCTAAAATATCAGGGCAATTTTACTTAAGAATTTCTTGAAGGATGATTTCTAGGTTCTTTTTCTGATCATGGCTTTCAGGTAGTCCAACAATTTTTAAATTTTCTCTCTTGGCTCTATTTTCCGTGTCAGTGTTTTTTTTCAATGAGATATTTCACATTGCTTTCTATTTTTTTTTCATTTTTTAAATCTTTTTAATAGTATCTTGATTTCTCATAGAATCATTAGCTTCCATTTGCTCCACTCTAATTATTAAGGAATTATTCCCTTAAGCGAGCTTTTCAGATTCTTTTTCCATCTAGTAAATTAGAATTTTTAAAGTATTCTTCTCTACATTTGCTTTTTGGGCCCTTTTTGCCATTTGAGTTGGTCTATTTTTTATGATGTTATTTTCTTCAATCCAGTTGTTGACTCTCTTTTCTTGATTTTCTTGCATCGTTCTCATTTCTCTTCCCAAGTTTTCCTCCACTTCTCTTATTTGATTTTCAACATCTTTCTTAGCCCCTCTATGGCCTGTAGCCAGTTCATATTTTTCTTGGAAGCTTTTGGTGTGGGAGTACTGACAGTGTTGTCTTCCTCCTGTTCCACACTTTGCTCCTTTTTGTCCCTAAAAAAGGAATGTGAAGTTGAATGGTTGTGCTTGCTTTGCTTCCTTTGCCTGCCTACATTGCCAGTCAATTACTTGATTTTTGAGCTCTTTACCACAGAAGAATTCTGCTTCCAGAGGGGAGAGCTTTGTCTCAAGATTGCTGGGGTTTTTGCAGCTGCCAGAGCTATTAGGTGTCCAACATCTCTACAGTCCCCTCCAGCTTTGGCTCACTAATCACGCACCTCACACACCACCACCAAAGACCACAATCTAGATCTAGGCAGTTTAAGTCAAGAGTGCTTAGCCTCTGAATGTTCACTTGCCACCCCCCCGCCCCCCACGCAATCTGCCCGCCAGGAGCTCTGAAGCAGGCACATGGAGGTAGCTTCAGGGCCTTCACTTCTGTTGCTTCTGGCTCTGGGGGTATAGGCATGGACCCACTCCTCCATACCCCTCAAATTCAGCCAAATTCCACTGACCTTTTACTTTTGTTTGGCATTTATTTATGGGTTGATAATTCTGGAAACTGCCACAGCAACTGGAAACTGCCATTCTCTCGAATGATCCAGCCCAGCTGATCTGGACCACCCTGGGGCTAAAACCGTGGCTCACACAGAGTGGATTTTGGCTACCAGCATGCTAAGATGAACCCTTCCTGTCTGTCTGCTGAGCTGCCTTCAACAGGAAATTTGTTTCTGTCACTTTGTGGGTTCTGGAACTCTAAAATTTGTTTAGAGTAATTTTTATATGTATTTGAGGTGGTTATCAGCAGAGCCACAGAGTTTTCCAGCTTCTATGCAGCCATCTTGTCTCCGCACCCTGACTTTTTTTGTCTTAACAAAGTCTTCAAAGTCTGACAGTTGATCAAATGTCCTTTTTTATTTTTTTCTTTCAGGATTATGCTTATCTTTGCTGGATATAGTTTTTACTGGAGCCCAAGTTCTTTTGTTTTTTGAAATAAAATGTTTTATTATTTGTGGTCCTTTAATATCTCAGCTGCTAGATCTTGGGTGATTCTAATTGTGGCGTTATGCTATTTAAATTGCTTTATTCCTGTTGCTTTCAATATTTTATCTTTGAAGTGGGGCTTTCTGAAGTTGATTATAATGTGCCTATAAGATTTTTTTTTTCTATTTCTACTTCCCCCCATCCCGCCATGCTCTAATGTTTCAAGACAATTTTCTTTAATTATTTCTCATATTATTGTATCAAGATTATTTTTTGATAATAACTTTCAGTTACTCCAATTATTTTTATGTATTCTTTTCTTAATCTATTCTCTAGATCTATTGATTTTCTCATAAGATGTTTCATTTTCTCTTCTATTTTTCTTTCTTCATATTTTGTTTAAATGTTTCTTGATCTCTTATAATTTCATTGGCTTCCCCTTGCAAAATTCTATTTTTCAAGGTCTTATCGTCTTCCTTAAGAGTCTGAATCTCCTTTTATAATGAATTGACTTTCCTTTCATAATTGTTTTTCTTGTTTTTCTTGAATTAGCCTTAGTCTATTTTTTTAGTTTTTCTTCCATCTATGTATTTTGATTTTTAAAGCTTTTCTTTTTTTTAAATCTTCTACAAATTCTTTTTTGGACAGGGTTCTATTTGATGTTACACTTTTGAATAGATGGGGATTTCTGTACTTTGATATGCTCTGAAGTTAAACCTAAGTTTCCTCTATCCATATAATAGTTTTCTATGGTTGGATTCTTTGTCCTTTGCCTTTGCATTTTTTGAAGTAAATGCTTAATTTTTGTAATCACCTTTAGACCCGGATTATGGGGCATGGTGCTTCTTTCTGCATATCTTCAGTTTTCCCCTCTATCCTGGAGCCAAAGCCAAACCTTCAGCTGCCTGTAAATGCCCACAGTCAGGGGCTTTGTGCCCCACTCTTTCTGACCTCACTGGGCATGTGGTCTTTCCTTCTCACCCCCACTACTCTTCATTGTGCAGCTGGGTCTGGATTTCTTCTTCAACAGAGGTTCCCTTGATCTTCCCCAGTTCATATGCCCAACTGCCCTCCTTATCCTAGGGGTTCTTGTGGCTGAGACTGAGGCAGCCTCTCAAAGTAACTAGCCCCAGGGCTTGTAGCTTGTTGTTAAACAGTCCTTAGCCTGGTGTAAGGAAGTACTTAATGCCTTGTTTCAGTTACCCAGTAACTAGCCCCAGGGCTTGCAGCTTGTTGTTAAACAGTCCTTACCCTGGTGTAAGGAAGTACTTAATGCCTTGTTTCAGCTACTTAGTTGACACCTTGTTTCAGTCCAATTTCTTTTGAGCCCTGCCCATGATTGTATCACGTCTTTGTTGAAAAATAGAACTTGTAAACCCCACAAATTGTGAACCCTAGAATTAGTGAACTCCTGTTACTGATGCAGCAGGAAGGGCAGGAGTGAATGACCATGTACAAGGAGAGTCCCAAGCTGGAGAGAACTGAGAACTGAGAAGATCTGAGAAGGGAGCCTTCTCCTGGCAGAACTAAGCAGGAGAATACTTGTGGTATTTGGGCACTCTGTTTGTCTGCTTTGTCTGTGATGATTTTTGTTTGTGATATTTTGTACAGAAGCCCTGGGACTTTACTGGAAGCCCTGAAAGAAGATTTTTTTGTTGTCTGTTTACAGAAGTCCTGGAGGAGGGTATCAGAAGTCTTTGGACTTTACTGATGATTTGTTTTGTCTTCTCAGACCTTATTTGTGGTTATCTGTTGATTTCCCAGGCAGATAGTGAAATGATGATGGTGCTGGAAATGCACATGAAAATTATTCTGGCTTTGTTAAGCTTTGTCTTCCCAGAAACAGGAACTATGAAGGACTTGAGGTGGAATGGACAATGTGAGCTTCAATATGGAATGAGAACTGGATGAGAAACTGGACAAGGAGCTGAGAGGTGCCTGCCTTTGAATCCAGTTGATAGTTGGGTAGATTCAGGCAGGAGCTGGGACCATGGAAGAGGAACCATGGAAGTTGAGAGCCAGCCTAGAGTCAAGATCAAAAGACCTCTTTTAGGGTACTTAATGCTGACTGAGAAGTTTATGATTTACTGTGACCTAGGAGTGTGGAGCTTTGACCTTTGTACTTTTTGTCACTTAAGGAGGCCTGCTCCTTAAGGATGATTGAGTTAAGGACTTAGTGAATGATATCTTTTGCTTAAAATTGAGTAGAACAAAGTGTGGTTTCTCAGAAACTCTATCTGCTAAAGTACAAGAAACCTTAGGCCTCATTTTCAGTTTATCAGAAATCAAGTGACTTCAAGGAAATCGAAACTGTGGAAATCCCCTCCTCAGGGCTTCCTTGTTCCTTGTCACCCCACTTGCCAAAGAAGGGAATATTGTCATAAGAGCCAATTAGAATTAAGGTAAAATGGGGAAGGGGAGGTTCTGTGAGGGGTTTTGTGGTTTTTGGCTACTTAACCCAGTTTTCACTTCTGTATGGCAACCTCCTCATTCTGGACTTCCCAGGAGTAAGCACCACCTGATTCTTGCGAGATTCAATAAAACTTTTTACTTTCACCTACAGAAGTCTCCAAGTAGTCAATTTGAGGCAAGGTCTTCACACCCCACACAAAATGATGTGGGTACTTTAGTGATAACTTGCTATGTCTTAATTTCATGAATGCTACACTTTGGCTTCTGTGAATGTTTTGCTTTAATTTATTGCTGAATAAATCGATAATTCACTATACTATCTAATCAGAATCGTAAAGCTGTTCACAGCAGCAGTTTTCTGATAAGGTGCTTGTGCTTGGCTTTATACCTGGAGGTATTTACTGGTCACAGGGACCAAACATGGCCTTGGGATTTTCCTTCTTATCTTCTCCAGTTGTCCTAGCAATTCCACATTCTTATTTTGTTCATGCTAATGTGCTATTTTATCTCTTTTAAGTAGAAATCTTGACAGCTTGGAATTTTCTGCCATCTTCCCAGAATCTTCTTTCAAAACTGCTGTTTAAATTTATTTTTTGTTGTAGTTCAAGAGTTATGGAAAATCATAATTTAAAATAATTATTATACAAAGTATTATATAATTTTTCAAAAATGAATAACAGTTATATTAAATTATTTTTCTACAGGTAACTTCTAATAGTGTCTGAGTTTCTGAGTGTGTAGGTAAGAGAGAGAAAGATAGAGACAGAGACAAAGAAAGAGAGAAAATTTGTGCATTGGGATCAGTGATTTGTGGGAAATAAGTAGTTGGTACTGTGCAGTAGTGTCAAAATCAAATATAAATGAGGCTACTAAATTCAGCATAAAAGATTCCTTCTATGTCAGAAAACTCTGTATTGGCATTATCAGTGTTTTGTTGTATTTTATTGATTTTGTTATTTCCCAATTACATTTTCATATGGTTCCCCTTTTGCTGTAGTTGAGAGAGCCCTGGACTTCTCTCAACCTCTATCTCCCTCAGTTACCCCATCTTTTAAAAGGAGATTATAAAAATACTTATTTCAAAAGTGTTTTATAAAGATCAGTCAAGATAATATGTGTAATGAACTTCAAAATTTTTAAACAGTATATAAATCTGAACTACATATTGCATATGGCATTGTCTCTGGATTATCTTCTATTTAATTTTATGCTCCTGTATTCTAATATGGGTCTCTTCTTCTCATACTCTTTTACCTGTGAAGAAGAACAAAAAGTAGTTATTATTATTATTATTATTATTATTATTATTAGCAATAATAATTTTCCTATCTACACCTTGACCTTACTCACCTAACTCTACTTTATTCCCAACCCAGCTGAGTGTTTAATAATATATTCCCCTACCTTTTGTATGGGCAAAAAATCAATTTTTTAGGGATCTGAGTTAGAGTTGTTATGCAAACTGTTGACATTTAGAGGTTAAGAAGACACCATTAAAGGAGCTGGAGTCATACTTTAATTGACATTTTCTCAACATTAATAGCTTTTTAAAGACTTTGGGGGCCATTAATTATAACATACAGAAATCCAAGTGAGCTTGGTGAAATCTCTAATTATGAGAAATGAGTTTGAAGGGCACAGGGAGCTTATCCTCTTGTAATTACTCATATGCCTCAGATTACTTTGCAAGGAAAACATTGCAGTGCAGACCTCAAGCTGCCAGGAGTTATACAGAAAAGAACAGAAAAAAAAAAACAAAATAGGGGGATTTGGAACCTAATACAAGATATGAAGTCAAAAGAATGAACTGGAAAAAAATCCATATTTCCCCATTTCTGGACTCCACATGTATACAAGGTTATGAATGCAATGTTATAACTTCATTCTGTATCATTATTCCTGACATGTATGGTGCTGTTCCATTGTGGATGGGCATTTGGTAAATTTACCTGAATCTGCAGGTGTTAGCTGGCAGGAAATCATTGAAAGTCTAATCTAATTTGCATTATTTCCTTGCAAGCAGATATTAATCTGCAGGAATGTCAGAGGCATAAGGCTGCATTAAGATAGCCATGATTTAATCTGATCGGTGTTAGAGCTATAGACTGATGGCTTTACTTGCCTTTTATTGGTTGGGATGTATTAAGATTCCCTTTCCAAAAAATGAAGTTACATAGCTCTTTTCATCCAAGAATCTTAGTATGTTTAGCAAACATTAACTCATCAATATTCAAGACCCCTGTGATGTAAATATAGGCAATCGCAAGACATTTATTCTCCAGATGATGCAAAAAGAACAAATTATTTCCTTGAGATAGTTACTTTTTTTCTTCTTTTTTCTTTTAATTTTAATATATAATTTAGAGGTTAATAAATTTGTATATTTTGATTAATTCATTATCTCTTAAGAGAATTCTCTATTTCAGATATATTCCACTTTATCAGACTTTTCAAGTAGTAAAATTATAAATTCATACATCAATATACTACCTTCAACTCTGTGTGTATTGGTATTCAAATAATGTTTATTCTTTTATCCACCAATACTTTATTTCCAACCAAACAAGGTTTTAAGTTTTATTTATTTTAAAATATGTATTGCTAAAACAAATTTTATTATGGAAATTTAAATATAATTTTGACATGATATGATGAAATCACCATTAAAGCCTCATGTTAACATGTCTCTTCTCTCTTGAAGGAGAATCTGACTTTCAGGGGTCAAATTTTTAGAGAGAACTCTATCTTTCTTGTCCTCTCAGGTAAGCCCATGTTTGCCTGCATGCATGTGCGTGCACACACACACACACACACACACACACACACACACACACACACACACAGAAAGACAGGCACTTTATTGTAATTCTTTGATTTGATCATTTTATTTCTGTGTTAACTATATTTCCCTTTGTATGTGTTATGCATACATATTTCTCTGTTTGCCTTTCTTATCACACACAAATATATACAAATATACACAATAATATCCCTCTTATCCAGATGTGCCATCCATCTGGAAACCTCAAAAAAAATGAGAAGTGTGCTCTAAGGAAGGGAGGAAAATAGCTGTCACAAAATCAGACACCTTACATTGAAGAAGAGGCATGGAGACAGATTTAGGAACCAATTAACCTATTATTTCTGTATAAAATTAAGATTACTGGTTGCTCATGCATGGTTATCTGTTTTCTTAGCAAACTCTTATTCTGATCCAATGATAGAAAACAATTTTAGAAAGGTGAAAGATAAAGAGGCATACTGCAAGAGGCAGAAATCATGCAAACCTGCATTTTGCAGATTAAAAAAAACACTTTTTTTATATTGTTACTTGAACTACAAGCTCAAAGAGGTTAGGGGTCATGTCTTACTCATTTTCACATTCTTCACAATTCCTAACACAATGGATTACATGAGGTAAGTACTTAATAAAGTTATTTTTTAAAACCTGTTGGGATAGAGATATATGTGATATGATAAACACTGATTATTTGCTGAGATATCTTCTTAATCTTATTTAACCTCTGGTCCATTACTCACCTCTCTTTCCCTCAAACAAGTAAACTCCACTGTAATCTAACAAGAATTGTTTGCATACTTGTGTGTGTGTGTGTGTGTGTGTGTGTGTGTGTGTGTGTGTGAGACATGCTTGGTGCTAAGAATGTGAAGACAGTAAATGAAACTATACCTTCCCTAAGGATGCCAAATTATTTGCATAAGAATGATGATTTGAGATAGAAAAATGAAAAACAAATAATCCCATGGTTAGAAACATGTAATATTTGCAGCTGCTCACAGAAATAGTGAAATTATAATGATATTTAGAGGGAAGAAAAATAATCTTAATTTTAGATGTATTTGAGATTTGAGGAGTATATCGAGATGGCAGAATATTTTAGGCTATCAGGAACGTGGGTAACAAGTTTAGAAGAAAGGTGGTTTTTTTGAATCACATGCATAAATGCAGTATTTCAGTCAATCAGAGTAAGAAACAGAATTCCAAAGGAAAGAATGTAAACAGGGAGGGAAAGAGAGCCAAGGACAGAACTTTGGAAGGCAGGAGATGACATCCTTATTTAGAGAGTGGGTAGAAGTAGTTATTGCTTCAGGCAAGGGTTGCACTAGAATTTGTCTTTGAAGCCAAAGAAGGAGAGAGTTAACAAGCAAGGAAGAATGATCAGAAAGGCCAAAAGGTATGGAGCGTTTCAGGATGAAGTATAAAGGAACCCTAATTTAAATTTCATGGTTAGAATGTTGTTGGTGAGCAGTGGAGTGTAGTTGCACTAGGTAATCAGGAGATATCTCAATGCAAGGAGTTGAGGAGACATTAGTCATTGAGGAAATAGAGCTTTTTAAGTGACGTTTGACTCTGAATGGGTTGAGAGAAATAGGATGTTAGCTAAACGAGAGAAAAGGGTCAAGGTAACCTTATTTAAGAATTGAAAAGATGGCTACAAGCTTGTATCAGATTTGAAGAAGCAGATGGAAAGGAAGAAACTGACAGTGAATGTGAGAGGCGTGAAAAAGAGATCTTCCTAAGATTCAATATTGATACTTTTTGAAATAGTTCTAGGTAGTCTTGTTGACATCTTCCTTGGTTTGACCCACCCACACAGAACAAATGTGAAGAGTACTGCCTTTGGGCAGTATTCTTTGGTGACCTTATAGGTTTTGGGTGTTTTATTTCCATTTCCAACTCTATCAATAGAAACAGAAGGGCCTATGGCATTTATTGTAAGGCACATAAGTTTGCTGTGACCAACATGGCTTTGTTTAATTATTTTTTATATAAAATTTGAAAAAAATGACCACAAATTTATATTTTGATATGTGTATATATTATATCTATAAATGTATGTTAAACATGTTCTGTGTGGAAAGTACTATGTTAAGTTCTGAGTGTACAAAGTTGTTAAAAGAGAGACACTTCCCTCGAGAAGTTCATAAATTCATGGGGAAGACCACAAGCAAGCACACATGTACAAACAAGCTATAAAGAGAAATTAATTAAAAGAGAGAAAGCATCAGAATTAGGAAGAGTTGGAAAAGTCTTTTTGTAGGAAGTGAAATTTTAATTGGAACTTGAAGGAATACAGGGAAGTTCTCCAGGATGGAACTGGAGAGGGAAATAATTCCCAAGTAAGAGAGACAGTCAGAGAAAGTGATCAATAATGAGAAATGTATTTTCTTGGTCAAGGAATAGCAAGGAAGACAGTGTCATTGGATTGAAGAGTACAGGATGAGCAGTAAATGATAAGATGAATGAAATGGTGCTGTGGGAAAATAGATTATGAAGTGCTTTGAGTGATAACAGAAGATGTTATATTGGATCCTCATGGCAATAGGGAATAATTGGAGTTTACTGAGTGGGGGTGGTCTAAGGTCTGCTTTAGGATAATCACTTTGGTGGCCAAATGGAAGAACAACTGTATTGGGAAGAAACTAAAGGCAGTCAAATATATCAGAAGACTATTACAGTACGGCAAGCACAAGGCAATGAGGATGTGGATGACAGTGGAGAATATATCAGATGACAGAATAAATCATATTTGTAAGATTTTGCAAAGGTGAAATTGACAAGTTTTGTCAGCAGATTAGTTATGGGAGGTGAGAGAGTGAGGAGTCAAGGTTTATAAACCTGAGAGACCAGGAAGATAGTGTTTTCTTTTCAGTTACAAGGAAGATAAGAAGGAAGGGTAATATTGGAAGAAAAAATGGATTCCTTTTGGATATTTTGTGTTTAAGATGTATGTTAGATCTCTTCTAGATGTCAGAAAGGCACTTGGGATTAGAGATCAATAGAGATGTTAGGAAAGATAGGTAAATTTGAAAATCATTAACATGGAGTTGATAATTAAATCCACTAGATATGATGACAACCCAAAGTGAATAGTATAGAGATAGAAAAGAAGAGGGCCTTAACAGAGTCCTGAAAGACGCCTAAGGTTGGTGTGTGCAAAAAAGACTCAGAGGGAGCGGTCTGATAGATAGTAGGAGAAACAGGAGAGAGTGGAGCCTGGAAACCATATAGAGGAGAAAGTATCAAGGAAGAGAGGAAATCAACAGTCAGAGAAATCAAAGAGAATGAAGATTGAGAAAAGGCCATTCAACTTGGCAATTAAGAGATCATTGGTAACTTTGCAGAAAGAAGTTTTAGCGGAATAAATCAGAGATCACATTGTAAGGAGTAAGAAGTGAATGAGAAAAAATGAAGTGGAGGCACCTGTTGTAGAAAGTCTTTTGAAGGAGTTTGGTCATAAAAGGCAAAAGAGATGATAGCAAGGATAGAAAGACTTAGTGACAATTTTTTTTTCTTTTCAATGGAGTAGACATATGCATATTTGTAGGACTATGGGAAGGAATCAGTAGACAGGGAGAGATTGAAAATAACTTATAGAATGGTTATGACAGACGGGGAAAGTTGTTGGAGAAGATGGGATGGAATGAGATCTTTTTGTGTGGGTAAATGGGATAGGTGAAAGCATTCTCATAAAATGGGAAGGATTCTGTCACCAAACTTGAGCTAGAGTTTTAGAAGCTCAATAGGCCTAAGTTTCCTATTCTTGCAAAATGGTGTGCCCCTGCTCCCCCTCCCTTTTTCCTGTAGGGGCTTTTTGTAATACCCCCTTTCTGTTAAATAAGGATATTCATAGCATTATTTCTCTGTATTCGGTGGAAGGGGCTTTCCAGGTTCCTACATAGATTGTGATGTCATGCTACCCCACCAATGGGGTACTGATCCACCATTAGGAGCTTTTTGGTGGGAAGGGTTTGGGGATTTTTGTGGGTTTTTTGGGAATATTGGGGTCTCTCATAGAATTATTTGTACAAGGGTATGTAACTGCTTGCTTGCCTCTTGTTGGGTGCCTCCCTATACCAGGCCTTTCTGGAATAGGTGATGCCCAACTCTTGCGAGACTTGTCTTTAGAATAAGGAGCTTCTGTTTCTACCTGGAGAAACCTCTGAGTTTATTTGGGTAAGGATCTTAGGGGTCTTTATCCCAAACATAGGTAAGTACCTTGACAATGAATTAGGTTATCTCTCTGTGAGACAGAGATCAAAGTGGATATATTTGTAGCAGGAATCTGAGGGATACGAGGTGAGGAAGAGGGAGAAAGCAGGGAGCTTAGGACAAATAACCTCAATTTTTTTCTGTTAAATATGGAACAATCTTCTCAACTTATAAGGGAATAAGGAATTTGGGAAGATATGAAAAGGTATGTTAGAGCTGCTGTGTTGAGTGGAATAGTGAGTTGCTAAGAAAGGTACAAAAGATTTTCTAGCAATACCTAAAACACAGTTGAGGTTGTGTAACAAATATTTGGGTATTCAGCTAGATGGCTCAGTGGACACAATGATGTCCCTGGAGTCAGGAATAGCTGAGTTCCAATCTAACCTCAGACACTAGCCAGGTGATCCTGGGCAAATCTCTTAACCACTGTGCCTTATTCCCAAACAGAAGGAAATGGCAAACCACTCAAGCATCTTTGCCAACAAAACCCAAGGACAGTATGGTTCACAGTGTTGTTAAGAGTTGGACATAACAGAATGACTGAACAACAGCATATCTTTCTGGTTGACTGAATCACAATGGTTGTCTGACTTTTTTCTGCTTAAATTAAGTAACACACATTTCAGAATGAAGAAGAGCAGCACTCCAAATTGCTGTCTGTAATGGCTGGATCAGTTCACAACACCAACAACCAGTGTATTACTGTCACAGTTTTCCCACATTTTCTCTGAAATTCATCGTTTTTGTTTTTTTTTTTTTTTTTGTCATATTAGCCAGACAATCTAATAGGTATGAAGTGGTATCTCAGGGTTATTTTAATTTGCATTTCTCTAATTGATAATGATTTAGAACATTTTTTTTCCTAATTACTATAAGTAGTTTTGATTTTTTTGTCTGAAAACTGCCTGTTCATATCATTCAACCATTTATCAATTGGGGAATGACTTGTATTCTTATAAATTTGATTCAATTCCCTATATATTTGAGAAATGAGACATTAATCCAATATACTCTTTGAAAAAATTCCCAGTTTGTTCCTTTCTTTCTAAATTTGCTTGCATTACTTTTAATTGTGCAAAAAAACCTTTCAATTTCATATAATCAGAATTATATTTTTTACTTAAAAATATGTATTTTATTTTGTCCTAAATTTTTCCCTTATGCATACTTCTGACATGCTATCCTAATTTCCTTATGATAGCATCCTTTGTATGTAAATCATCTGTTCATTTTGACCTTATCCTGCCATATACTATGAAATATTGGTCTTTACCTAGTTTCTGCCATGCTGTTTTCAAATTGTTGTTGTTTTTCAGCAGTTTTTGTCAAATAATGGTTTTTACTCCCAAAACTTGGATCTTCGTGTCTATCATATACATGATCACTATAATAATTTGGTATAATGTATTGTGTTCCTAATTTATTCCATTGACCCATTACTTTATTTCTTAAGCAGTATAGGGTTGTTTTGATAATGACTGTTTTATAATAGAATTTGAGGTCTGGTGTGACTAGATCATCTTTCTTTGTTTTATATTTTTTTTACTGATTCTCTTAATATCCTTGATTTTTTGTTTTTCCAAATGAATTTTGTTATTACTTTTTCTACCTCTACAAAATATGTTAGGTAGTTTAGTATGGCACTGAATAAATAAATTAATTTTAGTAGAATTGTCATTTTTATTATAATAGCTCAGACTGTTAATGAGCAAGGGATTCTTTTTTTGGCCTGAGACCAATTCATATTTTTCTTTAAAGCTTTGGATGTAGTTGTTTAGATTTTGTTGTCATTTTCTAAGTTTTTTTTTTATATTTCCTTTCACCATAATAAGTTTTTATAGTCAGATTCTTTTGTTATTGTTCTCTCCTCATTTTTATAGCTTGTTTTATGGCTTTATGATAAAGTTGAGTTCTGCTGTGTGCCTGGAGGGGATACTCCCCAAAGGTTTTTTATGCTGCTGTTTTCAAAGCTACCTCTGATGATTTGCATGTTTTCAGTTCTTACAAGATGATGTGATTTGATGAGTAATGTTTTTCTAATAAATATTTATATAGTATCTATTGTGTATCAGATTTTGCATGAAGGACTTTTTTGAAGTATTATCTAATGTTATCCTAACCATCTGTCCTTTTGCAAATCATTCCAAAACTTTGAACTTCTTTCCCCTAATTTGTAAAATGGAAAGATGAAACAACGATGAGAGCTGGGAGTTTTATAGTACTTTATATGAATTGTACTTGTGTCTTAGGACAACTCAATTTTACTAGTTGTGGTATTTTCCCATTTACTCAAAGTATGACATTGTTTATCTTTATTAGGCAACTAAGTTGGGTAGGGAATAGAATGATGGATTTAGGAATCAAAGAGCTCTAAATTAAAATCCCCTTTCAGATATTTAACAGCTGTGTATCCTTGAGTCATCAAAATAATTGCCTACTAAATTGGCAGTTTTCCATAATGTCTTCCACAACTTGCCTATTTTTCTGATCATTCCTTTCAAGTTACAACCAAATGGAAACAAGTGTTAGTGTATTTCCTCATTTCATACCTCTGGCAATTAATTCATTTCTTTCCTGCTACTCTACCTTTGCCTACCTGGTTTCCTTCACATTGGAATGCTATTCTCATTCCTACTTCTTGTTTAAATTATTCACATCCTTTAAAGCCAATATCATGTGCTACCTCTGTCATAAAGTTTTGCTTGGAATGTATTTATGTGCCATTTTGTTTGTGTCTTCCTTATGATCTTCTCATATCTGATTTTTTACTTCATTTCTTTATGTGGATAATCTATCTACTAGACTGAATGTTGAATATAGATACTACATTTTATTTAATCTATCTCACACAGCATCTAACTTAGTACTCCATTTTATTTGCCTGTATATGTTATTTCTCTAAGTAAGGGAGGTTCCAAGGGGGTTCCGAGAAGCTCTATGCACCATGTAGAACTTCAATTTATAATCAAGTTGTCAGTAGCACTGAGGAACAGAATAATTTCTGGACAGTTATAAGCCAGTGCTTATGCCAAGGATGACTTTAACGGGTCTTTCTAACGTCTAGCAACTTCTTTGTGTAATTTCTCATTTTTTTTAATCCAATTGCTCAAAGTCCATTCAAATTAATTAAAAGCTTGTAAAACTTTAATTTACTCTTTTGATTAAGTGATTTATTCATACTACATAACCAAGCAGTGTGTGCTAAAATGGGATTGTGGTTGGAAATTCATGCCTCAGATTTATATTCTCCTCCTTCCTCCCTGTCCTTCTCTCCCTTTTTCTCTTGTAACTTCTCTTAATGTACACTTCACACACACTTGCATATACCCAAACAACATAACCACAGGATACTATTAATATATGAATATAATTTTTAATTAGGAATAATAGGAAACTTCAGTTTTCTTAAAAGCACAAAATTTTTAGTGGCTCACTTTGATATTGATACCACTATCGTACCTCATCTGAAAGACACATTACAATATTATTCCCTTTCAGAAATAGACTGTATTCAGGGGAGATTGGTGGGATTAATTGGTTCATTGATTTCAGTATAGCACAACTTGATGTCATTTAATTGCATATTGACATTCCTCTGATTCAAGATGAGGTATCAAATACAGCCCCATTAGGGAAAAAGTGAGAATAGCTCTTTTAGCCAATGTTAATTAAAAAAAAAAGACTCTTTTAAAAACTTCCCAGTCAGAGGGAATCCCTGAAATATGACATCTACTTTGGGAGTTCGTGCAACCATGTGTAGATTTTTAATGTTCGTCATGGTTAACTATTTGATTGTTCTGTGGCAGAGTAAAGATGGTGGCATAGGAGCAGCAAAATTCCACAGCTCCCCCCCATAACCACGTCAAATACCTATAAAATATGACTCAAAACAAATTTTAGAGCTCCGGAACCCACAAAATTGCAGAAAAAAACATCTCCCTGTGAAAGCAGCCCAGCTGGTAGATGGGGAGGAATCATTGCAGAACACTGGGATTCGAAACCAGCTGGGCCTGAAACCATGGCTTGGCCCTAGGGTGGCCAGGACAAGCCACAGAGCACATGGGAGTGTGGATCACTGGCAGCTGTGTCAGTCTCCAGAATTATCAAGCCATGAGAAACAAGAACAAAAACAAAGTGAAAGATCAGTGGAACTTGGCTAAATTTGGTGGAGAGAAGCAGGTCTGGCCACTGGCTCCCAGAGCAAGAAAGCAGTAGAAGGGGTGGCTCTGTAGCCACCTCCATGTGGCCGCTTCAGAACTCCCAGCCTGCAGACTGCAGGGGTGCCAAGAGATCATTCAGAGGCTAAGGATGCTTGCCTTAACCTGCTTGAATCAGGATCATGGTCTTGGGTGGGGGTCCTGAGGTGTGTGACCAGTAAGCCAAAGCTGGTGGGGGATGCAGAGATGATGGCCTCCTAATAGCTACGGCAGCTGTGAAAACCCCAGCTTTTTGGAACAAAGCTCTCCCTGTGGGAAACAGAGATGTACTGTGGTACAAAAATCAAGTTAATTGACTGGCAACATGAGCAAGCAAAGGAAGGAAACCAAGCTCAGCAATCAAACTTCAGATTCCTTTTTTGGGGACAAAAAGGAGCAAAGCATGGGACAGGAAGAAGACAACACAATTAGAACTCCCACACCAAAAGGTTCCAAGAAAAATGTAAGCTTGTTAGAGGCCATAGATGATTTTGAAGATTTTAAGGATTTTAAGAAGGATTTTGAAAACCAAATAAGAGAATTGGAGAAGGGAGCCAAGATGGTGGTGTAAGAGCAGCAACATATATCAGCTCTCACATAGCCACCCCAAAATACCCATAAAATATGACTCTAAACTAATTCTAGAACTCCAAAACACGCACAAATGTACTTCCACTAAAGTCAGCTGGGCTGCAAGGAATCATATCAGCACTGCAAACCAAAACCAGCCTGGCCTGAAACCTCGGTTGTGTCCTGGGGGCAGCTGGATGAGTGGAGCCAGCTTTGGGTGAGTGGATTGGCAGCAGCTGTGGCAGGATCCAGAACTAGGTCACTGGGGCTTGTGACATAGTGAGAGAAAAGCAGTCTGGCCAAAATGCCTCCAGGGCTGAGAAGCAGAAGGCAGAGGTTCTGCACCTGCCTCTGCATTGTTGCTTCAGAGCTCTCGGCCTGCAGACTGCTGGGGGACCAAGTGATCATTCAGAGGCCAAGTGCTCTTGCGTTGAGCAGCCTGTATCCAGATCATGGTCTTGGGCTTTGGTCCTGTGGTTTGTTTTTATTCAGTTAGCCGGAAATGACGGAGGGACCCAGCAACTTCCTAAGAACTCCAGCAGCTGGGAGGACCCCAGCAATTTGGGACAGAGCTTTCCCCTCTGGAAGCAGAGCTCCACAGAGATTTAAAAAAAAAAATTACAGACTGACCAACCATGAATAAGAATAAGCATAAGAAGCAGGATAAGAACAGCAACCAAATCCTAGATTCCTTCCTTGAAGAAAAGAAGGACCAAGGGAGACACCTGCAGGAGGACAGCACAGCCAGAGCTCCCCCACAAGGGGCATCCAATAAACATGAAGATTGCCTTAAAGGTAGGGATCAGCTGAAGAAGGATTTTGAAAACGAAATGAGAGAAGTGGAAGGAAAATTCGGAAGAGAAACAAGAATGTGGCAAGAAAATCAAGAAAAGAGAGTCAGCAATCTGACTGAAGAAATTAACACCTTAAAAATAGATTAACTCAAATGACAAAAGAGGCCCAAAAAGCCAATGAAGAGAAGAATGCCTTAAAAAGTCACCTTTGCCAGACAGAAAAAGAATCTCAAAAGCATTCTGAAGAGTATAACTCCGTCAAAATTAGAGTCGAGCAAATGGAATAAAATGACTTCATGGGAAATCAAGACACTATCAAACAGATCCAAACAAATGAAAAAATAGAGGGCAATGTGAAATATCTCCTTGAAAAAACCACTCACCTGGAAAACAGATCCAGGAGAGACAACTTAAAAATTATTGCACTACCTGAAAGCCATGATCAAAAAGAAAACTTAGAAAGCATCTTTCAAGAAATTCTCAAGAAAAATTGACCAGATATTCTAGAACCAGAGGCCAAAATAGAACCTGAGAGATTTCACTGATCACCTCTTGTAAAAGATCCCCAAAAGAAAACTCCTAGAAA
>CM053583.1:161855543-161875446 GCA_028627135.1 Pseudochirops cupreus
GTAACTTCTGTTTTTATTATTTTGTATTCTCTGAAGTTCAAGGTGCTAACTTTTTCTGCTGAACTGGGTAAATGAACTATGTTTGATTGATTAAAGTAAGATTGTTAACCCGTTTTGAGTTGCTTTCCTTTGGAAAAGCAGATGTAAGAATCTGTGCTAGCAGCTATTCTGGGTATGCTAGGGTGCTTGCTGCTACAAGGAGTTAGTATACTCCTTGCTCCCCATTTCCCCTTCTCAAGTTTTCCTCTTTCCTCCATCATTCAGTAATCTCTTTTCCTTTGGAGGTCATACTATTCATGTCTAACACCCAATCAAAATCATGGTAACTGTTGTCTACAGACCCTCCAGGGACCCTTCCCTTTCCCCCTTCCTTTCACAATGAGTTTGGTACAATTGTTACCATTTTTTTCTCTCCTCCCCAAATCCTGCAATAATACTAGAAGTCTTCAACATGCATGTATCTCCTTCACATACCCTAACCATTCAGTTCCCCAAACTACTCACTTCCCACAAGCCACTCTATCATATCTCAACCACATGCTCATTCCTTTGATTTTGTTATAACCCACAAAAGTACTACCTCCATGTTCAAGAATCTGAATGCCCTTATCTGACAATGTTCTATTGGCTTTTCACCTCTTCCTCTATTTTCCCTTATAAAACACTACTCTTCATCTGCATCATAACATTAAATCCCTTAACCTCTCAGTTTTCTTCCTGGACATCACCCATGTCATTAGATATTCTTCTCTTCTCTTTTCCCATCTTGACCCTTTGGTTAACAAATTCAACTCTACACTGCCCTTTTCTCTTGAATCCCTAGCCCTGTAGATTATGCCCAGTCAAACCTTAGCCTTGGATGACTCTCAACATTTGCCCCTTTCATTTCTACATACATGGTGCCATATTGCTGAAGAGAGATGGAGAAAATCACATAATCATTCTAACTAGTTCTACTGCAAATATATGTTGCATAACCTCAACTAAGTCCTTAGTGCTGCTGAGACATTCTATTATGCTTCTCTTAGCAAATCACAACCCTACTCTCCACAGCACCTTGTGTAAGCCTTTACATTGTTCTACAAACCTCTTGTAGCTCCCTTTAACCCATTCTTTCAGCTGAGAATCTTTTCTTTTTCAAATACTACAGAAAAATCAAGGCTGTTTGTCATGAGCTCCTACTTCTTCTTGTTCCTTGTGTCTTATAACTGAGATGACTTCTGTCAACATCTCCTTCTTCACCTCTGTTTCACATGGTGCTTCCCTTACTCCTTAACACCACCAACAAAAAATCTTCACTTGATCTTTCCATTCCTGCTAACTATTGTTTTTTTCTATCTTCTAAATTACTTTTCAAAGCAGTCTACAATAAGAACCTCTATTTTCTCTCCTCACACTCTCAACCCTCTTACAATTTAGCTTCTGACCTAATAATTTCACTTAAACTGCTATTCACAAAGTTACTAATGATATTTTAATTGAGACATCCAGTCACCTGTTCTTAGTAACTATTTCTTAACCTCACTGTAGGCTTTGACACTGTTGAACAGTCTTGCATCCTTGAGAGTCTCTTCTCTTTAGGGTTTTGGGACCACACTCTCTGTCCTCCTTCAGCCCATCTGACCACTCCCCTGTCAGCTTTATTGAATCCTCTTTCAGATAATTCCCTCTAATGATATATTCCCATCAGGGTTCTCTCCTGATCATCTTCTCTTCTCTCTTTTTTTTTTTGTTTTATTAATTCACTTTCTGGTCTCATCAGCTCCTTTGTATTTAATTACCATCCCTATTTTGATGATTCTCAAAACTGCCTTTCCTGCCCAGACTCTGCTTTCTTCTAATCTCACATTTCCAACTAGATTTCAGATGCCCACATTGTATATCCATTTGTCATATTAAACTCAACATGTCCAAAATGGAAATTATTATCTTTCCCCAAAACCCACCCCCAGCTTCCCAATTACTTTAGAGAAAAACACCATCCTCCTAGCTCCTCCAGCTTCAAACCTAGGAGTCATCTTAGAGTCCTTGCTAGCATCCACCCCTTCCGATATCCAAGCTATTGACAAGGCCTACCTATTCCACCTTTGTAGCATGTCTTGAATAGAAACCTTTCTCTTGTCTGCCACCATTGTAGTATAGGCTCACATCATATCACACCCGGATTATCACAAAAGACCTAGTGGGTCTTCCTGCTACTCTTCACACTCAAATTCATCTTCCATTCAGGCACTAACATAACTTTTCTAAATCCAGATCAGATCATGTCATCCTGTACTCAATAAACTCCAGTGGCTTCCTTTTGCCTCCAAAAACAAATACAAAATTCTCTGCTTGACATTCAAAACTCTTTATAACCTAGCTCCCTCCTACCTTCTTACACCTTAATCCTTGACATGTATTACAGTGACACTGGCCTTGTGGCTGGTCCACAAACAAGATACTCCATCTCTTGGCTTCTGACATTCTCTCTACTCTCCAGGTCTAGATTACATTTTGTTCTCAGCTGTAATTGTACATCACCCTACCTTCCTTTAAGTCCAACTTAAAATCCCACCTTCTCCAAGAAAACTTCCAGAATCTCTTTCAGTTCTAATATCCTTCCTCTGGTTTTTTTTTTCATATTTATGCTGTATAAAACTTATTTTGTATAGATTTGTTTGCATGGTGTCTCTCTCATTAGATGTTAAGCTCCTTGAACAGAGGGTCTATCTTTTGTCTCTTGGTGCATCCCTGGTACTTAGCATAGTTCCAGGACTAAATAGTATGTATTTAATAAATGATGCTTGATTGGCTGATTGTGAGTTTGACCTGGAGTCAGGTAGACCTGGGTTCAAATCCAGACTCAGTTACTAAATTGTAGTGAAACCATAGACATGTCAAATAACCTATGTCTATCTCAATTTATTCATCTATAAAATGTAAATTATAATAGCATTTACCTCTAAAGTTTGTTGTGTGGATAAAATTAGATGACATTTAAAAAAGCCTTTCAAATCTTAAAGACCTACATATAACAAGCAGGTAGGTGGTACAATGAATAGAGCATAAACCCGGGAGTCAGAAGGACTGTAATGGCAAGCAAATAAGTAGTCAACACTTTGAGCTATTTAATTATTTAGCACCTTGGTTCCATTCAAGTTCTTTCCCATGATTATCTCAAAGCTTTTGTTAGAAACAGAAGTTATAAACCTCTCTTGCTGATGCAGCAGGAAGGCATGGAACTCAGCTAAGAGAGAGCAAAAACTTGGAGGAAGCACAGCTGTGGTAGAGATACTTTGTCCTTCTGTTTTGATGTTACTTTATCAGATTTGTCTGCTGATAGAGGATCTTGCTGTTGTTACAGAAGCCCTGGGACATTACTGCTGGTTTAGAAGCCTTGAAAGAGGATTTTCTTGTTATTTGTTTACAGAAGTCCTGGAGGAGGGTCTTACTGATGTTTTCAGATGTCCTGGGATTGTACTGATGATTTGTGTTGATTTCTCAGATCTTGTTTGTGGTTCTATGTTGATTTTACAGGCAGAAAGTGAATTGACGATGGTGCCAGCAATGTTCATGAATCTTATTGTGGCTTTGTTAAGATTTGTCTTCACAGGAACAGAAAATGTGAAGGACTTGAGGTAGACTGGACACTGTGAGTTTCAATATGGAACACGAAGTGGATAAGTAACTGAATGAGGAACTAGATAAGGAGCTGGACAAGGAGTTGGGAGGTGCCTTACTTTGAACCACAGTGACAGTTGGGTGGGTTCCAGTAGGAGCTGGACCCATGGAAGAGGAATCACGGAAGCTGAGAGCCAGTGTTGGGTCAAGAAGAAAATAACTCTCCTTGTGTATTTCATGCAAATGGAGGAGAGCATTATTCTCTTTGGCCTAGGGTTGGAAGGAGTTTATACTCTGGGTCTTGTATCTCTTCAGTATGATTGAATTAAAAATGATTGGAAACTAATCTCCAATTGAGAAGAAAGAAAATTTTTTTGACTGAGAGATTAAGATAATGTGACTTAGGGCTGGAGAATTTTGACCTCTGTGCTTTGTGTCCATTAAAGAGGCAAGCATCCTTAAGGATGATTATGTTAAATTCTTACTGAATAATATATTTTGTTTAAAACTAGGTGACCACTTTGGTGAAAACTATGTGGCCACTTTAGTGATAACTTGTTATGTTATAACACTGTGAATGGTGTATTTTACTTTCTTTCTCTGTTTTGCTCCAATTTACTGCTGAATAAATAGAGAGTTCACTATACTATGACATCAGAACCTTGAAGTTGTTCACAGCAGCAGTCCTCTGGAAAGCTGCTTATGCTTGGCTTTACAAGGACCTGTGTTCAAATCTGACCTCAGACACGTGCTAGCTATGTAACCTAGGGCAAGTCATTTAACCCCAAACACCTTGCCTTTCCCCCTCAAAAAAAAAAAAAGATCTACATAAAATCTGACTAATGTTGCATCATTGTTTCTATGGATTCAGCAGCAATATCACTCCTGATATTGAGAAGAATCTGGTGGAGCACATAGACTTTCTAGTGGTTATTCTCATCTCTTACCACACGATCAGCTCATCTCCTTTTCATTTACACATTGTGTTTAATACATCGTTCATGCCTGGTCTTTGAGGTTTTTTGGTTACTATATAGTGCACCCTGTTCACACCTACTTGTCAACCATGTGGTAAATAAGCATTTAAATGCTTACTCTATGCCAGCCATTGTGTTACTGCTCCTGCTCAATCCTCTTTCTCATACTGTTTCCCTTACTTTATCATCCCATTCCTCTGTCCCTGAATCATCTGCCTCTGAATGACCAATTTTTTCAGCTTATATCTGTATTTTCTGTTCTGTTCACCCACACATTTTATGGTAATTAAAATTATGAAAATGTTATTGCCACCCCATTTCCTACTGCCGATTATGACTTTTCTTTGAAAGAACAAAATGTGCCTGCCTACATTTCATGATCACACAAATTACCCATGTAAATATTCTCTATGTTTTGTTTTATTTTATTTTATTTTTTTAAGTTTTGAAACCACTGACCTAAAGAAATGAGAAGATGAGTGAGTTGCACCATGTCACACAGACAATATGTGTCAAAGGTAATATTTTAATTAATTTTTTCCTGCCTCCAAGTCTGTTCTCTATTCACCCTACCATGCTGGCTCTGTGGGATAGGTGGCCTTATAGTATAACGGACCAAAGTAATAAGTGCAATAGGGTCCAAGATAGTGTAATAAGAAAGAATACTGACAAGAAGGGGCTAGTTATAATATTTTCTGATTCTCAACTCAGTATTCTTTTTCTCCTACAGAAATTTATCAAGCAAAGAGGACAATAACAATCACGATGACAACATCCAAATGGACAGTGAACTTTTACCTTGTTTTCAAATGCATATATTGGAAATAGAGGGCTAGGATGACCACAACGATTATGTATAGATAGGTCTAGGAGAGTGACCATAGAGTTTACATACTGAGATTGTGTAGCACCATGCAAGAGCAGCTTCCCAAAAGAATGCTACTGTGAACAGTTTTTAAGGTTCTGATTACACAGAATAATGAACACTTCACTTAGTCCATAATAAATCAAGACAAATATTCACAACAAATCACAATATAGTATTCACAACATTACATCTTATCACAGAAAATCACAATATAGTGTCTGCAACAGCTTATCATTAAAATGGCCACACAGTTTTCACCAAAGTGCTCACAGTATTTATAACAAAAAACAAAAGAACCCTCATCTAATATTCCTAAGGATGTTTGCCTCCATACTCAGTCATTCAGTCATCTGAAAATACAATAGTCACTCTTCCACTCATGGGGTAATCATAGGTTAACTTAATAAGTCACTTATCTAGCAATCATTCACCATTAATCACTAAATATAATCATTCAAAAATTACACAAACCCTCCACCCCTTAGTCTCTAGTAAACTTCAATTTCATCACCACATTAAATATCTGAGGAGAGGCCTTTCTTCATGTTGATTCAGGGTCATATATCAGATTCCTTGGATCCCCATCCATGGTCCCAGCTCCTACCTAAATCCATGAAACAGTCACTTAGATTCAGAAAAAGGGAGCTTCCAGGTCCTTGTCTAGTCCTCTGGGAAGTTCCTGCTACACATTGAAGTTTATAGGTCTAGCACATCTTAAAACCTTCACAATTTCTGTAAACTCAAGAATAAACCAAAGCACAAACAAAGTATAAGTATCTCGGTCATTCTTATTCAGTTCTCCAGAAGATTGGCTGGCCCCAGAACCCAGAAGGAATCTCAGCCTTCTAGGCAGCCTTCTCAGCAGCAACTTCAGCCTTCACCAGATTCTTTTTTTGCAGATGCTGGGAGAAAAACTAACTAACTAATTCTCTCTCTCTCTCTCTCTCTCTCTCTCTCTCTCTCTCTCTGTCTCTCTCTTTCTCTCTGTCTCTCTCTATCTCTTTCATCTGGCTTCAGCATCCAAAATTTTTCCTCCACCAGAAGCCTGCAGGACAAAAGTTCTGATTCTGCCTCTCTGGGGCTTTTCTTTCATATACATTGGCTTCCTGTTTCAGCCAAACCCTTCCTGTTATGTCAGCAACAGGAAACAGAGTTCATAACCTCTGCCTCTTTCACAGAGGCTTGATCAAGGGTTAAGTCCCTGCTTACTTGACATAACAAAAAGGGGTCTTCAAATTTAAATTAATTGCCATTACAAATGGTATAGGGCAAAATTATGCTTGATCATTGATATATTAAAAAATACCTATCCTCAAAAAAAGGATATCCTTTAGTCAGTACTGATTTTGTCTATATTCAGAATCTTATTATTCTTTACTGTTCCCCCCTTATCTCTTTTCTCCTTTGTTTTAATTCACTTTTCCTCCTTTCTTATTTTCTTCTTTGTAATCTCAGTGTCCTTTTCCAGCTTCCCTGTTCTTTCAAAAACAAACGCATGTACTAAATCTCAACAAAATCAGGAGTCAGGAATCACATTGCATATTACTATTAGTAGGCTCCACACTTGGTCAATTTTGAAATTGTCTTGGACCCTGAGGCTCAGTTGTGTGACTTTCAAATCACTCTTTATCATGAGCTTAGTGGAAAATGACAGTTATACTAAAGCTTTCACGCTCAAAGGATTTGTTTTTGTTTTCCAGGATTAAATCTCTAGTATATAACTCATAAATCCTGCATAAGGAATTTTTTTCCAGCTACATCATGTCATAATTTCTTCAGTTCATGTCATTCTTAGTGCTATCATTTTTAATGTTTTCATCATGGCATTTCATATATGATTCATGTGGAGTGAGATGATCAAGCCTTTAAATCCAAATTTGTTCTTTTCAGGAGAAACTATTTTATATATAATTTGTCACCTTCTAGGATGAAACTGATGGGAATTGGTCTACTTTGATTACAAAATAATTCTGGTCAGCAACAAATGTTATTTTTACATTCAGTAATGTTAGAAAGCAATAACTTCATTTACATACATGATTTTGCCAGCAGGATTGCCATTAAGGTATGTTTTTGAGAACACTTGATTATGGCTGGTCAAACAGAATGAGAATTTAATAAACATCTTTTTTAAATATTAGAATATTTTGGGGCTTATTCAAATCTTATTAACAAGAAAAAGTTTTTAAAATATCCATTCCATGTTAATTATTAAGTAGGAAAAAAAATCCCTAATTCAATTTATATTAAGGTAGAATTTAGTATATGAGGCCAATTCACATGGCATAGCAAAAATATAGACTTTGAAATCTAAGAAATATGTAATGTTAAGGAGGTTCAAATTGAACTCATTAGAAATGAGTCAGAATCAGAGAAAATATACAGATGAGAATATACAACACATAATACACAGTATTTTTGCCCTCTCCCAATAGAAGAAATCTTAGCTCATCCAAGTAATGGGTTCCCAGATCGCATCAAAGGGGAAATTCCCTGAAAGATCTACAGTATTAAGGTGAAGATACAGACAAGAAAAAGGTACAAATGCCTCTATCTTTCCATATTTTCCCAGATTCTTTCTCTCACTTTGCAGATCTGAGGATCTCTAAAGAATTATATTTTATAATTCTTAAATAAATATATGTTTTTTTTTTACTTTTAACTTTAAAAAATTATGATTTCAGTATTCTTTTTTCTCTTAAGTCAACCACCCCATCCCTCGAGAAGGCAATCAATATATTATCAATTATACATGTGAAATCATGTAACACCTATTTCCATATTATCCATGTTGCAAAAAAGTAAGAAAAACAAAGTGTATACACACCCCACACACACGTGTGTGCATGCACGCACACATACACACACACAGATCCACACAGTTCAGTCTTCACTGAAAGTCCATCAGATCTCTCTCTGGATGTAGGTTACATTTTTCCTTATGAGCCCTTTTCAATTCTCTTAGATCATTATCTTGATCAGAGGAGCTAAATCTTTCACAGTTGTTCATCATTATGATATTGTGCTTAGTATGTGCAGTGTTCTAATCATTGTACTCACTTCATGTTGCATAAGTTCATTTATGTCTTTCCAGGTTTTTCTGAAACGATCCTTAGCTTTCCATATGTGCACTATAGTATTCAATCACAGTCATAACTGACAAATTATTTAATAATTCCCCATTTGACAGATATAATCTTGAATTACAACTGCTTGGCAACAGAGAATAAGCTGCTATAAATATTTTTGGTACAAAAATGGCATTTTTACCTTTGATTTCCTTTGGATACCATCTAATAGTTCTATTACTGTATCAAAGGATATGTGGCATTATATACCTTGGATATAGGTCCAAATTGCTTCTCAGAATTATTGAACTACTTCACAACTCCACCACTTTATTAATATCCCAATTTTTTCACTTCAGAAAATTAGATATATTGAAAATTAGATATTTTCTATTGTGGAATCATAAAAGGTAATATTTTACCAATGTCTCTCTAAAAATTATCAAGGGGCATGCTCTCAAAGTAAGGAAAATGTGTAAAGTCTTCTCAAAAAACCTTTTGAAATCAATCAAATAAAGGAGCAAACCAAAGGATGACGTTAACAAAATTTAAAATAGTAGGGGCTAAAAGGCACATACAAAAGTTTGAAAAGGAAAACAATAATGAAATAGAAAAGTAGTGTAACCCCGGAATAAAAATCCATTTGTGTAAGACTCTCCTTTCTGGTGGAGATTGATTATTCAGTGTTCCTATTATTCAGTGTTCCTCCCTTAGAGAAGGGAGCTCTTGGTCTGGATCCAGTTTTAAGAGAGAAGTCTTGTGATTCTAGACTCTACTCAGATCTGTAAAGTGACAGAAAGAATCTGTGAAAACACTGAAAGATAGAGGTATTTGTACCTTTTTCTTGTCTGTATCTTCACCTTACTACTCTAGATCTTTCAGGGAATTACCTCTTTGATGGGATCTGGGAACCCACTACTTGGATGCGCTAAGATTTCTTCTATTGGGAGAGGGCAAAAATACTGTGTATTATGTGTTTTATATTCTCATCTGTATATTTTCTCTGATTTCTGTTTGCTTTTGACCTGAATAAATGTTTTTATTAACCACGTCCTATGTAGGTACATCATGTAATGAATTCACAATTGATGAGAAGGGAAGTTAAATTTTTAATATATTGGCTGGGATATACCTTCCCTTAAGGTTTAGAGAATAAGATTCACTTTAAACATAAAATTTATTTCATCTAGATTAACAATATTTAGGTGAAGGCAGACAGAAATACTTCTGATTTGGTGACCTTTTCTCTAAGGAAAATTGTGTAATGAGCTAATGGCCCAAACTTCTGCACTCTCGGATCACTGGACTTTGTGTCTGGACTCTAAGATTGTTATGCCATTAACATCTGTTTACCAGTGTGAAAATAAGATGTTCCTCCCAGAATAAGGTCATCACTTCTAAACTTACTACAATGCTGCTAACTCAAGCCTTGATTGACAAAACCTTTTTTTCTGTCTCATCTCCCCTCTCTTTGGAGAGCTGAAGGGCAGAGTAACAAACTTCCAAATGTGTCCTTCATAAAGGACAGGAAATCGACTCTCAAATTACTTTGCATTACATCTCCATTTCAACCTGGTTTCAACTTCATGGAATAAATATCCCTATTCCAAGTACCCCTGGTTCTACTCCTTTTTGTTTTTCTACTTCCTTTTGTGTATTCTCTCTTCATTTTAAATTATAATGTTTTTGAGGGCAGGGATGATCTTTATCTCCAGTTCTTACCAAAGTATCTAGTACATCTTAGATGATTAAAAAATTCTTGTTACATTCGATTGGATTGCCTCCACTTGTGTCAGTAATCAATATTTTCCTTGTAAAAAGGTGAGAGGAGGAGAATTAAAGCATATATTTATACACTTAAGCCACATGTAAACAGACCCATGTGGGAACACATAACCTATATCACTACAGCATAAAGAGTAACAGTAGAATGAAATCAAGGAATAAAGGAAATAATGTTATTGAACATGCTAGAAAAACTGAAAAAAAATATTAGCAAATATGTCAAAAGAATAATATGGGATTGTGGGTTTTTTTTGGGAGGGGGGAAGGTAGAGCAATTGGGGTTAAGTGACTTGCCCAAGGTCACATGGCAAGTTTTGTGTTAAGTGTCTGAGGCTGGACTTGAATTCAGGTCCTCCTGACTCCAGGTCTGGTGCTGTATTCACTGTGCCACCTAGTCACCCCTTGTGGCCTTGTTTTTAAAGGAATTTAAAGTAAAGATAATTTGATAACATGAAGTCTATCAACTATGAACAAAATGATTATATAAAATAAATTATTTTTCTTGTTTTACTTATTTTAAATTATCAACGTTCAATTATGTAAGATTTTGAAAGGTAAATTTCCCCTTCCTCCTCCTCCCTCTCCCCAAGACAGAATCATATTTAAAACATTTCCACATTACTCATGTTGTGGAGGAAGAAGCAGAACAAAAGGGGAAAACCATGAGAAAGAAAAAGAGAGAGAAAACAGAATCCTTTGACCTACATTCAGACTCCATAGCTCTTTCATCAGGATGCAGATAATATTTTCCATCAGGAGTATTTTGAATTGTCTTAGATCATCATATTGCTGAGAAGAGCTAATTCTATCAAAGTTGATCCTTACACATTGTTGCTGTTACTGCATGCAATGCTCTTCTGGTTCTGCTCACTTCATTCAGCACTAGTTAAGTAAGGTTTTCCAGGTTTTTCTGAAATCTGTCAGCTCATCATTTCTTTTTCGCTTTTTTCTTTTTTTGCACGTTGGAAAGCAGGCAATTGGGGTTAAGTCACTTGCCCAAGGTCACACAGACAATGACTTTTCAAGTGTCTGAGGCCATATCTGAACTCAGGCCCTTCTGACTCCAGGACAAGTGCTCTATCCACTGTGCCAACTAGCCGCCCCTACTCATCATTTCTTATAAAAAAAAAGTATTCCATTACATTCATATATTACAACTTGCTCAGTCATTCTCCAGTTGATGGACATCTTCACAATTTTTCAATTCTTTGCCACCTCAAAAAGAGCTGCTACAAATATTTTTGAACATGTGGATGCTTTTCCCTCTCTTTTGATCTCTTTGGGATACAAACCTTGTAGTGCTATTGGATCAAAGAGTACTCAATGATTTATAGCCCTTTGTGTATAATTTCAAATTGATTTCCAGAATGACTGGATCAGTTCACAACTCCACCTAACAATGAATTATTTTCCCACATCTTCTCCAACATCTATCATTTTCTTGTTTTGTCATATTAGCCAATAGGAGAGGAGTGAGGTGGTGCCACAGAAGTTTTTTTTTTTAATTTACATTTCTCTATTCAGTAGTGATTCAGAGCAATTCATTCATTCATTCATTTATCTACATATCTATCAGTTCATTCTTTTTTTGTTGTTTATTTATTTATTTATATTTTGCAACATTCAGTTCCATAAGCTTTTGAGTTCCAAATTTCCTCCCTCATCCTCTACAGCTCCCCCCTCCCACCATGGTGACATGCATTTCGATATAGGTTCTACAAATACCTTCACATTAAACATTAGTCAAGTGATAAAGAAGGATTTTAACCAATGGAGAATGAGTACGAAGAAATAAAACAAAACAAAAAAGAGAGAGAGCCAATATTTTACTTCCATCTGCGTTCAGACTCTGTAATTCTTTCTCTGTAATTCTTATCTCTGGGTAGTCCTTTCCTTTATGAGTCTTTTGGAGTTGTCTTATAGCCTTGCATTAATGAGAGGAGCCTAGTCTATCAAAGTCATCACAGATACAATGTATCTGTAATTGTGTACGATGACATCCTAGTTCCACTCTCCTCATTCCACTTCAGTTTATATAAGTCTCTCCAGGTTATTATGAAGTCTATCTGCTCCTCATTTCTTATAGCACGATGTTATTCCATCACATTCATATAACACAACTTGTTTAGCCATTGCCCAACTGAAGGGCATCCCCTTGATTTCCAATTCTTTACCACCACAAAACGTTGCTATAAATATTTTTGTACATAACGGTCCTTTTCCACTTGTAAGATCTCTTTGGGATACAGCTCTAGAAGTAGTATTGCTTGGGTCACAGGGTATGTACATTTTTATATCCCTTTGAGCATAGTTCCAGAATACTCTCCAGAATGGTTGGATCACTTCACAACTCAACCAACAACACATTAGTGCTCTAATTTTCCCTCATCTTCTCCAGCACTTAGCATTTTTCTGTTTAGTCATGTTAGCCAATCTGACAGGTGAGATCTGGCACCATCATGTAGTATATATGTGGTACACAGAGTTGTTTTGAATGACATTTCTCTAATCAATAGCGATTTGGAGTATTTTTATATGACTATAGATAACTTTAATTTTTTCATCTGAATATTACTTGTTTATACCCTTTGACCATTCAAGTGAAGAATGAATTGTATTCTTATAAATTTCACTCAGTTCTCTATGTATTTTTGAAATGAGACCTTTATCAGAGACATTAATTGTAAAAATTATTTGCCAGTTTTCTGTTTGCATCTAATATTGAGTACATTGGTTTTTTTTGTGCAAAAACTTTTTAATTTAATGTAATCAAAATGATCAATTTTGCATTTCATACAGTTCTCTATCTCTTTTTTGGTCATAAATTCTTCCCTTCTCCAAAGATTTGACAAGTAAACTATTCCTTTCTCTCCTAATTTGCTTATGGTGTCAACATTAATGTCTAAATCATATACTCATTTAGACCTTATGTTGGTATATGATTTCAGATGCTGACCTATGACTACTTTCTGCCATACTATTTTTCAGTTTTCCCAGAAGGTTTTTCAGAGTGAGTTCTTTTCCCAGAAGTTAGTCTTTGGCTTCTCAAACCAAAGATTACTATAGGCATTGACTACTGTGTCTTGTATACCTAACCTCTAACACTGATTCACCACTCTATTTCTTAGTTGATACCAAGTAGCTTTGATGCTTGCTGATGTATAATACAGATTTAGATCTGGTAGAAATGGGCCATCTTCCTTTGTATTTCTTTTCATTAATTCCCCTGATATTCTGGATCATTTGTCCTTCTAGATCAGCAGTTCTTAACCTGTGGGTTGTGTTCAATGCAGCATATCAGATATTTACATTATGATTCATAACTGTAGCAAAATTACAGTTTGTAATTACAAATTGTATTGTAGTGTAATGTAAGTGTAATACAAATTGTATTACATACAAAATATGAAGTAGCAATGAAAATAATTTTATGATTGGGGGTCACCACAACATGAGGAACTGTATTAAAGTGTTGTGGCATTAGGAAGGTTGAGAACCACCATTCTAGATGAATGTCATTATTTTTTTTCTACCCCTATAAAATAATGTGTGGTAGTCTGACTGGTATGGCAATGAATAATTGAATTGATTTAGTCAGAATTGCCATGTTTATTATATTAGCTCAGCCTACCCATGAGCAACTGATATTTTTTCAATTATTTAGTCTGAGTTTATTTCTGTGAAATGTGTTTTGTAACTGTGTTCATATAGTGCCTGCGTTTGTCTGGGAAGACAGTATCCCCAATATTTTGTAACATCTACAGTAATTTTAAATGGAATTTCTGTTTCTGTATCTTGCTGAGGGACTTTGTTAGTAACATGTAGAAATGCAGATGACTTTTGTGGGTTTATTTTATATCCTGCAGCTTTACTAAATTTTTAATTATTTCAAGTAGTTTGTTAGTTGATTCACATTTTCTGTTCAGCTCTGATTTTTGTTTTGTTTTTGTTGTTGTTGTTGTTGTTGCTGTTGTTGTTCATCTGTTTGTGGGGTTCTTTGGGGATATTTTTCATCTAGAATCGTTGAAAGTCCTGTATTTCATTGAGTATCCATCTTCCCCCGTAAATGATTAGCTTACTTTTGATGGGTAGTTGATTCTTGGTTGTAATTCAAAGTTCTTTACCTTCCAAAGTATCATATTCCAAGCCCTCCTCCAAGTTTCCAGGGTTAAAAGATTGCTCCACCATGTCCTTCTTCTACTTCTGCTTCTCCAGGATTTGTTGTGGGGCATGATTTTATGAGGGTTTTTTTTTAAGGTGAATATGAGAGAGTGACTATGATTTACTATGATCTTGACTCAAGGTTGTCTCTCAGATTCCCTGGATCCCCTTACATGGTCCCAGCTCTTACCTGAATCCACCAAATAGTCAACTGGATTCAGAGGCAGACAACTCCCAGGTTCTCACCCAGTCCCCCAGGCAGTTCTTGTTACACATTGAAGTTCACAGGGTCCAGCACATCTCAGAACCTTCACAACTTCTGTTGCTGGGAGCTCAAGGATCAACCAAGACAAAAACAAAGTCTTTCCCTGCTCATGCTTCTTCAGTCCGCTAGCAGTTCAGCTGGCCCTAGGACCCAGAAGAAATCTCAGCCTTCCAGGAGGCAGCAGCCACTTCAGTCTTTTGGTCTTTTGGTCTTCCAGGCAGCCTTCCAGGCTCAACTCCAAACTTCACCAGATCTTGTTGACTGACTGACTGTCTGATAAGGAGTTGATTTTCTCAGATGGCAAGAAGAAATGCATTGCATTCCAAAATATCCCAATACAATCATACGTTGTATAAAAGAAATATAAAGATTGCCAAAAGCTATACTAAAAATGGGGTATAATTTACCACTATTCATTAAATTCCAGAAAACCTGGAGTTTCAATAATGATACACAAAATATGATTTATAGATTGCAAAATATTTAGAGACTAAAGAAACTCACAGGCTGTGGTTTGTCCTTTTTTTCCCCTCAAAGGAGACTATAATATCAGGGAGATGATGGCATGACTTACAACTGACTTTGATATGAGTGAGGGTGGGGTCTGCAAAATTGGCAGCCTCACTTTCTCCTCCAGAACCATCTGGATCCAGGATCCAGACATTCATAAGGAGGACTGGAGATGGCCCAGCATGCAGTGGGAGACCTTGGTCCTTTTAAGCTAAAGTCTTTGCAGGTTCTCATTTAAGTGAGGTAACACCCATTCAATGAACAGACCTCTTTAAGTAGTGAATCAAGGGAGGGGCCCTTTAAATTAAAAAACAAACAAGAAAACACATCAAACTGAGAGGGGAAGACCCTCAGGTTTTCTGGCCAAAAGACAAAGTTACTATTTACATTCATTCTGAGTCAAGGGGGCCCCAAAATATAAACATTCAGTCCTGATTATTCAGGGATCTATATTCAGTCCTGATTATTCAGGGATCTATTGTTATTGAATCCATGAGATCCAAAGTGAATTGGGTTTAAAGGTCTGGTCTTTGAGAAAGAAATCTAGTCAATAAATATGAAGTTAACTAGGTAGCTTTTCCCCATTAAAAATTACCTTCCTTTGGGCAGAACACCCTCAGATAAGGGGAAAGGAGAAGGAGAGGAAGGAAATGGAGGGGAAGGCCAGGGAAGGGAGGAGAGGAGAATAGAAGAGAAGTTGAGTTGTCCAAGTGAAATTGGCCAGCTATGTCCCCAGTCAGGCAACTCAGAATACTCACAGATTATGATTTATCCTTAGTCCTAAAAGAGAACCATGACATGAGGGAGGTGATAATATGACTTGCAATTGATTTTGATTTGAGTGAGGGAAGGCTCGCAAAGTTATCAGCCTGAACTTTCTCCTCCAGAGTCATCTAGGTCCAATGGTCTGATATCAGGATGACTGGAGATGGTCCAGGATGTAGTGCAAGACCTTGGCTCTTTTGAGCTAAGGACTTTCCAAGTTCTCGCTTTAAAAAATGGACTAACTCAAATGCCAAAAGAGGCTCAAAAAGCCAATGAGGAGAAGAATGCCTTAAAAAGCCAAATTTGCCAGATGGAAAAGGAATTTGAAAAGGTCACTGAAAAGAGTAATTCTTTTAGAGTTAAAAGAAGCAAGAGAAGCATGAGAAGGTACACAGGGAAAAGAATTCATAAATTTAATGAATAGTGGTAAATTATAGAGTTCACTTTCAGTGAACAGGCCTCTTTAAGAAGTGAGTCAAGGGGACAGAGCCAAGATGGTGGCATAGAAACAGAAAATTTCATGAGCTTCCCCCACAACCACATCAAATGCTTATAAAATATGACTCTAAACAAATTTTAGAGCTATATAACTCACAAAGTGACAGAGAGAAAAAAAATCTTCTGCTGAAGGCAGCATGGCAGGCCTACAGGAAGAGTCAATCTAAGTATGCTGGGCATTGAGCCCAGTCCTGTATGAACTGCACTTGTAGTCTGAGGGAGGCCCCAACCATCGTGGGCAGAGTGGACATCAGGAGAGTGAATCACCGGCAGTTGGGGTGCCTTCAAGAATTAGCAACCCATAAATGCAAAAGACAAAGTAAAAGGTCAGTATGGAACTCTGTTGGAACTGGTGTGTGTGTGGAGGCACTAGAACTCTGTCCGGCTCCTGTGCCCAGGGCAAGAAGCAGTGGAGGTGCAGTGGCTGTGTAGTTACTGTGTGGATGCTTCCCGAGCTCCTGGCCTGCAGATCATAAGAGGACCAAGCAACCATTGAGAGGGTAATCAGTTTTGCTTTACCCTACTTGGATCTGGATCACTGTCTTGGGTGGAGATGGAGGTGTGTGGCCAGTGGACCAGATCTTGTGGGGGCTTCAGAGAAAGCAGCCAACTAATACCTCTGAAAACCGAATAATTTGGGAAAAAGCTTTCCTCTTTGAAAGCAGAGTTTTATCTTGGCAAAGAGCTCAAAAGTCAAGTAATTGAGTGGCAACATGAGCATGCAGAGGAAGCAAAGCAAGAACAGAAATCAAATCTTAGATTCCATTTTTGGGGACAAAAAGGATCAAAGCATGGAAAGGAAAAAGACAATGAAGTCAGAACTCCTGCATCAAAAGCTTCCAAGAAAAATACGAATTGGTTACAAGCTGTGGAGGAGCTCAAGAAGGATTTTGAAAATCAAGTAAGAGAAGTGGAGGAAAAAATGAGAAGAGAAATGAGAATTATGAAAGAAAATCATGAAAAGTGGGAAAACAACCTGACTGAAGAAAATAACACTTTAATAAATGGGCTAACTCAAATGCCAAAAGAGGCCCAAAAAGCAAATAAGGAGAAGAATGCTTTAAAAAGCCAAATTTGCCAGATGGAAAAGGAATTTCAAAAGCTCACTGAAAAGAGTAATTCTTTCAGAGTTACAAGAAGCAAAAGAAGCATGAGAAGGTACACAGGGAAAAGAAATCATAAAGAACTTACTAAAGTTGAACTATTTAAATTCCTACATGGAAAATAATAATTGCAACTTATGAAATTTTTCTCAGTATGATAGTTGAAGGTAATATAAATGTGTGTGTATCTGTGTTTACACATACATATATATGTTTATATAGGAGGGTATATGTGCATATAAATTCATATGTGAGTATATGTACATATGTGTACAGGTATACATAGACAGAGGGCATAGGATCAGTTGAATAGGAAGGGATGATATCTAAAAATAAAATTAAGAGATGAGAAAGGAATATAATGAGAGGAGATAGGGAGAGACAGAATAGAGTAAATTATCTCATATGAAAGCAGCATGAGAAAACTGTTACAATGGAGGGGAAGAACAAGAAGGCAGAAGGGTCAACCTTACTCTCATTGGCATTGGCTTAAGGAGGGAACAATATACACACTAAACTGGGTAACTTACCATACAGGAAAGTAGGCAGGAAGGGGATAAGAGAGAGGATGATAGATGGGAAGGCAGATTGGGGGGCAGGGTATTGAGAAGCACACACTTTTGAAAAAGGACAGGCTCAAAGTAGAAAATGGAACAAGTGGGGGGCGGGTTATATATGTGAAAATATTTTGCATAACTAAACATAGACAACCTGTATTGAATTGCTTATCTTCCCAGTAAGGGTGGGTAATGAGGGAAGAAGGGAAAGAATCTGGAATTCAAAGTTTTAAAAACAAATTTTTAAGAAATTATTATTATAATTATCATTATTATTATTCATTATTATGCAACTGGGAAATAAGATATAGTGTCACTGGGATATGGAGATCCATCTTGCCCTACTGGAGAGTCAGAGGGGAAATAGGGGAAGGTATAGGAGAGAGCCAATTGGGTGAGGGGGTATTCAGTGGGATTGCTGTTTTGAGGTGGTGGTTAGGGGAAAGACAGTGAGAAAAATTGTAAATCAAAATCATGTGGGACTGAATGCTGTAAAGTAAAAATAAACTAAAAAAATTAACAATAAAAATGAAGATGAAATAAAAACTAAATATCATTTTTTTAAAAATAAATTAAAATACATCACCAGTAACTTTGAAGAGAATAGCTTCAATTGAATGGTGAGGATAGGAGCTAGATTGCAAAGTTTCTTTTTTCACTGAACTCCTTAGAGGCAACAGCAGGATTTCTGGGTCAAAAAGTATGGATGTTTTATTCATTTTCTCTTCATAATTTCAAATTCCTTTTCCAAATGGTTATAACAGTTCCTACCTCTACCAATAATAGAACATTGTCACTTAGGTCTATTGGTATTTTGGTAACTAGGGGTCCTCTGTGTGAATATTAGATGCATTGTTAATGACCACCATTCTAAACATATAATATATAGATTAGTCTTGTTTTTTCCCTATTTAAACACAAATACAGGAAGCTAGATATTAATACATAAAAAGAAGTAAGTCAAGGGGATTGCCCCTTTAATTAAAAAAAAAAATTTGGAAAGGGGAAAATCCTCAGGGTTATTGGCCAAAAGAGATACACTTACTCTTTGTATTCATTCAGAACTAACAGGACCCAAAAAATAACCCTTAACTGATGCCTAACATCTATTATTCTCAAATTGAATTAAACTAAACTATTCTAAAAAGTAACACTGAAAATTGACTTTTAAATGTCTTACCAGCAAATTCCTGGCAGCATGGTACCTATTCAGATACAGGTTGAATTTGACGACTTTTGAAATTCCTATATATTCCAAGATTCTGTGATTCTGTTGTTTGAATCCTGCCTTTGCTACTTGTTTTCTGTGTGATCTTGGACAAATCACTTAATCTTTAAACTTAATTTAGATTATCTGTAAAAAGGAGTTTGAGATTGAATGGTTTTTATTTTCCTTTGTTGCAAAGCTCTATGATACCAATGCCAAAATGGGCATCTGTTGTCACGTAGCTAACAGGGAACCCAGTATCATGGAAAGAAGTCTGGGTTTTAAATAGAATCAAAGGATCTGGGTTCCAATTATGGTTTTGTTCCCTCTAACTCATTTGCCTTTTGGCAAATCATTTCAAGAAGGTCTTAAATTCTCCTTTATATGATTTAGTTTAATCATTTATAAAATGAGGAGGTTAGATTGAATATTGTGTAGGGTCCCTTCTAGCTCTATTGTTATGGGATCCTAACATTTATAATTTTTAGTAATATATGTGTAGGAATGGGAAACAGCATGGAATGTTGTATCAAGTA
>CM053583.1:161875946-161894497 GCA_028627135.1 Pseudochirops cupreus
ATTTAATACATTTTCCCCATTCAACTCAGTATTGATGCCCTTCAAAGAGTAGCCTGAAGAATTCAGTTCATTGGCAGAGGAAATGAGTGCTTACCCAGCCTGATATGACCAATGCTTTAGGAAATTGCCTTAAATCTAAGTCTAGTTTCCTCCTAAGACATAGGACTTAGAGGAGAGGGTATGGCCTGAATTGTTGCAGTCTCAGAGGATGATGTTTGTACTTTTCTTTTTGTCATATTTTTGAAATTAATATCTCTCTGAAAGTGCTAATTGACTTTTATTGTTGAATGGAAATGGGGTGCTATTTAATAGTAGCTAAGGGCAATTCAAAAGAATGAGACTTTGAGTTGATGGCATTAAAGAAAAGAAACACCTCCCCCATAACCCTAGATGTGTGCCATTTAAACAATTGACATTAATTAGCTTATACAGACATCTATTGGAAAGTAGATTACACTCTAAACCACCATTAAGAAAGAAGGGAAGGCCTGAGAAATACACATACACACATGTACTGACATACACACATATTTATATGTGTATAAGTATATATGCATGTGCATGTATATTTATGTATAAAAATATACATATATAAGTATAATGTTTTTCTATTTTTCATTATTTTGCCATTATACTCCCTTGTCAAAACAAGACTTGTTTTTTTTTTCTTCTTCCCAGGAATGACTATCAATTTTTAAAAATCCAAATACAGAAAGCTTTTCTTATTATTTCTTCAATTTCAAAAAGCCTACAGCTTGTAAAAGAAATAAAATCAGTGCCTCTGCTTCTAGATCCCAATTTGCTTATCTTTATGAGCTATAATTAAGCTATTTTACAGAAAGATTTTGTAAATTCTCGGCATTGGTTTTCATTTGCAGTGACATTTTTCTTTACTTCCCCACTCCCACCCCCAAATGATCCTCTTACGCTAGAGACTTGAATGATCCTTGAAATATTACTTGCCCTGTAATCAGCTACTAAAATATATGTAAAAGTCAATAAACTTACTTCTTTAAGATAAACTTTTTCACTTTCCCTTGAAATGATATCTATGAGAAACAAAGTATTAATAACAACAAAGAAGAATAGAATGCATGGGCATTCTATGAAATCTTGCGCTCAACTGAAAGAGGACGCACTGAAAGTAGGGAAACAAGCTAAAACTGGCTTCAACTGGGTAAGGTCAGCTATTCTAAAGTTAACCTATTAGAAACAAACATACAATGCCATTTCTGTCCCAAATATGAGAACAGCAACTGCACTCATAGTAAAAGTTGTAGACCAAGGATTAAGCAGAGGGAGAGTTGGTGCAAGATGTTTTGTTCACAGATGGTTGTGCACTCAATGAATCACTGAAGCTGAGAGGCAAAAAAGTATGGGTCCCCTCTCTGCTGCTTATGCTAATTTTGGACTAACAATTAACAACAAGAAAATTTAGTTTCTCTACCAGCTAGCAGCATACCAGCTAGCATAAATGGAACCATGGGTTACAGAAATGGAGAAATTTTGAATTCTATGGATACGTTTACTTCTCTTGGCATAGTACTTTCCAGAGATGTCCATATAGATGATGGGGTTGATGCACACATTACAGAGCTGGTTCCATGTTTAGGAAGCTCCACAGGAGACTATGAGAAGGTAGAGGTAGTAGGATGCTTGTATAAGTTAAGGTTTACAGAGCCATTGTACTTATCTCTGAAACTTGGATAGTATATCAGCACCATACTAGGAAACTCAATCACTTGCATTTGAATTGTATTAGGAAGATACTGAAAATCACCCATCAACATAAGATAACAGACACTGAGATCCTTTCTTGAGCTAAATTGCCTAGTTCTCAAACTCTACTACAGAGAGTGCCACTATGATTGTCTGGTTATATTGTCCCAATATCAAGTGTTTCCTTGCCTAAAAGACTTTTTTTACAGAAAACCCATGCAAGCAATGAGTTTGAAGAATGGTTAGAATAAGTGATGCAAAGGAATCTCTGAAGAACTTTGGAATTGATTTGCGACAAAGGAGATCCTGGCAAAGGCATGCTCAGCATGGCATAGATGTATTTAAAAAGAAAGTATTTATCTGTATGAGTGAAACAGAATTGCAGTAGCTCAAATGAAATGTGAGATGTAAAAATATAGAAACATCTATGCTCCAAATTACACAAGGATTATTTGTGCCTAACCTGTGGCACAGGGTTTTGAGTCTGTATTGGCTGATCAGCCACAATTAGACACCCTATATATTGACTGATCATAATGATGTCATTTTGATCTTCTTCAGGAAGAAAGGCTAACAACCAACCAACTGACCAAACTATTTATTTTTAAATGTCTGAAAATAAATTTGACTTCAGGACTTTCTGACATCAGGTATAAAATTCCATCTACTATGTCAACTAGCAGCCTCTCCACAGTGTAAAGGCAAGCAAAGAAGTATTTACTGCTTTGTTTCAGCTATATAAGTATTTAGCACCTTGTTTGAGTTCAAATGTCTTTGAGCCTTGCCCTGATTATATCAAATCTTTGTTAAGAAACAGAACTTGTGAACCCTACAGGGGTGGAACTTGCTGATACAACATGGAGGAGCTAATGACCACATATAAAGAGAAGCCCAAGCTAGGGAAGGGCAGAACTGAGAATAGAGCACTGATGGTGGTGGAATTGAGAAGGGGAACTTTGTGCTGGCCAGGCACTCTCTTTGTCCTGTCTGTATTGATTTGTGTTTGTAATATTTTCTACAGAAGCCCTGGGACCTTGCTGGAAGCCCTGAAAGAGAATTTTCTTGCTGTGTGTTTACATAAATTCTGGAGGAGGGTTTCAGAGGTCCTGGGACTTTACTAATGATTTGGACCTAGTTTGTAGATCTCTGTTGATTTCACAGGAAGATAGTTAATTGATGATGGTGCTGGCAACACAAATGTTGTTTTGGCTCGTCTAAGCTTTGTTTTTCCAGAAACAGAAACTGTGAAGGATGTGAGGTGGACTGGACACTGTGAACTTCAGTATGGAACAGGAACTGGATGAGGAGGTGGATGAAGAGTTGGACATCTGAACTCTGGTGATGGTTGAGTAGATTCCGGTAGGAGCTGGACTCATGGAAGAGGAACCAGGAAATCTGAGAGCCAGCCTCCAGTCAAGATGAAAAAGAGCTCCACTTGGATACTTGATGCTAACTGAGAAGAGAATGATTTGCTGTGGCCTAGGGATGGAGAACTTTGACCTTTGTATTTTTTGTCCCTTAAGGAGGCTTGCTCTTTAAGGATGATTGAGTTAAGGATGATTGGAAACTAATGTCCAATCAAGAAGAAAGAAGATTTTTTTGACTGAGAGATTAAGACAATGTGACCTACAGGTGGAGAACTTTGACCACTGTACTATGTGTCCCTTCAGGAGGTTTGATCCTTAGGGATGATTGGGTTAAGGACTTACTGAATGATATCTTTTGTTTTAAACTATGTGGCCTCTTTGGTGGAAACTATGAGAACACTTTAGTGATAAGTTGTTATGTCATAACATTGGGAATGCTGTTCTTTGGTACCTGTCACTGTTTTGTCAGTTTATTACTGAATAAATAGAGATTTCACTATATCGTGTAATCAGAACCTTGTATCTGTTCATAGCAGCAGTCCTCTGGAAAGCTGCTTATGCTTGGCTTTACACATAGCCCTCAGTATAAGAGTCACTTTTAATTGTTCAGTTATTTCACATTATATATAGCAATAAATTATCACCTGGTGAATATTAATATTAAAAAAGCTGATCCTTTAATGTAGAGATGTATGGGTGGATTTGAGGGAGGAAGAGAATTCAGAACTGAAAAAAAATAAATTAAATTTTATAAATTATGAAAACAACAACATAGTTTTGGCTTTTTTTCTGAGTGAAGTTTGGGGTATTTAGAGAAGCATTGAAATGCTCTGAAGGCAATCTAGCATGCTCTTGGGCCCTATTTAATTCTTGGTTCAGCTCATTGTCCATTTGTATTTTCTGTCTAATTTATATACATTACTTAACAAACTCATCAATGAGTTTGGAGATAGGGTCCTAAAATGGAGTAAGTGTCCTAAAAACTTTATTTTTTCATTGTTCGACATAAACTTATAAGTTAAGACATCTGTTGGTGTAAATGATTCCATGAATATTACTTTCATGTTAATATCATTCACCTGCAAATAAAAAATGCCTTGAGATATTTTGTATTTCCATAAGTCATCAAGAAGAACCAGGATAACATTGTACACATCAATAATAGCATTGCATGATGATTCACTATGAATGACTTAGTTATTATCAGTGATACAATGATACAAGATAATTCAAAAAGATTAAAGGAGAAAAATACCTATACAAATTCAGAGAAAAAATGGATGAATTCTAAATGCATTTGAAATCATACTCTTGCACTTTGTAATGTATTAATTTTTTTTTATCTTTTCCTTTTTTCAAACCAGGCCTTATATGGAAATATGTTTGACATGTTTGCACATATGTAACCTGCATCAAATTGCTTAAAATCTTAATGTAGGTGTAGGAGGCAGAGAAAATTTGGAACTCAAAATTTTTAAATTAATGTTATTTTTTTCTTTATATAAATTGGTGAAAATAAAATAATATTAAAACTAAAGCATAAGAAAGCAACTACCTAAATTGAGCTCTTTTCAAAGTGATAATAAGTATCTAACTAAAAGCATAAGGAAGCATTATCTGTAATTGGGATAAATTAGATTTTAGCCACCCCTCAATGAGATTAGAATTCTCAAAAAAACAAGAATGCTCATACTTACCATTATTATTCAAGATTGTCCTAGAAATGCTTGCTATAGCAATAGCAGAAGAAAATGAATTGAAGAAAGTAAACATAAAAAATAAATTGTAACCAAAACAATGAACATAAAGGAAAATACAAAATATTTCATCAGAAAAAAAAAACAATTGAATTAGAAAAGAGATTGAAGAGATAAAACTTAAGAATTATTGGGCTACCTGAAAGCCATTATGAAAAATGTAGCCTAAATATGATAATTCAAAAAAACATCATTAAAGAAAACTCCCCCTACACCTTTGACCTAGAGGCCAAAATAGCAATTGAGAGAATTGTCTGAAAACTTCCAGAAAGAAATCCTCAAATGAATACTCCTAGGGATGTTAAAAGTGAATTCCAGCGCTCCAAGGTCAAGAAGAACATATTGTAATGAGCCAAAAAGAACCCATTTTAATATAATCAAGGTATAGTCACAATCCTATAAGATTTAAAGGAGCAGAGGCCTTGGGATATGACATTCTGGAAGGCAAAGGAGCTAAGATTACCACCAAAAATTGCCAAAATTAAGTATAATTCTTTAGGGGGAAAAGGGTATTTAATTAAATAGAGGACTTTCAAGTATTCTTTTTTTATTTTTAGTTTTCAACATTCACTTCCACAAGATTTTGAGTTCCAAATTTTTCTCTCCATCTTTCCCGCACCACCACCCCAAAATAGCAAGCATAATGAATACTTGTTACCCCAATATGTTCTCTCTTATATTATCCCCCATTCACTGTCTAACTCTCTAGTAGGGCAAGATAGATTTCTATACCCCAGTGCCTGTATATCTTATTCCCCAGTTTCATGTAAAAAGAAATTTTTTAAAACATTTCTTTTTAAAACTTTGAGTTCCAGATTTTTCCCTTCTTCCATCCTCACACACCCCCACTGGGAATATAAGCAATTCAATATAAGTTGTACATGTGTAGTTATGCAAAACATTTCTTTGGTAGTTATAGTGTGAAAGACTAACTATAATTCCCTCCATCCTATCCCATCCCCCACTTATATTATTTTCACTTTGACCCTGTCCCTTTTCAAAAGTGTTTGCTTCTAACTGCCCTCTCCCCTAATCTGCCTTCCCTTCTATCATTCCCCCACATATCCCCTCCCCTGCAATTTCCTGTGGGGTAAGATACCTAATGGAGTGTGTATGTTATCCCCTCCTTAAGCCAAATTCAATGACAGTAAGGTTGACTGATTCCCTTTCACCTTCCTGCTCTTTCCCTCCATTGTAACAGGTTTCTCTTGTCTCTTTTATATGAGATAATTTACCCTAATCTGTCTATCCCTTTCTCCTCCAACTACATTCTTCTCTCACCTCTTAATTTTATTTTTCTTTGCATACCATCCCTTCATATTCAACTCATGTGCCCTCTGTCTATGTATCCATACACATACATATGCACACACTCCCATATATATTTATACATACTGACACCCTCCTATACATACGTATGTGTAGGTTTATATGTGTGTGTGTGTGTGTGTGTGTGTATGTATATGTGTGCGTGTATGTACATATATATTCCCTTCAACTATCTTCATACTGAGAAAAGTCTTATGAGTTACAATGATCATTTTTCCATGTTGGAATTTAAATAGTTCAATTTAGTAAGTTCTTTATGATTTCTTTTTCCTTTTTACCTTCTCATGCTTCTCTTGCTTCTTGAATTTGAAAGTCAAATTTTCATTTCAGCTTCAGCTTTTTTCATCAAGCATGCTTGAAAATTCTCTATTTCACTGAATGACCATATTTTCACCTGAAGCTTTATACTCAGTTTTCCTGAACAGATGATTCTTGGTTTTAATCCTAGCTCCTTTGACCTCTGAAATATCATATTACAAGCCCTTTGATCCCTTAAGGTAGAAGCTGCTAGGTCTAGTGTTAGCCTGATTGTTCTTCTACAATAAGCAAATTGTTTCTTCCTCACTACTTGCAATGTTTTCTCCTTGGCCTGGGAACTCTGGAATTTGGATATAATATTCCTAGGAGTTTTCTCTTTGGATTCTTTTTCAAGAGGCAATCAGTAAATTCTTTCAATTTCTATTTTGCACTCTGATTCTAGAATATCAGAGTAATTTTCCTTGACAATATCTTGAAAGATGGTGTCTAGGCTCTTTTTTTTTTTTATCATGGCTTTCATGTAGTTCAATAATTTTAAAATTGTCTCTCCTGGATCTATTTTCCAGGTCAGTGTTGCGTTTTTTTTTTCCAATGAGATATTTCACATTGCTTTCTATTTTTTCATTTGTTTGGATCTGTTCAATAGTATCTTGATTTCTTATAAACTCATTAGGTTCCATTTCCTCCAATCTGATTTTGAATAACTTACTCTCTTAAATGAGTTTTTGAAATTCCTTTTCCATGTGGCAAATTTGGCTTTTTAAGGCATTCCTCTCCTCACTTTTTTTTTGGGCCACTTTTGCCATTTAAATTTGTCTATTTTGTAAGGTGTTATTTTATTCAGTGTATTTTTGGGTCTCTTTTAGCAGGCTGTTGACTAATTTTTCATGATTTTCTTGCATCATTCTCATTTCTATTTCCAGTTTATCCTACACTTCTCATAACTGATTTTCAAAATCCTTCTTGAGTTCCTCCATGGCCTATAACCAATTCATATTTTTCTTGGAGGCTTTTGATGCAGGAGTTCTGACTTTGTTGTATTCTTCCTGTTCCATGCTTTGATTCTTTTTGTCCCCCCCCCCCCAAAAGGATTCTATGACCTGTTTGTGTTTCCTCTACTTGCTCATATTGCCATCCAGTTACTTGCCTTTTGAGCTTTTTGCCGCAGTAGAACTCTGCTTCCAGATTGCAGAGAGCTATATCCCAAATTTATGGAGTTTTCACTGTTGCTGGAGATATTAGGAGAGTACCTTCGCTGCAGCCTCCAAAAGCTCTGACACACTCTCCACACATCTGAGGACCACCGCCCAGGACAGTGATCCAGATTCAAGCAGGTTAAAGAAAGTGACTATCCTATCAATGGTCACTTGGTACCCATATAATCTGCAGAACAGGAGCTCTGGAGGCAGCCACATAGCAGTAGTTGCAGGTCCTGCCATGCCTATACCACCTCAGGCCGTAGGTGTAGGGACTGGACCATGCTCTTCTCCACCCAGTTCCAACAAATTTCCTGACTGACCTTTTACTTTCTTTTTGGCCTTTATGGGTTGAAAAGGTCTGGAAACCACCACAGCTCCTGGTGATTCACTCTCCTGAAGTCTGCTCCAGCTGCAGCTTATTGGGGCCACTCCAGATATCATACCTTGATGTTCATGAGGGTCTGACCTTGGCTCCCACCTTGATGCAAAAGACCCTTCCTGTAGGCCTGCCAGGCTTGCTTCAGCAGGAGATTTGTTTCACTCTGTTATAAAATGGGGAATGTGGTGTAATTAATGAAAAGTGGGCTGATCTTGTATTGAAGAGTACCTGAATTCAAATAATTCTCACCTCTGACAGCTAACAGCTGTGTGAGCCTATACACATTCCTTTAACCTAGAAATTATAGATAATTTTCTAAGAGTATAGCTCCCAGAAAACTCACTGATCTGCATGACTAGAAGAAATTTTCACACCAGAGAGTTCTCTACCCTGAATATTGTTCAGATTTTCATTTTGCCAAAAAGCAGATAGGACCAGAAAGTTTTAGTGATTTGCCTATAATCATACAAGCTATAAGTGAAAGAGGAAGAATTGTTATCCTTTGTCTTTGAAATCAAGGAGGTTTCCTTAATGCCACATTACAACTTTTCTAATATGGTTGAACTGACCAAAGTTTATACTCTACTAAAATAACTTATTAGACCTTGTCACCTCCCCTTTGACACAATAACAACATTCTCCAAAACAGTAGATGACTTTGATGCAAAGTACAGTAGAGGTACAGAGTACGTGTGCAGACTTCAATATGCGACAAACTGAAGTTTCATAGGTGAAATAGTATAATTGTGGCATTAAAAAGTATGATCAGCTCCCGGAAAGAAGTAAAATTAATCTAATGTTAGTGGAGTTGTAAACTGATTTAACTTTTTCAGAAAGCAATTAGGAACTCTGCCTAAGAATTTTTAAACGATGTATACACTTTAACTCAGCAATATCACTACTAAGTCCATGCCCAAGCAAATGAAAGAAAAGGACAAAAGATCCTTATTTACAAAATTATAAGTAGTAGTTCATTTTACTGTAACAAAGACATAGACTGGAAGGACATAGTCAATTAAAAATTGGTTGAGAAATTATGGTATATGAACATAATGGAATTGTACTTTTTTGTAAGACATTACAAAAAAAAAGAGCATTTTCAATGAGGCTGAGAATATTTATAAGAAGCAAAAGCAACCCTTTTTATGGTACCACAGAATAAATGAAGAGGCATGCTACCCATCTCCTGATAGGGAAAAATAGACTCACACTCCATAATGAGCAATATTTTGAAGCGTAATTAATGACAAAATTCGTTTTACTTGACAATGATTACCTGTTCCAAATATATTTGTGGTCTTTTTTATTGTGGAAGTGATAGGAAATTTTTAAAAGAATTTTTAAACAAAAAATATATTTGTAAAGTATGTTTGAAAAAGGAATTGAACAACTCTAAAAATGAAAGTGATGTTTAAATGATCACTATCTTTCACTCTATAGTGGCATGTTCATTGCAAGAGAAAATGAGGAAGCATTTCCTAGCATGTTGGGTGGATCTCTTGTGGGAAAAAAAGGGCAATAGCTGCATGGGATTATAATGATGACATGTGCATCTTTGGAGTCAGTATATAAATCAATGAAAACAGATGTATTTTTGAGTACTGGAGTAACACTGAAATTAAGAAAATCTTCTTACAGAAATGAATTGAATATAATTCAGGTTATGAATTATAACATTAATTATGATAAAATTAAGTAACCTTTTATTCCTTACCAGATTCTTTAGAAAGATTCTAATTGGAGTCCAATTGATATCCGCCGTATTGTTACTTTTTTCTTTGATGTGTGTGATAGAAAATTCGATGTCGTATCTAGAAGCTGCCAATAAAGAGAAATCCACCTGTAACATCCTTATGTAAATAGTGCATCAGATTCTATCAAAGGAAAAATCAATGACTATTTCTAGTCAATTGCTTTTCAATCCAGTTAGAATCACATCATGAAACACATACATAATGCTAATTATTGCTTGTATGAAAATGTATATAAAATGACTTTTAAAAAACTTATTAAAAACAAAAAAGCTTATTTATATTTAAATAAATTGGTCAGTAAGCTTTTAGTTTGCTTTCACCATGTTAGTCACATGGTTTGGTACCACAAAGACAAAACTTGAAATTCAATAGAGGAAAAAAAAATCGGAGGGACATTATACAGACTTTGAAATTTGTTAAAAGGTAAAATGATCTTATATCCCCACATAGTGATTCTTAAGTTAGAGTTGTGTGTTTCAGTGACAGTTTAAATCTCTTTGGTAAAGTTAACTTTTCTTCCTTGGTACAGGTTTTATATGTGAAAAGGAATGTCTTAAAGCCTCTTTTCAATTTTCCTTTTTATATCTTCAGTAGCTACCCAAAGTGGTCAATTCACAGACTATCTAGAGCATGAAAACTAACCTGCATAAGAAAAGGTCAGAAAGTAAAAAGTAGCTTGCTCAGGTGCATTTTCTCTAACCACATGAGAAAATGAAGGTGACCTATTTTAAAGACAAAGTAACTCACTCTTCGCAGGATTACAGCTGCAGCCAATTTACCGTGGGTATGTAAGTCCAAAATGGAGTATAAATTCCCATTTCAGAGATCTTAGACCCAGAACCAAAACCTCTGCTGGTCCTAAGGTGGAGTGCCTATTTTTTCTTAATGAAAAAGTAGGGCACAATGTTATCTCATTCCTAATCTAGAAATAGTGGTGTCTACACCAAATCAGTGAAGCTGCATCCATCAGAGCTGCATCTAGCGGTTTCCTGTGGACTGGTATAGAACATTAACTGTTAGAATGAGGTTAAATGTAGCCATGTCAAGACTGCAGAAACCATGTAGTAAGTGTAGTATTAGAGGATGAGTTAGCCTTACTCTTATGTTTCTTGACCATAGACTTCTGCTTCTCTAAATTGTGAACTCTACATTTATTTGCTGTTTTCACCAACATCACATGTAAATGTAGAATTGGTCCCCTCTCCAGAATTATAATAGAGATCTTTTATTGTTACTATACTTTTGTGGTATTTCAGTAAATTGCTTTGAGGTAATTATGTTCTGTGGTTGATGGGAACTTAGGTAAACAGTTTGGTTGAGACTTATAAGCTACGCTTCTAGGACTGTGGAGCAACAGAGTACCTTGAACGTGAAAGTTATCCTTCTGGATTTTCAAAATGCATATATATACCATACATGCACATATATACATATATATAATCATAAAACATATATATATATATAATCATAATATTTCATTTTTCTGAATTTCAAGTTCCTTAATTAAAAAATAGATGATAGATATAAGTAGTGGAATTAAGTGAACATTGGAAAACATGAAAAATGTTTCCACAGATGAAATTCCCATAAGAATGTACATGTCTCTAATATATTCCTCTTGACTTAAAGAGAGAATCAATTTTTTTGTGTATTTTGAGCAAAATTACACTTATATGAAAAAAATTAACTGAATGTCTTTCTGTAATTAAAATTTTCATGTTTATCTTTGCTAGGAAACCATAAAAATTCTGCATTATAAACTAACAAATTTAGTACTTAAAGTGCGTAAAGTACATAAGGCACATAAATGATGGCAATAAATTCTTGTAGAAATAATTAAAAAACCTGAATGTGTCAGATGTAATGGGTAAACTTTGGTAAAAACTCAAACATGTCAATAAAATGGAAAAAATTGTTATAATGTTATAAGAAAGTTGCAATAGTCAATCATTTATGAACATGATAGTACTGTGCTGTATAAAATGTTCTAGAGATATACTTTCTGGGTAACTAATCTTTTTTATCAATCATGCTAGCAATAGTTAATAGAACTGGTGAGTGACACTGATCAAATATCAAAAACCTCTTTTGGAAACCACTCAATGCTTTATGAGTGGCCTTGGAAGAATGGGTATTTCTAAGGGAGATAACTCTGATTGGATAATCATTAATGAGACAATCAATATTATAAGGAGAGGTAGACCTTTTCTAATAAGGGGCTGTGGGACATGACTCTCATGACTCAGTCTTCATCAAAGATGTCTGTCTATACCCATATCACCCCATCAAGGGTAATCTAGACCAAAAAAAAAAAATCTACACCTCCTATAAAATGTACCAGAATGGAACACAATGGTCAGAATTCATCTCTATTAAATTATTTGAAAGATTCTCTAGTTTGATGGTATCTTTCATCTTGAAGAAAAGTCCTGGGGAATTGAGCAATCTTTATTTTCAATTTTGCCCTTCAGAGACTGAACAACTTATAAGCTTCCAAAAAGATCTTAGTCCTAATTCAATAAATGATTATTGATACAAGAAAGATATAACAATTTCTCTGAAAATGCAAAACTTTCATTCTAAAATTAATTTAGAGGACTGCTTAAACCTTCACACTTCAACAAAATACAACATGACATATAAAAATATCAAGAACAACAATGCCATATTTTTCATATTTTGGAACATTTTCCAAACTGTACTGCTATGTTGAATATTTATTATTCGTTAGAAACAACTTAATAATATTGCATTTTAACTAATTTAGGTGTAATTTTTATGGTCTTTAAAAATTTATTAGCATAATTAAATCTATTCCCAGAGTGCTATTTTGATGGGGTGTATTTTGAAATGCTCAGATAATTGTAATCTTAGGAAGACAAAATATTTTTAAATTATTTAATATGCCTCATAATTGTGCATATTTTATTTCCTAAGATAACTGAAAATATGACCCTTATTTTCCATGTTTCACAATTAGTTTACCTTAGAACTTTGCCTTGAACTATAACTTGTAGGCATCAAATAAGGACATTTGTTCACTGAATATATGCTTGCCTAAAATGATTCTAAAAGATTTTTGTAAACATAACGAGGTCGTCCTGGCTGCAGTGATGTTAAATTGTATCTCCAATATTAATTGTACCCATCATAGTAAGAACAGTAATATGGAGTTAGTAAAATTAATAATGTGTATAGGGGACGCCTCCCACAAATATATGCAACATCAGTGGAAAAGAAAGATAAACCTACCGTTTAAAAAGGGAAAAGAAAAGTTTATAGCTGGTATTGGAGATATAGATGGGACAAATTTTAATAAAAACAAACCTCTCAACCATAAACATAAACAGAAATAATCAAACATTATTTTTGAAAACACATTTTCTATTAAACTCTGTTATTTTTATAAAATTATCTATATGAAGATTATATATGTGTGTATGTGTGTATACTATTTTTTTTCTTTTAAAGTGGTACATATTCCTTTATGTTGTGAGCCTAAAAGATAGGAAAGAGGAGCAGATTTTTCCAAATGTACCAAAATGAATGATACATAGAGAATCAACATGATGGATTGGTGGAAGATAATGTCTCAGGAAGATTTCCCTCCATATTGTACATTACAAAGAACACCAAGAAATAGTAAGGGAGAAACCCAGAAAGAAAAGGTAAAAGAAACAATGATTAAAAAAAAAGAAAGGTTTGTTAAAGAAAACCAACTAAACAAATCCAAGAAAATGCCTTACTGAGTCAAGTAAATTGAGGGGAAAAAGGTTAGATGAAAGGAAAACTTCTATACCAAGTACTGTGATGCCCCTCTCCATACCCACAGAAATTGTAGTGGAAAAAGTAAAACTCCAAAATGATTTAGAGGTATAATCAAAACTTTAAAATAAGAATTGAAATGAGAAGCCAGAACATCTAAAGAAGAAATTAAGAATGGGAAGTGTCAAAATTATTTTAAAATGATGGAATGAAATATTATATTAGCTCCTACCTAAAAAAATACTGTGTAAAATAGAATGATGGATTATAAATTCAGAAGGTACATGGTGAACAGGAAATTGAAATAACAACATAAAAATTATAATTCAATAAATAATCATATTTTTAAGGGTTTGCTATGTGGCAGGAAGTGTGCAAAAAAGCTGGAAATACAATTGTTTCTGAGCTAATGAAAGACACAACACTACTGGAAAAACACAAGTTTTCCAAGCTACTAACTTTGAGTATAAAATATATTATAATCATCTTAGTATTATATGTCTTCCCTGGGGTCTAAGGTTTATTCAGGGAGGATTAGTACTTGGGTCTAAGAATGGCTAAGTTCTTTTCAGGGCTGTTTTCCACATTTGGTGTCCACCTAATTTAGAAAACTCTCACCTCTGTCTCTGAGAAGATGTAGCATGTGTAGTCACTCCCCTGTGAAATATTTCAGTAGAGAGGCAAAACCAAGCTGAGAATAACCAAGGGGTATAAAACTCTCTGGTGAGTTGTAGGGTGCATATCCCAAGCAAGTGAGAATTTCCCCCATGTAATGGACAGATGAGAACAATTTGTTCCAATGGCCATGAAGGTAGCTAAAACAGGTACTGTAGAATGCTTAGACCTTGGATAGATATCAAAGACACGAAGGTCATCCACTACATCTCAAGCCATCACCAGTTGTCTTGGCCTTGCCTTGCTACTGGACACTCATGACTCTGGAAAAGAAACTGATGCCCAGATTTGCCTCATTTAAATCCCATTTATGAATAAATCAATATACATCAATTATACCATTTTACCTTTCTTTAATCTACCTGAAAGTCCTGTGGTGACAGGAAAGTGACAAAGCAGCAGGTATGTATACACTGTGTGCCATAGTCACTACCCTGCACACAGTGGACCAGATCACAGGGTCAACTTCTCACTGAAGACAGCGGTGGAATTCAGTAACCCCATGGATTTCTGAACAGCCTTTTATGAACCTTACTCTTCACCTTCTTATATGATGAAGTGGCTAGAAAAAGTGACCTGAAAGCAAAATCTAGGAGACCTAAAATATCAACAGCTCTTGTTGAGAGAGCTCAGCAGACATGTACTATAAATAGCAGCTGTTAGTGAAACAAGTCTGGCAAATGAAACCACCTTTCTGAAGTTAGAGCTGAATACACATTTTTTTTTTCTGGAGCAGCTGCACTAAAGGGGAGTGCCATGAAATTGGTCTAGGTTATCAATCAAAACTAATTCAATCAACAAGCTTGTATCCCTACTGAAAGGAGTTAATGACAGAATCTTGATAATTTGATTACAACTTGAAGGAAAGTGCCATGCCACCATGTGCTTGCTCCCAGCATGATGAACCTTGAAGAAATCAAAGAAAATTTTTATGAAGACCTGGAGACCCTCATCAACAATGTGCAAACATAGGACAAGCTTATAATTTTGGATTACTTTAATGCAAGAATAAACACAGATTACCAGACTTGGCAAGGAGTTCTTGGAAGGAATGAAGCTGGAAAATGTAATAGCAATGGTCACTTAGTAATAAAGACTTTTGCATCTCATGACCTTCTCATTCTCAACACTGTCTTCATTTACTTAAAGGCAATAAAACTTTGTAGATGCACCATTGGCATTTCATAGACTGTAAAACCTGTGTTCTTCTTCTGAACAGCTGTGGGCTTAGAACACCAGAATGCATATACTGCTACTGCTGATTCAGTTACTGCCAAGATCTATTGCTGGTTTCCTATCTCTGGGGTTTCTGTGGCTTGTGCTGGACAGTGCTCCACTCCCACTGAAATGTGACAGACTTTTCTTGCTAACCTATGTTTTCTTTGGCGTCTGTGGGTTTATAGGTCTGCAAACCACAACTGCTGTCAGTGATTACATCACCCCAAAACATGCTCTGGGTTTGCTTAGGCCAGGTCTGTGCTAGTGTGGTTTATGCTGTTCTCTACTCCTCTCTCACCTTGGTACAACAGACTTTTCCTGTTGACTTTCTAAGTTGTCTTGGGCTGAGAATTTGTTTCATTGCATCTTTTTGTGGATTCTGCTGCATGAGAATTTGTTTTAATTTTATTAAAAGGTGTGGGGGGCATGGGAGAGCTCAGAAGAGTCCCAGCCTTTACACCACCATCTTGACTCCACTTCCTTGAGGATTTATTTTCTTAGAGAATTAATTGATGACTTGTTCAATTTCTTTTTCTGAAATAGGGCTGTTTAAGTATTTTATTTCCTCTACTGTTAATCTGGTCAATTTATATATTTGTAAACATTCATCCACTTCACTAAGATTTCTGGAGTTATTGGCATACAATTGGGTAAAAGAGGTCCTAATTTTTATTTTAACTTTCTCTTCTTTGATGGTGAATTCAGCCTTTCCATTTTTGACACTATTAATTTGATTTTCTTCTTTTATTTTTAAATCAAATTAACTAAAAGTTTATCTATTTTATTTATTTTTCTTATAAAACCAGCACCTAGTTTCCTTGATTAGTTCAATACTTTTCTTACTTTCCATTTTCTTAATTTCTCCTTTGATGTTCAGAATTTCTAATTTGGTATTTAATTGCAGACTTATAATTTGTTCTTTTTCTAGCTTATTTAGTTCATGCCCAGTTCAATGATCTACTCTTTCTGTCTTTTATTCTGTAAGCATTTGGGTATATATAATTTCTCTCAAGAACTGTTTTAGCTGCATTTCTGAAATTTTATTTTTTGTCTCATTAGTAACATTCTCTTTGGACAAGTTATTAATTGTTTCTATGATTTGTTGTTTGATCCACTCATTCTTTAGGATTAAATTATTTAGTTGCCAATCAGTTTTTATTCTCTCTTCCCATGGCCCTTTGTTAAATGTAATTTTTATTGTATGGTGATTGGAAAAGGATACATTTAACATTTCTGCATTGCTGCACTGGATTATGAGGTTTTTATGCCCCCTAATACATGATAATTATTTCTATACGTGTTATGTACCACTGTTAAAAAAAAAATCAGTCTTTTGTATTCCCATTCAGATTTCTCCAGAGGTCTATCATATTTAACATTTTAAAAACTCTATTCACTTCCTTAACTTCTTTCTTGTAGTTAAATTTATCTAATTCTTAGAGGGGCATTGAGGTCCCTACTAGTATAGTGTTGCTGTTTCTTTCTTCCTGTAACTCACTTAAATTTTTCCTCTAAATATCTGGATGCTGTGCCACTTGGTGCATATGTGTTTAGTGTTAATACTATTTGATTGTCTACAGGTCTTTTAGCAAGATATTGTTTACTTTTTACACATGTTTACCTGAGGTGTCACTGAAGCACAGGGAGGTTCAGCTACTAAAGGATGCCTGCCTGCACCTCCTAAAGGTGCATGTGGCAATTCTCTGATTTGGAGCCTGGCAGTTTCCCTGGCTCTGCTAAGGCACATGGGGAGTCATTGTGTTAATTACATGCCTGCTCCACCACCCTGGTGCTCAGCATCTTCCACTGGTTTGCTGAGGTGGGGCTTGCCTCTGCCTTTTTGGGATACCTCCTCTCATGGACTGCACTTCCCTTTCACCAGAGCTAGAGGGACCTTTCTCACTGATCCCCCAAGCCTCCTAGGCTAATACAATATTCCATCCCATTGTTCTGCTAGCTCTGGTGTTCCATTGATTATTCCTGGGGCAATATTTTCTGGGTTTTTATAGGTCAGTTAGGGAGAGTGAGAACAATTTACTGCTTACTTTGCTACCTTGGCTACCAAGGTCTTCTAGTTTTACAATGGATACCTCATTTGGTCTTTAGAACAAACTTGTGAGTAAGCTTATGTTAGTTACAGTTGAGAAAACTGAGGGACATAGAGGGTAAATTATTTGCTCAGCATCACACAGGTAGTAAGTGTCCTAGATATGAAATGTTCCTTGACACTGACCATTTTTTTTTATCACACAGACAGATAGCAATAATACAATCAGTCTTAGGTAGATATCTATAGGTAATAAGCATGAACAGTAATGGAAGGAATAGCCACAGGAACATGGGTGGACTGATCTGACTCAAAAATTCTTCTTATGTTCTGATCAAATGTGGAGACCACAAAAGCCTAGAATTTTATAGAACAAGCATAAGGCAGTTCATATTTCTGAAACACATCCTAGTCTAGCTCAGAAAGGTTCTATGTTCCTCAAGACTCACTCTTTAACTCCATTCTTTTTACTCTTGAGGCTACCAAGATGAGGTCCTACCTAGTAACAATCAAAATGTTGAAAGTTAAAGCAGGTTAACCAAATTTTATGGTGATCTTCTTACAGAGCAACATTATCAGAATAAGGTCCTTGAAACAAATATAATTTCTCAGTAACACACAGCCTATATGTTTCAGAGCTGTGACTAGAATATATGTCTTCCTAATTTTGAGTCTGGTGGTACATGATCTGTTCCCTATTGTTCTTCTCAGATGCCTTATAAAATATAATATGATTGTATAATTATATGATATGATGTGGCAACTAGGTAACACAGTGGATGGAGTAATAGGCTTGGACTCAGGAAGACTCATCTTCATGAGTGCAAATCTGGCCTCAGACTCTTTTTAGCTGTATGGCCCTGATTAAATCAATGAACTCTATTTCCTTTAGTTTCCACATCTTTAAAATGACCTGGAGAAGGAAATGACAAACTGCTCTAATACCTCTGCCAAGTAAACCTAAAATGAGCTCATGAATAGTTGAACATGACTGTAACAACTTGTAACGATACTGGGATTTGAAGATCTTCCACGCCCCTTGAGCTTGCTGATGTAGCAGGAAGGGGTGGAGCAAGAGAACGCC
>CM053583.1:161894997-161911855 GCA_028627135.1 Pseudochirops cupreus
GGAGGCAAATGCAAAACCTCTGCCTTTTGCTTTCCAGCCGTGGAGGCCTTTTGGCCAGACTGCTTTTCTCCCCTGATTTTGCAAGTCCCACTGGCCTAGTTCTGAATGCTGCTGCAGCTGTCGCTAATCCGCTCACCAGAGACTCCTTGGCTCCTCCTGTCCAGCTGCCCTGGGGCTCAGCCAGGGTTTCAGGCCAGGCTGATTTTGGTTTGCAGTGCTGATATGGTTCCTCGTAACCAAGCTGACTTTAGTGGAAAGTATATTTGTGTGCATTTTAGAGTTCTTGGATTAGTTTAGAGTCATATTTTATTGGTATTTTGTGGTGGCTATGTGGAGCTGCGCTATGTTGCTGCTCCTGTGCCGCCATCTTGGCTCTGCCCCCCTAGCACAGGTTCTTTAATCTGCTTTTTTAAAGGGAAGACAACTTCTAAGGGGTCAATAATCTTACTTTGATTTTATATGTATGTATGTATGTATGTCATTCACTAGTTCAGGGGAAAGGTCAGTACCCTGATTGTGGAGAAAAAACAAGCAGAGGAACTTAGACAAATTAGCACAGAGATGCAATAGCCAGGGCTCCAAATGTCTAAACAAAGTAATAAATGCATAATCACCTGACCAGGGAGCACCAACATCTGGGTTCTCAAAGCTGCAGGGCTCCTTAACAATGGTTACCCAGAGTGTTGTTTTGACAAATGGCAAAAAACAACAAATTTTCTCATGATTGAGTCCCAAAGTAAAATTCTAACCTTTGAGTGTATATAGTTTTCAACTAAAAGACTTAAAGCCAGAAGGTATCACAACCCATGTGATTCAGTGCCTAATTGGCTAAGTATCAGCACATTTAAAAGCCTTCCTGTAAGCAAGCTTCCCCATAAGCATGCTTCCCCCAAGAAAGCTTCTTCCCCAAGGCAATATAAATCTCTATATGGGCTCTCTGTGACTCAGGAGGTGTTGAAAGTTGAAAACAGCAGAAGTTGAAAACAGCAAGAGATGTGTTTGAAATACGTGTGTACCTTTAGAGCTGGGAACATGGTTTCTGTTCCAAGGGAAAAGGGGACATATGTGGTCAAATAGCCTTCTTAATGGATGGGGAAGATCTTATATTCTATTAATCCTACAGACCAAAAAAGTTACTAAAAGTCTGAGTTTTAATTTCAAATCATGTATTACTGACTCTGGGCCCAGTGTTCTATCCAGTGACAAAATTAACTACATATGACACCAGTAGGAAATAGTTATTTGTCAAACATTGCTGCATATTTCTGGAGGAATGTGACTACTTTGCATTTTGATTAACATTATTTTCAAACTATAATTTTCAAGTAAATAACAGAACTAAGAATATATTACACCTCAGAAGTTCACATACAAAGATGACACATCGTTTTTTTTAATAAATGTGTATTGTTACTAAAAGTGAATAAACAAAAATTATTGAGTATTTACTCTGCTCAAAGCACTTTTCAGTCCTTAGGGATACAAATAAAAGAGTAAGGCTCTCAATGATCAAATTCCAATGGTTGGAAACAGTACACGCAAGAAGTTGCTGCAGTAGCAGTTGAATCAAAAAGCAGTATGGTCCACAGTAGACAGTAGCAAGGGAGATTGTTTATTTACATATTTTCTTTGATACTGCTTCCACTGGAATACACACACACACACACACACACACACACACACTTCTTTTATATGTGTGCATATGCATGTGTATATACACGTATTTTACACATATGTGCATATATACCTGTATATGTGTATGTGTGTATGTACGTATTACATATTGTGTATATGTTGTTGCTTTTTGTTCTCAAAGAAGAACAAAATGACATCACTATGTTACAGTCAAATTACAGTTCCAGAATCAGACAACTGTAGTTGATCAGATGTAATAATAGTAGGAATTTGAAGATCTTCCTTGCCCCTTACTAACTCAAATGTGATCACATGGAGTCCACCAGGGGAAGAGCTTGCTGAAAGGGTAGAACAGGAAGGGTAGAGCAGGAAGGAGCAGGAGAGAGAGTCAGAAATGCTGGGAGCATGCAGCATAGAGACTGAGTAGCTAGTGTAAGTGAGAGAAGGGCATTCTTTCTTAAGCAATCCTGTTTTGTTTTGAAGGCCTGATGGAGGGATGCCTTGGGAATATTGGTGTGCACTACATTGGTTATGTTTACCAACTTCTTGGTTGCTATGATGAATTTGTTTTTCTGGTTTTGGGGTTGGCTTTCTGGTATTTGAATAAATGCCTTGGTTCTGTCCTTCATGTGCAATCTGTTACATTGTGTTATTCACAACTACACCAGAATATTCATAAATGCTGTGGGCTCTGTGAATATTGCATTGGCATTATATCAGACCAATATGATATTGGTCTGCTCTACTATAGGTCAGACACAAATAGTTCCTTGGTACATTTAGGTAGATTCTCCAAATGTGTGCATCTCACATTTGCTTTGAGCTACTTAAATTCAGGTTTACTCATAAAGCACAGCACCTTTTCTGATGAGGGCATGTCATACTGGAAGGTCCTGTGTCATTAACTCCCATATCAGTGTAAAGTTAATGGGAAAGTCGTTCGGATTCACTTCTCCAAAGGGAATAGAAGCTTTATTTAATAATTGACAGTCAGATAAGAATAGGGATAGAAGGACAGTGATTTTGATAAAAACAACAACAACAACAAATAAGCAACACTACACAGAAAAGCAGTAAAATACCGATAATAACAAAAATAGAAAACATCACGAATTGAGGGAAGTGCCAACTCCTGATCTCTCTGGCTGGGGTGTCACAGGACAGCTGATCAGGGTCCTGATGGGAAAGTCCCAGACAGAGGGTCCTCTCCATGGGTAAGACTCCATAGTCAGAGAGTATGCACAATTCTTTAGTCCTATTTGGAATTAAAAAGGGACAAAGCCAAGACAAAAATATGGAATGTAGACCATACACCCCTAGATTTGGCCAAAACCCAAGGTGGATGTCTATTACTAACCAAATGAAGTGTGTTTTGTCAGAACTTGGCCTTGTTTTCCCAAAACACTCTTCTTTATCATAAAGAGGGGGAACTTGGATGAGCTCCCAGTCAGATGAGTTTGTTGCCTTTAGCTTCTCCCTTGTTCCAAGGATTCTCGGGATTAGAGTCAGGGTTTTTGGCAGTCCTCACAGGTCACACAGACGACATAAAAGAACTTACAATATTAATTAATTATTGATTATTGATCAATCATTAACCTTTCAGTCACACAATCAACTCCAAAGTTCTTAAGAGAGTCTTTGAGAGTTTCCTTGTATTGTTTCTTCTGGCCACCACCTGCACACTTTCCTTATGTGAGTTCTCCATAAAGTAGACTTTTAGGCAAGTGTTTATTACACATTCAACCATGTGGCTGGCCCATCATAGGTTCACTCTCAGCAGTAGAGTTTGAATACTTGGCAGTTTAGTTTGAGAAAGGACCTCAGGGTCTGTTATCTCATCCTGTCAGGTGATCTTCAGAACTTTCCCAAAACCATTCAAATGGAAGTGAATCAGTTTCCTAGCATGGCACTGGTATACTGTCCAGGTTTCACAAACATACAACAAGGCCAGTATAATGGCTCTGTAGATCTTTAATTTGATACTCAGTCTGTTACTTCTTCTCTCCCCATTTTCATTTGAAGCCTCCCAAACATTGATCTAGTTCTGACAATAGGTGCATCAACCTCATCATCAATGTGTACATACCTAGAAGGTATACTGACAAGGTGAGTGAAATTATCCATTGCATTCAAAACTTCTCCATTTGCTTTAATGTAATAGTTCATGCATGGGCGGTATATTACTGGATGATGGAGTATCTGCATTTTCTTGGTGCTAATTGTTAGGCCAAAATTAATATAAGCAGCACATAAAACTATCAATATTTTGCTGCATCTCAACTTCAGAGGCTACATTGAGTGCTCAATTCTCTGCAAACAGAAAATCATGCATCAACACTCCCTCCTTTTTTTTCTTGGCTTGTAACCTTTTTCAAGTTGAAGAATTTGCCATCAGTGCAGTAGCTCACCTTGATTTCAAGTTCATCCTCATAGAAGACATTTGACAATATTACTGAAAATCATGCTAAAAAGCATGGGAGCAAGCACACAGCCTTGTTCCACTGCATTGGTGACTGGGAAAGTGCGAGAGCATTGTTCATTATCCAGAACCCGGGGAATCATGTCATCTTGAAATTAATGTACAATACTAAGACACTTCCCTAGGCAACCAGATTTTGAAATAATTTTCCATAAATCCTCATGACTGACCTTATCAAAAGATTTGGTCAGATCTGTGTTCTGCTCTGGGCATTTCTCCTGGAGTTCTTGGACAGTAAACCATATTGACCTTCCCACAATGCTTTTGGAAGCCATACTGGCTCTCAGGTAGATGACTATTTTCCAGGTGAAAGATTAATTTAAGGAGGACTCTGGCAAGAATCTTGCCTGCTATTATTAAGAGAGAAACCCCTCTGTGATTGTCACAGGACAATCTCTTTTCTTAACCTTTATACAGAAAGAGAGTGGAGGCATCCTTGAATTCCTGAATCCTGAATTTTGGGTTATGCTCCTCTTCTCATATAGCCCAGAAATTTTCAGTTAGCTTTCATATGAGCAATAGACCCCTCACATTGTAAATCTCAGCTGGAATACTGTCAGCACCAGGTGCTTTGAAAGGATCATAATCATATTCAAAACCTATTCTTCAGTTAAAAATTAATCTAAGGGTGGATTGACTTCAATCTGAGGCTAATGGTCAATGGCCTCAGTATTGATTGATGATGGTCCATTGGAAACACTATGGAAGTGTTCAGCACATCTCTCTAGAATCATGTCCTTATCACTAATCAATGTGGCTCCATCAGCACTGAGTAGTTGAGATACACCTTAGGTCTTTGTCCCATAAATAGCCTTCAGAGCATCATAGAAGCACTTTCAACCATTTGTAGCAGCATAAAACTGAATTTTATCTGCCTTATTATTGATCCAAGAATCCTGATTGCACTTTACTTTTGATAGAATTAAATACCGCCTTCTTTGAGATGGATGAATTACCCTGCTTGTAAACGCTGTGTAGTTATTTTTTCGCTTAGAAGCTTCTGATTTTCCACATCATTTTTGTTAAACAAGTTTTGATGATTGTGAGTGTTCTGACCCAGATGAATAAATGCAGTGCTGTACACCAAATCTCTGAAAGATGTCCATTCCTATTCTACTTCATTGTTGCGAACTATGTTGACTAAACATTTCCTCCAAGTTAGCAACAAACTCTCCCCTCTCAGAGAACTGTTGTAATCTCTTGATATTAATTCTGATAGTCATTTTGCCTTGGGGTTGTCACTTTTATTGAATGTGCATATTAAGCTTGAAGAGGATAAGTCTATAATCAGCCCAGCACTCTGTTCCACACATTGCCTTCATTACTTTCATATCTTATCTGTCTCTTCTCCTTATAATAACGTGGTCTATTAAATGACAATGTTTGCTGTAAGGGTGCATCCATGAAGTTTAATTGTGTTTAGGAAAATGGAAGAGGAAAGGTGGTGAGAAAAGGTCATGAGATGCACAAGGCTTCAGTAGTAATTGAATATTGCATTTGCTGTTTCCAGCTCCATTCCTCACAAAAACTCTTAACCATGCCTGGTAATTTGAGCCTACTGTAGTACTAAAGTGCCCCAGAATTATAAACCTGTCCTCTTTTTCTATATAAATGATGATCTTTGGGACTTTATAATGTTTTTCTTTGAACTCCACAGAGTTCATCATAGTGGGAACACCACTGATGATGGTGTAGTTTCCTGCAAGTGGCAATCACATTGGCATAAGTCTACTTTTGATTTCTTTGGGTAAGCATACACACTTGTTGGCTAGATTAATTTTTATTGCAAAATCACCATCAGTTTATACATCCTCCTCACTGCAACAATCCATGAAAACAAACAAACAAAAAACAACACCTGTATCCAGCTTCAAATTCAGTTTTCTGGCCTTCATTCACCAACCTTGTTTCACTCAGGGCTGCTATTTGGAAGAGACTCTTGCTGAGTTCTCTCACAAAAAGAGCTGTTCATCTTTTAGGTCTACTGGGCTTTGGATTGTCTATAAGTTTCCATACATTACACATTCTGATGGTGAGTGGAATCATCTTAGCAGAAGGTTTTGTACAGTGTGTGTGTGTGTGTGTGTGTGTGTGTGTGTGTGTGTGTGTGTAGACCACAGGGCAGGATCCATGTCTACTATGGTAATCAGGAAAGGGTTGGATTCACAGACAATATTTCAGGCACCTTTTCTAGCCCCTTCCTCACACCAGGAGGTGAGCAATGTTATCCCTAAAAGACCACTCACACTCTGAGGAGGCTGCTGAGTCCCACTGTTGCTTCCAAAGAGAAGACAATCTTATGGCCTCAATTGCCTGTGTCAGGGTTCTGAATACAGCTCCCAGTGTGTCTGGTGCTTCATCACTTTCCTATAAGCATAGCACTTTGAGATAGTAAAAATGGTAATATAGTGTAAAGTCAAGCACAGGCAGCTTTCCAGAGGACTGCTGCTGTGAACAGCTTTCAAATTTCCAAATACACAGTATAGTGAACTCTCTATTTATTCAGTAACAACTTAAGGAAAACATTTAACGAAATGAAAATACAGTATTCATAATTTTATGACTTAACAACTTATCACTAAAGTGACAACATAGTTTTCACCAAAGTGGTCACATAGTTTTAAGCAAAAGTTAACATTCATCTAGTAACACAATCATTTAGTAAGTCCTTAATTCAATCATCCTTAAGGAGACAAGCCTCCTTAATTGACAAAACTGCAAAGGTCAAAGTCCTCTACCTCTAGGTCACATTGTCTTAATCTCTTCAATCAAAAAATCCTCTTTCTTCTTAATTGGAGAAGTCCTTAACTCAATCATCTAAATACAAAGTTCAGATTCTTCTACCCCTAGGCCACAGTAAGTCATGAGTTTCTCGTTTTGCATTAAATACCCAAAGAAAGATCTTTTCCTTTTGACTTGAGGCAGGCTCTGAGCTTCCATGGTTCCTCTTCCACGGTCCCAGGTTTTGCATGAATTTTCCAACTGCCGCTTGGGTTCAAAGGCAGACAGCTCTCAGTTATTTGTCACAGTTCCTGTTCCTGGGAAGAAAAAGGTTAACAAAACAACAATAAGATTGATGAACATTGTCAGCACCCACATCAATTCACTTTCTGCCTGTGAAATCAACATAGACCCAACAACAAGGTCTGAGGAATCAACACAAATCATCAGTACAGTCCTGGGGTCTCTGAAATCATCAGCAAGACCCTCCTCCAGGATTTTTGTGTATATACAACAAGAAAATCCTCTTTCAGGGCTTCTGAACCAGCAGCAAGGTCCCAGGGCTTCTATAACAACAGCACTGTCCTTTATCGGCAGATTAATCTGACAAAGTAACATCAAAACAGACAGACAAAGTACTGATATCACAGCCTTGCCTTTTCCCAGTTCTCTTTTCTCATTTCTCAGTTGTTCTAAACTCTCAGTTCAGTTCTCAGTTCTCTTCTCTCTCTCTAGCAATGGCAGCCCAGCTTTTAGATGCTTGCTACCAGAAATTCTGGCCCCTCTCAGCTTGGGCTTTTCCTTATATACAGTATTAGCTCCTCCCTCTTCTTCCCCTTCTTGTTACATAAACAAGTCCATCCCACTCTGGGATTCATAAGTTCTGGATGTTAATACTTGACACAATTATGAACTTGAAACTAAGTGCTAAGTACCTGTTAGCTTGCCAATACATGGGGCAGGGAAGATGATAAAATTCCCATTGCCATTACATATAGTATGAGTGATATTTTTTGATTTGTTTGTAATTTAGATTTAATTGAGACAGAGTCACTTGAGTGGTCTCAGTTGCTATTCTAGAGTCATTTTATTCTCAGTGGCAGGGCAGACTCAAGATGACTGGTGATGGCATCTTTGTTGTCTGTTCAAGCTCTAAATACATCAGAGAGACTACTTCAGCTACCTTGATGGTTATTGGAAAAGAAAATTGTTCTCATCTGCCCATTCCAGCAGTGAAAGTCTTCACATGCTTGGGGTACACACAAGTCTAACTTACCAACTGGTTTTAGACCCCTCAGTTACACTTAACCTGGTTTATCCCGTTAGCTGAAAAAGTCTACCTTGGTGTGGCTGCTGCACATGCTACAGCTTCTTGTAGCCACAGGTGAGCATTAGGTGTTTCAGGTGGACAACAAAGGTGGAAAGCAGCCCTGAAAATTGACTCAGCAAACCTCATAGCAAATTTGCTAGTCTCCCCTGAACACACCCTTTGCCACACACACACACACACACACACACACACCCAGCCATATATACAGACACACAAATATGCATGTATGAACTATGGCAAAGATTAAATAATTGTGAATACACATTTGAAAGAATAATGGAGAAAAAGGCAAAAGACATAGAAGAAACCTTGGGCAATATTAATTCAAAATAAATGTGATTAAAATGGGTTTCATGTACTAATTTATTTGCTAACTTTTTCATTTATCCAAATTTTTTATGAATTTTTGCTTCATGAATTTAAGGAATTCATCTTTATGGAATTAGTGAGGAACAAATAGTCTTTTCTGAGCAATGTATAATAATGGGCCAATTTTTCTCTCTCTCATATTTAACTTAAAGAAGTAGAAAATATAAGATCTCATTTTATTTCTTGTTTGTTGACTCAAAACAAATACAAACAAACCACTTCATATTTAAGTAGAACAAAACACCATGCTTCTTTTTGAAAGAATAATATGTCTCCAATAAATAAATTAAGATCATTCAAGATTACTTAAAAAAAAACAACATAAAAACAAAGACAAACTTTTTGTGATTCTCTGATAACAAACACCAGAAGAGGCATAAAAAAGTGAGAGGATATAAGCAGCTATACATGTACTGCATCTGGGAAGACGTGAACCTACTGAGGTCTGGTCATTTATGCATGTGTTGTTACTGGTTAGATATACCCAATGAGGTGAGTTCTTATTAATTTACTCATCATTAAAACACACCAGGCACAAGAGAAGAGTTTCTTGATCCTTAGTGGCTCTACAAGAAGGTCGGTCCTCCAGGTATCAAGCAAAGGAGAAGCAGAAAGGCAGATGGAAGAGGAAAAAAAAAACATAACTCCTGTTTCTGCTTTTGGTGCTGCGGAAAATTGCTTAACTTGTTTATTTCAGTTAGTATAGATTTAGGATAAGACTATTTGCTGAGTATTCTGAGAGATATCATTAAAATAATCACTATAAAACAACCCCAGAGAAAATTAAAAGAATGTAGAAGAGTAGTGTCAAAAAGGTGGACATCTGAAAAAGATGTATAACTCAGGAGAGTCATCAATTCTGACTGCAACATTTCCAAATATTTTTCAAACAAAAAATGTGTTGACTTTTTAATACATCTCTTATTTGCTAAGTCTTACATATGTTGTGTTTCTAATGTGTGATAGAACAATAAAAAGGTGACAGAAAAGCATTTCCTAGTTTATATGGACAGGTCTTGATTAACTACTTAAAAGAAAATCAATAGAGAAATTTTATATTTTTAAAGGAATAAAAAAATTTTAGAAGAAAAAAAATCAATGTGATATGGCAGCCAGAAAAAGTTAACGAAATCCTGGGATACATTGAGAAACATGTTTTCTGAGAATAAGAAAGTCACAATCTCTTTGTTCTTGGACATATTCAAACCATGTCCAACGTATTGAGTTCATTTTTTGGGTCCCAGATTTCAGAAACGATATTGATAAGCTGAATAGTACCAAAAAACAGGTCAAATGGAATGGAAATAGACCCCCAAAATACTCGATGCTGGATGAGGATCAGTTGAAGAAAATGAAGGAAATTAACCTAGAGAAGAGTGGACTTAAGGTTACAAACAGGATAGTATGTAAAATCTATCTTCAGGAATTTGAATGGCTGCAAGTGGGGAGGGGTAGAGTGAGGAAATAAGAACAAAAGATGAATGTTGCAAAGAGGCAAACTCAGAAGTGAAATGATTCTTAATAATTATGCTCCCAAATAAAAGTGGCACAATTCATAATTAGCCCTAATTAAAGCAGACTGTAATGGTATAAACCATAAAAAAAAGGGAAAAATAAGTGTGACTGAATAAAACTCATGATCTTTCTTCCTAAACAAATTCCACCGTTTGTTTTCATAATTCTTTTCCCTAATTTCACAATTGCATTTCTTTTCTGTCTTTTGAAAAAAAAATGTTTTTAGTTCTCAACATTCACTTCTATAAGATTCTGAGTTCTAAATTTTGTCCCCCTCCCAAAGATAGAGTGCAATCTGATGTAGGCTATGCATAGACAATCATATTAAGTATATTTCCAAATCAGTCATGTTGTAAAGAAGAATTAGAACCAAAAAGGGGAAAATATGAGAAAGATGAAACAAACAATAAAATAGGATAAAATAGTATGTTTCAGTCAACATTAAGACTCCATAATTCTTTCCCTGGATGTGAATAGCATTTGCTATCACGAGTCATTCAGAATTGTCTCAGATCCTTATATCGCTGAGAGGAGTTAAGTCTATAGAAGTTGATCAGAGCACATCCTTCCTGTAACTGTGCACAATTTTCTCCTAGTTCTGTTCACTTCACTCAGCATCAGTTTATGCAAGGCTTTCCAGGTTTTTCTGAACTACACCTGCTCATTATTTCTTATGAAACAACAGTATTCCATTACATTAATATACCACAATTTTTTCAGCCATTTGCCTATTGTTGGGCTTCCCCTCAATTTCCAATTCTTGGCCACCACAAAAAGGTGTACATGCATATATGTATATGTATATATGTGTATATGTGTATATATGTATACACACACATATACATATATATATATGTATATATATATATATGTATATATATATATATATATATATATATATATATATATATATAGTTTTTTTTCCATATAGGTCCTTTTTCTCATTTTTATTATCTCTGGTATACAGACCTAGAAGAGGTATTTCTGAGTCAAAGTGTATGCACAGTTTTATAGTCTTTGGGGCATAGTTTCAAATTGCTCTCCAGAATGTTTGGATCAGTTCACAACTCTACCACCAATGCATTGGTGTTACACTTTTCCAACATTTTCTCCTACATTCATCATTTTCCTGTTTTGTAATGTTAAACAATCTAGTGGACATGATGTGGTACAGCAGAATTGTTTTCATTAGCATCACTTTAATCAATAGTGATTTAGAACATTTCTCCATGTAACTATTTACAGTTTTAATATCTTCCTTTGAAAAAAATTACTTGTTCATATCCTTTGACCATTCTTTAATTGAGGAATGACTTGTATTCTTATATATTTGACTCATTTCTCTATATATTTTCAAAATAAGACCTTTATCAGAGACACTGGCTATAAAAATCATTTCCCAGTTTTCTATTGCCCTTCTACTCTTGGGTAGCTTGGCTTTGTTTGTGCAAAAACTTCTCAATTTAACTGAATCAAAATTATCCATTTTGCATTGCATAATGTTCTTTATCTCTTGTTTGGTCATAAATTTTTCCATTCTACATAGATTTGACAGGAAAATTATCCCTTGCTCTCTAAATTTGCTTATCATCTCACCCTTTATTGCTTTTTAAAAATTTAATATATTTATTGATTTTTAGTTTACAACATTCAGTTCCAACAAGCTTTTGGGTTCCAAATTTTCTTCCCCTCCGTCTCCCCCTCTTCCTTCCTCCCCTAATGCAGCATGCAATCCAATATTGATTCTACAAATACCTTCACATTAAGCATTTCTCAAGTGGTAAAGAAGGATTTTAACCAATGGAATAAAAAAAAATGAGAAAGAAGAAACAAAATGAAACTAAAGAGAGAGAGTGAGAGAGAAAGAGAAAGGGCAAGAAGTTTGCTTCAATCTGCGTTCAGAATCCATAAATCTTTCTCTGGATGTGGATAGCCTTTTCCATCGTGAGTCTTTTGGAGTTGTCTTATAGCCTTGCATTGCTGAGAGGAGCCCAGTCTATCAAAATCAGTCATCAGAGATAAAATGTGTCTATAATTTTCTACAATGTTCTCTCGGTTATGCATCCCTCAGTCAGCCTCAGTTTATGTAAGTCTCTCCTGGTTTTTATGAAGTCCATCTGCTCCTTATTTCTTACAGCACAATGGTATTCCATTACATTAATATACCACAACTTGCTTAGTCATTGACTGCTGTGTCATGTGTACTTAATGCAACATTCTATTTCTCAGCCAGTACCAAGTAGTACCTTCCCTACCCTTTCTTTTCATTAATTCCCTTCATATTCTAGACCTTTTTTTCTTCCAGATGGATTTTGTTACTATTTTTTCTAGCTCTATGAAATAGTTTTTGGTAGGTATGGTAATAAAGAGGCAAATTAATTTAGGCAAAATTGTCATTTTTATTATATTCCTTTGACCTAACCATGAACAACTGATGTTTTATCCAGTTGCTTAGATATGAATTTATTTGTGTGAAATGTATATTGTAATTGTGTTCATATAGTTCCTGGGTTTGTTTTGGCAGGTAAACTTCTAAATATTTTATAAAGTCTACAGTAACTTTAAATGGAATTTCTCTTTTTTGCTATTGGTGTTTATTAGAAATATATAGTAATACCGAGGATTCATGCGGCTATATTTTACATCCTGCAATGTTGCTAAAGTTGTTTATAATTTCCAGTAGTTTTTTACTTGATTATCTAGGATTCTCTAAGTATATCATCATATCATCTGCAAAGAGTCATCTTTTCTTTGCCTATTCTAATTCCTCCAATTTCTTATTCTTCTCTTTTTGCTATAGCCAACATTGATAGTACCAACTTGAATAACAGGGGTGATAGTGGATGTCCTTGTCTCTCCCCAATCTTTTTGGAAATGCTTCTAGCTCATCCTCATTACATGTTATAATTGCTGATGGTTTTAGATAGATGCTACTTGTTATTTCAAGGAAGAATTCACGTATTCCTGTGCTTTCTAATGTTCTTAATAGGAATGGGTGTTGCATTTTATCAACAGCTTTTTCTGCATCTATAGAGATAATCACATGGTTTTTACTAGTTTCGTTGCTGATAATACCATTTATACTGATAATTTTCCTAATATTGAACAGCCTTGCCTTCCTGGAAAAAAATCCTACCTTATCAAAATGTTTTATTCTTGTGATAAGTTGCTATAATTGTTTTGATAATACTTTATTTAAAATTTTTTGCATCTGTATTCATGAGGGAAATTGGTCATTAAGTTTCTTTCTCTATTTTGGCTCTTCCCAATTTAAGCATCAGTACAGTGTTTGTATCATAAAAAAGAATTTCCTAGGACAATTTTTTTTTATCCAGTTTTCCCAAATAGATTGTAAAGTATTTACTTGTAAGTCTGTCTCACTCTGGAGATTTTTTTTTTTACCAGGGAGTTCATTGATGGTTTGTTCTATTTCTTTTTCAGAGATAGAGTTATTTAAGTATTTTATTTCCTCTTCAGGCAATCTGGCCTACCTATACTATTGTAACTATCCATCCATTTCACTAAAATTACTAGATTTATGGGCATACAATTGGGCAAAATGATTTCTAATTATTGTTTTAATTTTCTCTTCATTGGGGGCAAATTTACCCTTTTCATTTTTGACACAAGTAATTTTTTTTCCTCTTTATTTTTAAAAATCCAATTGACTAAAAATTTTTACAATTTTATTTTTTTTTCATCAAACCAGCTCTTTATTCTATTTATGGTTGTCTTAATTTCAATTTTATTAACCTCACCTTTGGTTGTCAGTATTTCTAATTTAGTATTTAATTGAGGATTTTCAATTTGTTCTTTTTCTTGCATTTACAGTTGCATGCCCAATTTATTGATCTCTTTTTTCTCTATTTTATTCATACAAGCATTCTGAGACATAAAACTTCCCCTAAGAACTGCTTTCGCTGTTTCCTATAAGTTTTGGCATGTTTTCTTGTTATTGTCATTCATTTGAATGAAGTTACTGATTGTTTCTACTATTTGTTGTTTGACCCACTCATTCTTTAGGATTAGATTATTTGGTCTCCAATTAGTTTTTAGTCTGTCTTCCGATGACCTTTTATTACATATAATATTTATTGAATCCTGATCTGAGATGGATGCATTTATTATGTCTGCCTTTCTGTGCTGGATTGTGATGTTTTTATACCATAGTACATGGACAGTTTTTGATGTATGTGTCATATACTTCTGAGAAGAAAAAAAAATTCCTTTTTGTACTCATTCAATTTTCTCTGGAGGTCTACCATATCTACCTTCTCTAATATTTTATTCACCTCCTAAACTTCTTTCTTGTTTATTTTGAGGTTAGATTTGTCAAGTTCAGAGAGGGAGAGGTTGAGGTTCCCCACTAATATAGCTTCACTCCCTATTTCTTCCACTAACTCCTTTAGCTGTTTCTCTAAGAATTTGGATGCTGTACCACTTGGTGCATATATGTTTAATAATGACATTGCTTCCTTGTCCATGGAGCCTTTTAGAAGAATATAGTTTCTTTCCTTATCTCTTTTAATTACATCTATTTTTGCTTTTGCTTTGTCTGAGATTAGGATTGGAAGCCCTGCTTTTTTTTTCCTTAACTTAAGCAAAATAGTTCTATTCCAAACTTTTATCTTTACCCTCTGTGTATCCATCCACCTGTTTCAAATGTATTTCTTTTAAACAACATTTTATAAGATAATGGTTTTCAATCCATTCTTCTGTCTACCTCCATTTTATGGGAGACATCATCCCCTTCACATTCACAGTAATGCTTACATTTTGTGTCTTTCCTTCCATCCTTTTCTCTCTCCTGTTTGTGATTTTCTTTTTCCCTTCTCCCTTCTCCTCCTTAAGAATTTTCTTTTTGTCCACCAGTTCCTTCAATATATCCTGCCTTTCAGCCCTCATCCCTTTTCCTACCCTTTCTCCTTACTACTTCTTCCCTCCCTTCTAACCCCCCCCCATTTCCCGCCTTTCCCCTGTTACTGCCTATACAAGTAAGATTTTTATACTTAACTGAGTATGTTATTCCCTCCTTGAACCAAAACAAATGAGAGTAAAGCTTTTGCAATGTTCATGTCACTCTCTCCTTTCCTTTTACTGTAATATGTTTTATGCCTCTACATGTGTCATAATTTACTCTTTTCTGTCTCCTCCTTTCCTTTTCTCCCTTTACACTCCCTTAACACCCCTTAAGAAGGTTTTTTATCATCACATTAGTTAATTTATAAACATATCCTATGTTTGTGCAGTGTGTGCATGTGTGTGTATCTCTTTTAAATATCATGATAATTATACAATTGTCTATAATGACAGGAATCCTCCCATAGAGGGATATAAGCAGTTTGCTCTATATGGCAGAACATGGGGTGTGTGTGTGTCTGTGTGTCTGTGTGTCTGTGTGTGTCTGTGTCTGTGTCTGTGTGTCTGTGTGTCCATGTGTGTGTCTGTGTGTGTGTTTTTGTGTCTGTGTCTCTGTGTGTGTATGTGTATGCGTGCGTGTGCGTGTTTTCCCTGTTTACTTTTTAATGTCCCTCTTGATTTTTGTATTTGGAGATCAAATTTTCTATTACACTCCAGCATTTTTTCCTTAGGAAGGTCTGAAAGTCCCTTATTTCATTGAATGACCGTCTCCTTGCCTAAAAGATTACGCTCTTGGGGTGGCTAGCTGGTGCAGTGAATAGAGCATTGGCGCTGGAGTCAGGAGGATCTGAGTGCAAATCCTGCCTCAGATACTTAACAGAAAAACCAGCTGTGTGACCTTGGGCAAGCCACTTAACCCCAACTGCCCTTCAAAAAGCAAAAAAAAAAAAAAAGATTATGCTCAGTCTTTCTGGGTAGTTGATCCTGGATTGTGGTACAAGCTTTTTTGCCTTAGAAAATATCATATTCCAATCCCTCCAGTCTTTTAATGAAGGAAGTGCTAGGTCCTCTGTGATCCTGACTGTAGTTCCACAATATTTGAATTCTTTGTGGCTACTTGCAGTATTTTCTCCTTGACCTGATAATCCTGAAATTTGGCTACACTATTCTTTGGAGTTTTGAAGTTGAGATCTCTTTCTGGAGGTGTTTGGTGCATTCTTTACATAACTATTTAAGCTCTGGTTCTAGGACCTTAGCACAGTTTTCCTTGATGGTAAATTGGAAGATATTGTCCAGGTTCTTGTTTTCATCATGGCTTTCCAATAGACCAATAATGCTTGGATTATCTCCCCTGGAACTGTTTGCCAGGTCAGTTGTTTTACCAATGACATATTTTACATTTTCTTCTATTTTTTCATTGTTTAGATTTTGTTTAACTGATTCTTGATTCCTCATAGAGTCCTTAGTTTCAATTTGTCTTTTTTTAATTTTTAGCAATTAGTTTTCTTTGGTTGTTTTTTTTTTTTAATATCCTTTTCCATTTGTTCAGTTTTTATTTTTAAGGAGTTATTTTGTCCAGTTAGATTTTATTTTATTTTTTAATTAAATTTTTTATTTTATTTTTGTTTACATCATTCATTTCCATGAAATTTTGAGTTACAAATTTTCTCCCCATCTTTCCCCTACCCACTGCCCCAAAACAGCCATCCCAGTGTATCCCTCCTCCCCCATTCTATTCTCTCCTATGTCTTCTCCCCTGACACCTCTGACTTTTTGGTAGGGCAGGATGGATCTCCCAACCACAGTGCCTGTGTATCTCAAGTTCCAGTTGGATGTAGTTAGTAATAATAATAATGATAATAATAATAATAATAATTGTATATATATATGTATATATATATATATGCATATATATTTTTAACATTTGATTATAGAACTTTAGATTCTAG
>CM053583.1:161912355-161936897 GCA_028627135.1 Pseudochirops cupreus
AATTCAGCAGAAAAAAAAAACACTGCATCTTTGAATTTGGGTATAATTCTCTTTGTCAAAGGAGAAATCAGACAGAACTATATTGTTTTAATTTCTATTATCTAATTTTAATCAAGCATTACATTCTTCCTTTTTAAAATACAGTTTACTCTATTAAAAATGACAAAGCAAAATGGTGTAGTTCTCTTCAATGAACTTGAATAGTATAGACAATTATGTGAGTACTCTTCTATCCAGCTAGCCTCTAAGTTGGCCTTCACCTTTAGCTCCTCAATACTATGACCTCTGAATTTGTGGTTTAGTTAATTTAATGCAATTGCAAAGTATAGAACAATCGATTATGTTTTTTTTTAGTTTCATGACATTTAATTTTGCCATTTAATCATGTTTAAGACAACCTTAAAGAAAATTGCTTGATAAATAATAAAACTACCCCAAATTATAATTATGCTCTTTTCCCAATGTTGACAGCATTGTTTTAGTCTTAAAAGTTGAATAAATCTAAGTATATCCTACTGACTACACATGCACACACACTCCACATATTTATGTGTGCGTATATACACGTATATGTATTTGTATATAGATACATTTGCTTGTGCATTTGCTAATATGTTTTTAAATAAACACATTAATTGCAAGATTTGGATTTTTGAAACTTGCATGGATGAAAGGAAGATTCAACAGAAAGAAAATTTCACAATTAACCATGTTTAAAATGGAAAGTTTTCATATTATTCACATATACACATATATGTATGTACAAAAGTGTGTGTGGGTGTTTGTGTATAGAGAGAGAGAATCTGATTATTTTCATTATTCTACCATTGAGGGCATTTTGTACCCCAACAATAGAAAGAAGTAAGTTTAAAAGATGTAACAGCTTACTTCAATTACTAGAATCTATTTTTTCAAAAACAAAATCAATATAATTATGGTAAGAAGGGGAGCTGTTAGTTATGTAATATTAAAGTTATCAAATTTTTAAGAATCTAACATTCCAGATATATAGAGAATTAATGCAAATATATAAGATCAGGTATCATTCCCCTATAGTGAATGTTCTAAAGATCCAAATAAAAAGTTCTCACATTTTTTCAATATATTATTATGTATTAAAGACCACTCCATTGAATTACACAATAAAATTAATACAAATTAATATAAATTTTAAAATAAATTTTACCTTCCATCCAGAAAAATGTAAAATATTCCATTTATATATGAGAACAGTTAATATTAGAGAGGCTTCAGAAAATTTTCCTATGCACATTGCCACGTAAAGAGAACATTCTAGAAAGATAGTACAAATTTGGGTAACCCAGTGACTAGCCCTTTATCCCTAGATGACAGTGTACCTCACTCCCTCCTTTGAAGTCAAGGCATTATTTGGACATATAATATTTAATTTACTGTCATTCAGGGTTTATATTTTGTTTAATTTTTTGATTCACTCACTTCTCCATTTTTTCATTGCTAATAAAAGCAATTCTTCTGTAGGCAAAATGAAAATGTACTTAGAAATTATAGTTATGTAAAAATAAATAAACAACATGTTTATCTAATTTTACAGAGGTTTATGGACACCAAAGATTGCAAATATTTATTTATTTGATATTACCCAGATGTTTCTATTGATTCTCAGGCTTCTTAGATTTTGTATGTACAACATCATTATAGAGACCTAGACTACACAGAGAAAATATATCTGAAAAAGTCAGTTAAAGGCATAAGTACCATGAAAAAATCACATTTCTTAAAATGCCTACAAAAATCATTCTCAAAAAAGTCTTTGTTAATTAATTATAGTGGACACTATTTCATGATTCATTATGGAAAATTCAGTTGATGTAGTTTTATTGTGGATATTCTCATCTGAACACTAGAATTTCTTTTCTTTCATTTAAAAATGGACCTGTTAATGCTACTTCAAGTCATAAGCAATGAATCTGCTTCTAATGATGTATAATGAATCAATAATTCCTGTGAAGGAAAAAAATAATAAAAATAAGCACGTAGGTTTCATCATTTTAGATCTTAGTCACTAGAATAAGTATGACATCTTTGATTACATACATTTATATTAATCAGATAATGGTTATTTCATTATAGTTGTCATCAATAAAAAGCTCTTTTTCAGAGAGATATGTATCAATAGACATTAAATCACTTGATAGAATGAATAAAGTACAACTTCTTAAAATAAATTTTTGACATGATATACTATTTTACATTGTTTTAAAAAGAAGTTATACCATAGAGAGAAGGCACCAATTTCTCAATTTCTCGTGTGCATTTGTGTATGTTTATGTACACATAAACATACCTATATATGTGTATATACATATACACAGGTGTACTGCATATACCCACATACATGAACACATAAATGTATACACTCATACACACCTAAATACACATATAAAACAGACGCATGTGTGTATGCATATACTTAGATGATGGTGAAGTATCTATCCATTCATCTACGCATAGTGGAGATAGCGTCAGAGGGCCTCTTAAGCTAAGAGGTTTCAGGTTTTCTCCCCATCCTTGCCTTTAGGCATGGTGTACATATAGGAATGCATTCAGGTTATTTCAGCTACATTCAATTTTAGGTTATTTTATAATGCTTGTGAATATCAAACAACAGCTCTTCTCAATATGTTTCTGTTAATACAACCCCAAGTTCAGATACCATCAAAAAGAGGAATCCTACTGTCTTTTCTTTTGTCAATATATTCCCATTTGAATTGGGGTCAGGGAGAAGAATGAGGTTTTGTTAACCAACAGTTTCATCACGTTTCAAATTTTAGAAGTGCAATTGACAGTTTAGGAAAATACTAAATGCCTCACACCCTGTACCTGCTTTCCATACTTTCTACCAGAAATGGATGCAAATGTTGGGGGGTGGGGAGAGGGGAGAATGGGAAATGATTAGGATCACTTTTTTTTCCATCCTAGAAAGAAGGAAGAAGAGAGGAAGAGGCCATCACAATTATTCATCTTGGCTTATGCTCTACAAATATGGTAGAGTTTTAACAGTAACTATATTATGCATTGATTGCCCTTCTAGACCATTGCACCAGAGATTCTCTATATTCACATTGACTATCATCTGTAGACCTTCAAAATGGCTTCTGCTTACCCCTGCCCCCTTTGTTATGTCTTCTTCCTAGAGCATACCATAGACCTCCTGATGGTTAAGTAAAGTGAACATTAAGTAGCCCATTCCATCTCAATTCCAAGGAAATGGGCTCTTGGGGAAAATCTGGGCATGTTCCCACATCACATGCCTAGCTATATGGAGGGGACCTAAATGAAAGGGTGGAGCCCAAGACAGAATTGAAGACAGAGACAGAACAGTGAAACAGAGACAGAATGAGAAAGAAGAAGGAGAAGGAGAGAAGCAGAGGGCAGAGGAGGAGGCAGAGCTAAGGAAAGAAGTGAAAAGGATACTTTTGGGCCCATTTGTTATTTCAATAAATTCATAACATTATTTGACAAGATCTAAGGTTCAAGTTTTCAACCAAATTATTGCACTCTTTTGTTTTGGTCATATTTTGTACTAGTAAAAGCTATCAAGATTATAATAGCTTAAATGGTACTGTAATGTTTGCAAATTGTTTCCTCAAAATATTCCTTTGTGATAAGAATCCAAAGCACTATCACCCTTATTTTAGAGTTAGAGAAAATAAGGGTCAGACAATTTAAAGAGTTGATGTTCACATATTAACATCCTATATATGAACCTAGGCCTACTGACACCTTGATTAAGATTTTTCTTTTCTACTATGCCATGAGCCATTTATGTATTCCCATAGCCATGAAAAAAATGCTATATCAAAATTCATTAGCCAGGACAAATCATCAAGATATCCTTTAGGAGACATGGGGGTAGCATTTCTTTATGAGCCAAATGATCATGGCAGCCACCTTAATGATCCTGTCATGAGTACTCAGTGAAGGTGGCTTAGCGTGTTAAGTCTAAGAGCTCTGGAAATGGCCACATTCACAGTAAACAACCAACATGGCTGTAGCCTGAAATGATTCCTGTAGAGCCTGTGGGGACACCTTATCTAATAATTGCCTTTGAATGTTATGTTCCCCTGACTCCTTAGCAACTATAGCTACTAAATATCAGGTAAAGAAATTTATGTCCTCCAAAATCCTAAGCATTGACAAATAGTTAAATATCAGAAACAAATTGTATATCTGTAAATGTGTACTGTATGTATATGCATGTACACAAGGAATGTGTGTACACATCTGTGCATGTATGTAAACATGCAAGTATGAGAATATACATGTGCATGTAGATGTATGCATTGTATTTATAAATACGCATAGCCACATATATACATTTATGCACATATTGTGTATACAAATGCACAGATTTAATCCAATCTAGCTTCTTTTCTTATGTTTCAATTTTTATTTCTACCTCCTTTCCAACTTCCTTGGAAATTAGCATATAGAAACTCAAGCATAGTGTTTCCACTCTCCATGATGGAAAAAAATAATCTGTTATCATTTGCTCACATAGTTGTTTTCTTATTCATGTATTTACCATAAGACTTTTTAATTTTTCTTCTATTTGGAGTTCTGTAATTTTAATATTTGAACACCTTTGGCAAAACTTTTCTTACTTGGATATCTTGTGACAATTTCTTTAGACTACTTAATTCACCTCTGCTTTTCTTTGCTTTTTGAGCCAACATTGCTCATCATAGGACATCATCTTTCTTTGAAATGTGTTATATGATAGTGCACATTCTAATCCAATGTTGATTTTGGATGCCATCTCTCTCCATTTGGAAAACAAAACAGATTTTCTTTTTATTCTGGGCTATTTGAGTCTTCTTATTGTGGCAGTAACTTAAACTTTTGGATAACATTATCTTAATGTCATAATCATTTTTCTTGTCCATTTCTCATTTTGAAAAATATCCAACAACTTGCATAAATGATTTAGAGTTTATTTTGCTTGCATATTATATTTATTTTCTCTTAGTTTTCTCATAAATTCTAATTTTAATTTGTTGAGTTGATGCTCTAAATATAAACAGAGAATTTACTGAGGGATAAATCACATATCAATAAGTTTTTCTTTTTCTGTCCAATAAAATATAACTTATTTCAAAATTTCTTTCTTAATGGAAATTGTTCATAATGTAGAGTTATGAAGTTAATACTTATCTTGCAAGCCTTTAGCTTCTCTCATTTCCTTTTGTTGAAACACAATTTTATACATATATTTATATTCTCCCCATCCTCACCATTTCCTGCCCTTTAATTTAAGTCACTGAGGACCAGAGTATATGTTGATTTGATCTGGTTGCTCTTATCAAGTTCTTACCTGAATTTCTCTACCACTTTTTCCTCAGCTACTGATCTTAATGTGTTAACTATCACCATTAGGTGGTCTTCATTTTTCCGAAGTAGTAGTATAATTACCACAGCAATACATGCTAATCAAATTTCCCAGTGATGTACTATCTCTTATAACTTCTGGGAACAGATAAGACTCACTCCAAGAATGCTTTATAATTATTTTTCTTTCCAAGGAGTATAAATAAATAATTCCTGCATTTGCTTATGATTTTTTTCTTTCTTATGGTTTTATGTATAGCAAGAATGTTGAGTTTAAGATGATACAACTCCTTTATTAATATCCCTACTCATTTTCAGTTAAAAAGTTCTCATATTAAGAATATTAAAACTGAAATTGATACACACACATACACACATGGTCATTTGTAGTTTTGTGTGTGTATATATATGTTTATATATGTATATATATATATATGTATGTATATATATGCATGCGTATCATAAATGTCTGTGTTTATATTTCTATGTGTGCGCATATATCTGCAGATATGTACTTATACACATATATTTCTGGAAGGCTATTTTTCAATGTTTTCCACTATCATTTACAAATTTAAAAATGACCCATAGGACCCAGGACATGTGGTGCTAATTTTCTTGGTTTTGTTTTGCTTCATGGACTGTCAATTTTTTAAAAAGTATATGTCTCAATGTTGGTAGACTAAGCTGATGTGTATCTCTATAAGCAGTAATTTGTTACTTAGAAAACCATCCATTACTAGGAACAGGTTTTTGCTTCTTTTTTGTTTTCCCATCGTGATAGAATCTACCAGATCTTTTTACTTTGAAGGCAAAACCTTTGAAAACTCATGGTCATCTCTACTCCACAATGAGGCAGGTGTGGATAGGAGGAGTAGATGTGAGCAGAATAATTGCATTTGGATACTAGTATACCATTATGTTGTCATGTAATTAGTTTAGCAGGTACTTGGTCCTTAGTAACTAAGGGCTAAGTACTTCCGTGAAAGAGGCAGACAGTGTGAACTCTGTCTCTTGTTGCTGTCCTGGCAGGAGGGGGTTGGCTAAGACAAGAGGCCTGTGTGTGTATACAAGAAGAATTCCAGAGATAGAGAATCAGAATCAGGAATTTTCCTCCCAGTGGCTTCTCGTGGAAGGAACAGAATTGTCCCAGCATCTGGGAGCTGCGCTGCTGGACTGAGAAATGACTTGGAGTTTTTTATGAGACTAGAATCTGTTGAAGGCCAACTGGAAGGCTTCCTTGAAGGCTGAGATTTCTCCTGGGTCCTAGGTCCAACTGACCTGATGGAGGACTGAAGAAGTATGACTAAGATAAGACTTTATTTTTTCATGGCTTGGTTGATCCTTGACCTCCCAAAACCAGAAGTGGTGAAGGTTTTGAGATGGGCCAGACCCTGTGCACATCAGTGCGTACCAGGAACTGCCCAGAGGACTGGACGAGAACCTGGGAGCTATCTGCCCCTGAATCCAGGTGCCTGGTGGATTCAGGTAGGAGCTGGGACCATGGAAGGGGATCCAGGGAATCTAAGAGACCACCCTGAGTCAAGATGAAGAAAAAACCTCTCCTTGGATATTGAATGGAATGATGAAATTGAAGTTTACTAGACACTGTGGGGTGGAAGTTTTGTGTAATTTTATATGATTGTATTTAGTGATTAATGATACTTAGTGTCTGATTGCTCGATAAGTGACTGATTAAGTTAACTTATGATTGTCATGTGAGTGGAAGATTATTGTATTGTGAGATGACTGAATGATTAAGTAAGGAGGGTTCCCCCTTAAGAAAACCAGATGATTATTCTTTTGTTCTTTGTTCTCTGTACTGTGGCCACTTTGGTGAAAACTATGTGGCCATTCTAATGTTAAGCTATTATTAACACTATATTGTGATTTTCTGTGATAATATGTAATGTTGTGAATTTGTGATTATTATATTGTGATTATATTGTGATTTGTTGTGAATGTTTGCCTTGATTTGTAATGGAATAAATGGAGTGTTCACTATACTGTGGAATCCAAACCTTAAAAGCTGTTCACAGTAGCATTCTTTTGGGAATCTGCTCGTGCATGGCATTATATTTGTATGTCAGAATTATAATCAAAATATAAAATATGATAATGTGAAAATAAATATATTGGATCGCTGGAGAAGGATTTTAAATTATAAACACAACTTTAGGTCTTGTTTAGTTGTCAGAAAAGTAAGAGGGTAGCAAATATGCTTGCTTGTTCCCTAAAACTTCTGGAAGGAATTCAAAAGATAGAATGAACAAGATGTTTATTACTTTTTGTTAATGCCAAATTACATCTGTTTATCCACCAAGACTAGAAATGTGAGCCAGCTATTGGTGGCTATAAAAAAAGTGACTATTTGAAGAAAATATATTCACTTACCAGAGGGTAAGAATTTTATATGCATATGTATGTGTGTGTGTATATGTGCATATATTGTGTATATATATATATATGTATATATATATATATATATGTGTGTGTGTGTGTGTGTGTGTGTGTATGTGTGTGTGTGTGTGTTTATGTATATATATATATATATTTCTTATGTCATTCCTATTTTAGCTTTAATAATTATCAAATGTGTAAGATAAATTCTTTGAAAAACAAATGAGCTATTGACAGAAGAGTTTTCAGAGCTACCGTGGAACTTTTAAAAGTATTTTCCTATAAAATTCACTTTAGGAGTTAGAAAATAATAAGGCAAGTTAGGCAAAATGTAACAGACACTTTTATGCAAGTGATTGAAATATTCTATTTAGGGTTTGTTTATTGGTTTACTTTAATAGTACATTTAGTTTTTAATTTGGTTTTATCATGTTGTGCTAATAGATGGTTAAGTCCAGGGCGTGTTTACGTGTGTACCTGTGTATGTAACTTTTATATGACATATATTTGACTTCAACATGTTCTCTATCACATTTTAAAGGTATGATAATTAGAAATAAATAATAAATCATGTCCTGGTTTGTAAGATTTGCTAATTTCTTTTTTGTAAATGTTTATACTTAAACATTAACAATTAGGTCTTACATGGTTATTTGAGCTGGCTGTACTACAACCTTTATTGAATATGTCCAACATATGATCCCTAGCTTGAGTAAAGATTTAGTTATAGATATGATTGTTAAGGAAGTGAAAGAAGGCTAATACAATCTTATATACCTCTAATGAAGATGAGAAGATTTGGATTCATCCTGTATATTTCATATTGACCCTTTTTAAATTTAATTGATTTTCTCCCGTAACTGATTTTTTTCCTGGCTTATATCGTGATTCTTTGTCTCTGAATTTAGTTCAGAATTAAGAATTAATGGGTTAATTTTAGAAATACAGCTCTTTTCCTAAAGGCAGACTTATTCTTGCCTTAAGGAATTTAATTTACCTAGGAGAATATGTGTGAACACAAAGAAAGTTAGGCTTAATACCTTTACATGACCAAGATATACTTCAAGGGCATCGTATTTTCTGATCAAAAGCCTGGAATGCTATTTGTCACCTATACTCAGACAATGAACACTTCTTAGTCTAGTTAAGGAGGAAAGGGGGCATCATTGTTAGTCTCCATTTTCAAATAACCAACCAATCATCTTTATCAGATATTCTGTTCTGTGGTTATTCTGTACTCTCCAAAACCTATAAAAGAGGAAGTATCTTTTAGCTCCTGATCTTTTACATAAATCAAAGCAAGCCATTGACCTATTTATTTACCAGCAACATGCTTCTGATTAGCAGTGATCTTGATTAAATTTCTTTCACAGTTTACCTTTTATTAAAATTGCAACAAAGGTATTAATTAGAAAGGATATAACCATATATACCAATGTGTCTAGGATTAGAAGAAGCAGAGATACTTGACCAGGGATAGGTTTTTTAAAATTTTTCTCCCTTTTTCAGGGGGAGAAGATGAATGAGGAAAGAGAAGGTATACAAGAGATGGGGTTGTCAAAATAAAGAAAAAGAAATACAAACCTACAGATATTCAGGAACAATGTTTCTTTTTAATTTTAATAAATATTATGCTGAATACTGATAATGTACAAACTAACACAGAGATAAAATGAATATATACACCTGTATGTACATATTTGTTTCTGTATGTATATATGTTTGTATTTGTGCATACATATGTGTATATAGTGTATATATGTACATATGCATCTATATGTGAAAATGTGTGTATGTATATATACATACACATACCTACATATATATGGAAAGAGAAGAGAAAAGGAGGAGAAAGAGAAAGAAAGAGAGAGAAAGAGAGAGAGAAAGAGAGAGAGAGAGAGAGATTCCATATATAACATTATAACATTCCTTTTCCTTTCATCCTGTCTTCTGCTGGAGCTGTCCCAAGCATTCTTTAAGTGAACACAGAGAAGATGAGGCTACATCCCATTTTTTCCATAAATCTTTTTTAAGTATAGAAAAACTCTATAATTTTGTAATTCTTCTAAGAATATTATGGCCCTTATCCCCCCAGAAGTTCTTCACTGAAGTCTCAAGAAGAAAGATTGACTGATTGGTGATCAAGAAATTGAAAGGGAAACCATAGTGCTAAATATTTTAAGCATAAGTTCACATTAATCCATAGGAAAATGACTAGGACAGAAACTCTGCATCAGAAGCTGGTAGGTAGAAAAAGAAATTAAATTAACCTGGAAAAAGAAAAAAAAAGTCAAAATTTCAAGGGCAACAATGAAAAGAAATAGGAACAAACATGCTACAAATCACTAATTATCAAGATAGTTTGATATGCCTTATAAAAAAAAGAAAACAATCACTGGAACTGATGAGACGCGTAAAATAGAGGGGGAAACTGAAGCACTAACTCCCTAGTGTTTAATAAACCCCCAAACCTCTAGTACTAAGATAAAAATTCAATATCTGACAAATACTGCTAGGAAACTGCATCAGTCAGCAGAATTTAGGTTTAGACCAACACCTTGCACCAAGATAATCTCCAATGAATACATTATCTATATAAAAGTCCACCTCATAAACAAATTAGAGGAGGAAAGAAGAAATTACCATTCAGATATGTGAAGAGGGGAACAAGTTATGACTAAACAAAGGGTAGAGAGAATCATAAGAGAACATGTGGGCAACTTTAATTAAAATTAAAATTTTAAAAATCACATTAAAAATTAAGAAGGCATTGCAGTTTTATCATAAATAATCCAATGTAACTTAGTTTAGAAGAGAAACAAGTGGGGAAAGTCTTTGCATCAATTTTAACTGATAAATGTATCTATGAAACTGATTCAGATTTTGTAGAATAAGAAACCAAATGCAAGAGAAGAAAAAAATCAATCAACATAAACTGTATGCATACTTATCACAGTGCAGTGGTGGTGCAGTGGATAGAGTACTAGGATCAGAAAGGTTTAAGTTCAAATCTAATCTCAGACATTGGTAGCTGTGTGACCTCGGGCAAGTCACTTAAACCTGTTTGTCTCAATTTCATCATGTGTAAAAGGAAATGTCAAATTACCCCAATATTTTTGGCAAGAATACCCTAAATGGGGTCATGAGGAGTCTGACATGACTGAAGAAGAACAACAACACATACCAAACAGTATTGATATCAAGCTAGGTAGTGCAGTGCATAGTGCACTCACCCTAGAGTGTGAAAGACCCAAGTTCAAATCCAACCTCAGACACTAAGTAGCTGTCAGACCCTTGGCAATTCACTTAACCTCTGTTTACCTAATGTCCCTAAATTGTAAAATGGGAAAGATAGCAGCACCAATCCCCAGTGTTGTTGTGAGGATATTATGACTTAAAAGTTGTAAAGTGCTTAGCACAGAGCCTGGCACAGAGTAAGTGCTATATAAATGTTAGCTATTACTAATTCATATTCTAATGAAGCTTAATTTTGGATGCAGCTTCATTGAATTTTCCTACCATTGAACCATACTAGAGAATATATTACATATCATCCTGGTGGTAATTTACCTCAGAATCTATCTAGTTCAACCTGTACTGGAAAAGGAATCTCTGCCACAAATGCAATCCCTCTATTAATATATTTGATCAAAGATTGTGCTAAAGGATTCCACCGCACATGTAAATGTTTTTCAAATTAGTCTAATTTGGTGTTGTAGATGGTACAATCCACGGTAAAAATTTTAATGTGCAATGGCAGGTGAGACTTGAAAGAATGGCATGTCACTGCTTTCCTGGTAGGGAGCACTGTGTTATTTCCTTTTGGCTCATGTGTGTGACAGCCAATTGCCTGGAGGTGATCAGAAGCAGATATGGGATATATGTTTGCCTTGCCTATCTCTGTGAACCTGGGATACATTCTTTTAATACTCCACAGTCCTGAAAGAGTTCATTTTAGAAAGAGAATTTGAGCCATGAACAACTACAAATCTTTTTCTTTTAGTCAACAAAACTGTTTTGTTTTATTAAATTCTCATAACAAAGGCTATAGCACATACTGAAAAAGCAAAGATAAAAAGCAAAATAAAAGAAATAAAATAAACAGTTGTAGCACTCAAGCAACTTATATTCTACTACTGAATGAAGATAACATTCAAAGTTAGAGTTGCATAATTGATTTCACCAAGTAAGTTATTTTTTCCATCTTTGGTATGGAGTACCTGATTTCCGATTTCAAAATATTACTCCAAGATATTCCAGCAACCTTAAACATTTCCTAAAGGCAATTCTTCTTTTTCTAGAATAAGCCAAAATTCCTCCAAAACTGGGGTGGTTAAAGGGCCAATAGCATGTCATCAATATGTGGAAAAATACATGCACACACACACACACACACACACACACACACACACACACACATACACACACACACTTCCCTTTTTGAACCAATTCCAAAGAGTGTGAGGTTCAAACATTGCCTGCCACTCCCTGTTTTTACTTTCATTGTAAAAGTTCTTCCTTGATTGCCTCTTTTATTATGAGATAATTTCTCCCATTGTCCTTTCTTCCTTCTTCCAATGTATTCCTCATTCTTACCCTTTTTAAAAAAATTCATCCCTACATAATCAACTCATACTCATGCCTACTTTCTATGTATAATCCTTCTAACTGCCCTAATATGTTAACTTTCATAGGAATTATATGCATCATCTTCCCTATCATATATAGGAATGCAAACAGTTGAATTTTGTTGAGTCTTTTATGATAACCCTTTTATGGTTACCTTTTTTGTACTTCTCTGCAGTTTTGTGTGTGAATGTCAAATTTTCTATTCAGTCCTTGTCTTTTAAACAAGAATGCTTGGAAGTCCTCTATTTCATTAAATATCCATTTTTTTTTTCCCAGAGAGATTCTACTTAGTTTTGCTGGCTAGGTGATTCTTGGTCACAATCCTAGCTCGTTTGCCTCCCATAATATATTCCAAGTTATATGTCCCCTTTACATGGAAGTTTCTAAATCTTATGTTATCTTGCCTGTGGTTCCACAATATAGGAATGATTTCTTTCTATCTACTTGCAACATTTTCTTCTTAACCTGGGAACTCTGGAATTTGCCTATGAAATACCTGGGAATTTTCATTTTGGGATCTCTTTCAGAAGGTGATCAGCAGATTTGTTCAATTTCTATATTATCCTATGGTTCATACATATCAAGTCCTTTTTCATTTATCATTTCTTAAAATATGATGTGTGCACTTTTTATGAGTTTCAGGCAGTTCAGTAAAAAAAAAAAAAAACTGTGTTAAATAATTTCTCTTGGATCTATCTTCCAGGTCAGTTTCCCTGCCTCTGCCCCCCCCCACCCAGTAGATATTTCATATTTTCTTCTAGGTTTTTTTTTATTATTTTTTACTTCATTTTTATTGTTTCTTGATTTCTCACGTATTCATTAGCTTATAGTTGTCCAAGCCTAATTTTTAAACAATTATTTTCTTCTGTGAGTTTTTTACCTCTTTATCTAGATGACTCGTTCTGGATTTTTAAGAATTTTTTTCTTCAGTGAATTTTTGTGCCTTTTGTATTTTTGTGCCAATTTTTCAAGGCATTATTTTCTTCAATATGTTCTGTGAATTCTGCCAAATATTTTATTATCTTTTCACATTTCACTTGCATAATTCTAACTCTTTCCCCCAATTTTTTCTTGTCCACTCTTACGTCTTTTTTTTTAACTCTTAGAATTCTTGTTAGGCTAGTGGCTACTTAGCATTTTCCTTTCAGGCTTTGATTGTACCTATTTTCACATTATTATCTTCTTCTGGGTCTTGGCCTTTCCTGCCACTGAAGTAGCTTTCAGTGATTAAGTTATCTCTTGGGTTCTATTTACCTTGGGGTGGGGAGGTACTGTTTCAAGCTTTGGATTTTTTCTTGCTGCTGTTTCAGAGCTGATTCTGGGGGTCTGAAAGTTTTAGTTGCTTCCATGGTTGTGTGATTCAGTGAGAGGTCTAGTCTTTTCTTTCCTGGTTTTCCATTTGGTCTTTAACAGGAAGAAAAAAAAGAACCCTGTTCCTCTACAAATGTAAACACTAGCATTCTTCTCTGCAATGAAACTAGAACCCAGAAATGCTTGTGGAGAATAGAGTTATTAGTCAACATCAGCTGTACTGAGTGCAAGCAAAGGATCACCTGTACTCTGTTCTGTTTTTGAACAGTACGCTTATCCCCTTATCATCTCTGTGTTGAGAGCTCCCAAAACTATGGCTGCAATTGTCATAATTACTTATAAGGGCCACCACTTTTGTTCTTGTGAGTGCTTTGATCTGGTGTCAATTGATCTGTCCTGATAACCTCCTAAGTTGTATTAGGCTGGAAAAATTTCTCACTCTAAACTTTAGTTGACTCTGTCAGTTAAAAAATTAATTTGAGGAACTATTTAAAAGTTATTTGGAGAGTAATATTGGGAAAGTTTGACTGGGTTGCCCCGTCTGTTCTGCCATCATGGCTCTGTTCTTCTTTTAATGAACAAATAAATATTTATTCTGACATTGAAAAAAAATTAAAGTTTCACCTAACTCATATGATTCATCAATGAAATTCATATAGACATTTTGATAATGTCTAAGTGATGTCAAAGTATCTGAATGATAATATGGAGTCATTTATGGAAAAGAAGTGTGTGATTAAATGACATTGTTTTTAAACTCCTTGATAACTGAAAACCCATTTTTATTTTTTTCACCTTTAGGCCCTTCTTGCCCAAAGAATAGCAATATACACACAAGAATGCCTTTTTTCCTTGAGATTAGTTCCACTTTATGTATTCTTATTTTGTGTATTTCCAAATCATTCTGAGAGGGCTTCAAACATGTTAATTTTTTATTCCAAAGTCTAGGTTTCTGATTCCTGAAGTGGAGTGAATGGGATTGAGTTATGTGCAGAAATATAAAATACTCAGCACTATAAATTAATTAATAAAACAGAAATGAACTTCAAACGTAGCTGACTACCCATGAAAGTATAAATATTTAGGTTTGTATTGAAAATCACACACTAGTATAGTTAGAGGGGTTTTTGTTTGTTTGTTTAATAACAGAGATACTTAACCTTTTTTCTATTATTGCACTGAAAATTTGAGGAAGCCAGTTGACTCAGCTTAAGAATATTTTGATCGCATATATTTGTCTACATTTAGAATGGAAGGAAGTATGAAATTAAAGGTAGTTATATGTGAAAATAATTATACACACATACATATATATATGTATGTACTCATATGTATATATATGCATGCATACACACACATATATACACAAATACATGCATGCATCTACAGACACACATACAAATCATTCCAAGTTCACAGACCCCATGAAATCAATCCAATGGCCCGTTAGGCATCCATGAATTCTATATTAAAAACGATTTAAAAAAAACACCAAAAGAATAGTTCCATAGTTCCTAGAATAAATGAGTTAGTAACACTGAAAATTCAAATGAATGAGTGCCCAAGTTGACACAACTTTTATTCTTTTCTATTTATATTTCCAGAGGATATACTCACTGACCTTTTATGGAGACAAACACCTGGATGGATGTAGTTAGCTATAGTAAGTGGATAGAAAACTAAATTAATATTAAAATTCAAGGGCCTTTTTGTGCATCTTCCCTTTATCATTTCAAGCTGTTGTTTTTTTGTTTTTTTTCCTTTTAATTGGTGCTGAGAATTATTCTATTTGCATGTTTTATTTATTCATATCAAGCCATGTGCTTATAAAGTAGCTATTCTATCTTCTGTAGTGTGGAAAGGTACTGATTAGATATACACTATACAGCCCCAGTCATTATTTCAGCATTCTGATGCTAATTTAATTCAGCATAATTCAAATTGTGTCAAATTAGTGTCAAACTGTTAAATATTATTCATAGCTTCTGTTTGACAAGTTTGACAATGATTACTCATCAGTGATTTAGCAGTACTTTTTTTAAGAGTTTCACTCAGTGAATTTCAGCCTCCTGCTTCTGTTCAGAGACACATTCTTTGCATAGGGAACAGGAAGGATTATAAACATCACATTAGTATCTGTCATTTGCTGATAATCCTGTACTGAAAAACCAAATGCCCAAAGTATAATGAGCAGGAATTTTTAAACTGGAGAAGATTCTTAATTAGCAAGCTTGTGAAATGACACAAAAACTATTCACAAAAAGAACATAAACATGGACATAAAGAAAATATAACTGCTAAGCTTAACATTTCTAAGAAGTCTTTTGTTTTCTATTGAGAAACTAACTTTCTATTAGGTTCTATACTTTAGTGATTTTCTAGTTTAGGAAATGATAGATAACTAGCACAACATGTGTGTATGATATGCATGTGCACACATGCTCACATGCACACACACACACAAAGTTTACAAAGCTCACAGTAAAGTAACATTCACTTATTAGTTTCAAACTCTGATTTAAATGTTAAACAGAATGCATTCCCTCTGAAGTGCTAAGTTTCCACTCCTTGGAGGTCTTCAAGAAAAAATTAGATTATCACATTTTAGTACTGCAATAGTAGGAAATCTTTCAGATACAAATTGGACTAGATGGCTTCTGAGATAACTTTCAAATCCAAATTTTATTTTTCTGTGATTCTGATTCATTATTATTATATGATGGATAGAAAATGATCAGAGGTATGGGGGGGGGGGACAATATTGAATGATACCTGATAATAAAAGCCTTATTTGTCTAAAATGGTTTACATTTGGTTGACTAATGTCTTTTGCCATATATAAAATATTATGTAAGTTATGGTAGGTACTTTGGGAATTCTTCAACAATAACCTTATGGGCATAAAAAGGATGAGTTGCGGTATTTATAGTATATAAGGTAATCAAAGCCTGGCTACTTTGAACAGTCAGAAAGCCTGATAATTTCAGGCAGCATCTTGACCAGCCAATTGCATATTTAGAGGAGGAATCTATGAGTTCTATATGGTTCATTATCTCAAAGAACAAGTCTTTGGCTTTCAGTGCCTCTCTCTCTCTCTCTCTCTCTCTCTCTCTCTCTCTCTCTCTCTCTCTCCCTCTCTCTCTCTCTCCGTCTATGTGTGTTGGTGTGTGTGTGTGTGTGTGTTTTATTTTGATTTTGTTCTATTACCATATTATATAGAGCTTCAAGGGACGTGAGGAATAGAAATGAGCTAGTTCATCAACCTTCATTTTTAAAAGGGGAAATTGATGCCCAAGGGGGGTAAGATTTACCCCCCCCCCCGCCACAAACTAAAAACAGTAGTAGTTATATCACATAACATCATAGGTTTTCCCAAATTTTCTTTTAGTTCTGATATTTACCATTTTATTATATCAATATCAACAGTGGGATTTTTGTTCCTAGACAATACCTGTGGTATCTGTAACAGTAAACATCCAGTTTTGAAATCTCCTCAAACAGAATGTTAGGAGTTCATTTGAAAAAGTCTTATGGAGTTTATGGTTTGACATTTCATTTTTTGTCCATATCTCTATGCCTATTTCATTTTGTTTTAGGCTCTATTACATTCCTTCCTTATGTTTAATTCTTCCTTGGCTTCTGTTTGAAAAAAATACAATTGTTGATATATTCACTTACCCAAATAGAAAGATCTAGACTAGTAGCAGTTACTAGCTCTCTCTTTCTCTCTCTCTCTCTCTCTCTCTCTCTCTCTCTCTCTCTCTCTCTCTCTCTGTCTTTCTGTCTCTCTCTCTCTCTCCCTCTCTGTCTCTGTCTCTCTTTCTGTGTTGTGTTTTGTGTGTGTGTGTGTGTGTGTGTGTGTGTGTATGTGAGATGGACTCTCCTGACATTCTGATAAAGCTAGTGAATTGCTATTTAGGATAACATTACTAAATGCACAAAATTAAGTGCATAGAATTACAAAGCAAACCAATTTTTAAATATAGCTAACAACAAAACCAAACAAAATAAACATAGCAAAAGGGGGAGAAAAGTTCACAGATTCCAGGTCAAGAGTAATTAATTTAAAGTATCACCATTTAAATTAATGTTTATGTATTGTCTATTCATAAACTGTGAACTTTTACAGTTGATTTTCATTCACTGTGCTATTGTTACTAAAGAAGGATTGCCCACGAGTAAATAGTATTTTTAATATATTTCATTGTTTGTCATTGCAGAGTGATGCATAATTTATTAGTCTGCCTACTACAAATGAATCTCTCCTTGAGGTTCTACTCTAGCAGGAGACATAGTCTGTTGCCAGAATCACACTCAAAGATATTACAATTTGGGTTGAAACTGCAAGAGCCAATTCATTGAATTGGCATTTTTGAAAATCCTTATACTTGTATGTTTTAGCATCAAAGAATGACTCTTGTAAGAATTTTCATATTACAAAATAAAGTTGTCAAACTGATACCTCCCCCACTTCCACTATGGGCAAGTATGAATGTCTGTGTCAGATTAATATATAATTGCAGAATATTTATCAAAATAAATTAAAAATTCATTACAACACAGATAATGTTGATTTGAGTGTGTCTTAGTCTATAAATACCTTCAGAGATTTGTTTCTACTTGAGTCTTACATCACTGCTCTAAAAGAAAACAAATTGATTGGTAAAAATAAAAATGTTCAATAATCCTTTTAAAAAAGGCTTTTTAGTAAGTCAAGATTGATGACAATTCCTCCTTTACCATGTTTTCAATTTGTGTGTGAAGTCACTGAAATAGATCCCCTAATGAAGGAACTGCTTATGAACGGATTTAGGGATTTAAGGAACTTTAGAGACTAAACAATTCAGTCCCTCATTTTGCAGATGAGGTAACTGAGATGCTGAAAATAATTTATCTAAGATCACAGAATAATAGAGTCAAGATAGCAGCTCAAGTCATCTGGTTTCAAGTCCCATTTCCACAATGCCACCGGATTGACAATATATATTCAAATTCTGCCTTTTTACAACTCTTAGAAAGTTTTCCCTCTTTGGTTAAAAAGAAAATGTAAGTCTGAAAGTAAGCACTGCTTGCTTATAGAAATTAGCTATGCATTTGGAATGGTAATGTAATTTGAATTTGAAGATCCCTTTGTGTTGGCAAAGGTAGCAGGTACTTAGCACTAAGTAATTGATCAAGCCTCTGTTGGGGAAACAGAAGATATGAACTCCTGTCTCCTGTTGCTGATGTAACAGGAAGAGGTTGGTTAAAACAGGAAGCAGCTGATGCTGTGTGTATATAAGGAAAAGCCCCAGAGAAAGTCAGTCAGAATTTCTTGAGACCAGTATCTGGAGGTAGAGCAGTTGCTGAAGAGAATTGAGAATTGAAAACTGAGACAGATCTTCTTGGAGCAAACTCCATGGAACCTGAAGAGGAAAGCCCCCATCCACCCCCAAGGATGAAGAGAATGTTTTGATTTTGAAAACCTGGATGGAGTGATTTTGACCGTGGGAGCCAGTTCAGACTTATTATGGGTCTGAGGGCCAGCTGGAGCTACCAAGGGACTGAAAAAGCATGACAGTGATGCAGAGACTTTGTCTGTTTTGACTTTGTTGGGCCTTGACTCCCTAGGAGTGGAGACTGTGAGGGATTTGAGATGGAATGGACACTGTGAACTTCAATATGGAATGGGAATTGCCTGGACAACTGGACAAGGACCTGGGAGCTGTCTGCCTTTGAACCCAGGCAACAGTTTGGTGAATCCAGGTAGGATCTGGGACCATGGAAGGGGATCCAGGGAATCTGAGAAATCACCCCAAGTTAAGCTAAAAAAAGACTTTACTTCAGTGGTTATCAACCTGTGGGTCACAAACCCTTTGGGGGTCAAACAGGGTTGCCTAAGACCATTGGAAAACACATATTTCCAATGGTCTTAGGAACTGAGACACTGATCCTCTATCCATCTGCAGGAGGGTTCAACCACATGCAGATATGCCCACATATGAGTATTAAAGGGTCAAGGCATTAGGAAGGTTGAGAACCACAGCCTTACTTGGATACTGTGTACTGACTAAGAAGATTATACTTTACTAGTGACCTAGGGGTGGAGGGTCTCTGTATTTCCTGATGATTAAATAGTGAATAATGAAGGATGATTGATTGACTAAATGATTGTACTTAGTGATTGATGACTAAATATGTAATTGATTGGTAACCTAGAATGCCCCATGAATAGAAAACTTTGACTATTGTACTTCGTGATTGAATTAATTATTTTGTGAATGCTTGAGTTACTAAATGATTGGGTTTTTTTTGTTCAGAACTCTGTGACCACTGTAGTGGAAACTATGTGGCCATTTTCTGTGATAAGTTGCTATGAATGCTGAATTTTGATTATATATGGTAAGTTGTAATATTGTGAATGCTATACCTTGATTTGTTATGGAATAGAATGTTCACTATACTGTGTAATGAGAACCTCAAAAGCCGTTCACAGTAGCATTCTTCTGAAAAGCTGCTAGTGCTTGGCTTTACAGCATCTAAAGCCCATTGTATCCTATGAAAACTTTAATTCAAGGCCTTGTCTAAGAGGAAATTAATGTGACTATTTTACACATGAATGTCTGTGTTTTATGATTGTAGTCTTTTATTTTTGTGGTGTTCCTGAAATTTTAGGCAACCGGATGATATAATAGATAGACCACTGCATGAGAAGTCCAAGAGACAAGTTCAAATTGTGCTCCTATCTGTTGGACTTTGGGCAAGTCACTTAATTTCTTCCAGACTTAGTTCCCTCATCTGTAAAATGATCGGACAATGACAACCATATCACAGGATTGTTACAATTATCAAAGGTGATGATAAAGATAATCACTTTGTAAATTTAAAAGTACTATATAAGCACTGTTTAAGTGCCAACTTTTTACTTGGGGCTCATCTCTAATTTCAGTAACAGAGAACAAAACTGTGTTCTTTCAAGATAGTGAATTAAACAGCTCCTACCTCTCTTAGTTCAAGCCTTCCTTAGGGACCTAAAAAGTTTACAGGATTCACATTGTAAGATATGGTTAAGGTCTGTGAGTGTCTTCCTACATGTTGTGTCATAAGGCTTTATTGTGCTTTACTCCAGAGATTCTGACCATGCTAGACTCTTTTGTCTTTCTGAACAGTTTCCTTGTCATTTTATAAATATATTTTAAATTTATTTTAATGGAATTATTTTCATTCTTTCAGTGTACCCTAGAAGTCTCCCAGGCATATCAGAGAGGAGAAAGGGAATGTACTCACCACATCATTTTGGTGCATTGATGCTATATAACTCTATTTAGTGACATGTTTTCTCCAGGTCCACAGGACATCATACATTACCTCAGTCCTTGATTGGATATTATTGACATTTCTGGGGTAAATGTAGCATCTTACGAATACTTCCTCTTTCTATCTAATAGGAAGGGATATTTTTTTTTCTTGGAACCAATTACTCATAGATAGTCCAGAAAGCTTTCTATACGTTGTAAAGGTAAGGGTGAATAGGTCACTTTTTTTTTCCTTGATTCATCTAAAACAGGAAGAGTGGGAAGAAAAGAGAGAGAATCTGGGTTTAGCCTTTCTTCTCTGATATTCAGAAATCTCTTTTGTTTTTCCAATTCTTCCCCTTTTTCCAAAAGTTTATCTAAAGTTGATTTCCTCTTCATATAGCCTTTGCCTCAGTAACAGGGTATAAAATGTTGATGGTTGACAAATTAACTTTTACAACATTGAGAAAGACACCTTTTATAAGTGTCAAATCAGAATTCAGTAAGATTCATCTTGAAAATACCAAAAATATTTCATTTCCACTCCTACTTTTAAATCATTATCCTTAATTTTTATTTTTTCACAATTAATTTTAAGAAAGCAAATTTCATTTAATTTCATCATATCATGCTTCTGCTATAGATGTGATTTCCTTCCACTGTCTCTGTGACTCAGAGCCTGTACAGCACTTCTGATGCATATATGATTTCTCATTTCCTTAATTTTGCAGAAGGCGGATTTGGTTTTGAATTTGTTTAAAACACTTTTTTTCCCTATGTGACTCAAATTTAACAATAAATTTCAATACCAAAATGACTTAATACAACTTCAAATTATGCTTTATAGGTCATTTTTTCAATCAATGTCTTCTTCTGCAATCAGTCAATAAGATGCATCAAGTTGTTTGCTCTGGACAGTTGTTCTTCATAGACCATATTAGATGTAACAGAAGAAGAAGAATGTTTCTTCATTATGTTAAAAAAAATAGTTAATATTTTCAGATAAGAGTTGGTAACTCTCCAGGTTACTGGTGTGTAACAAGAAGCAACAGTAGAGGAAAGTTTTCATTACCTAGAGAATATAGGAGACATTGCAAGTAAAAACATCATAGAATCATGGTGAACAAAGAGCTAGAAGAAACCTGATTTTACTTCTGATTCAAACACCCCCTTCACAGATGAGGATTCTAAAGCACAAAGTGATTAAGTAACTTATTCAAGGTCACTTATGTATTATGTAACAAAAGCAAAATACAACATAATAGTTATAGTGTGGTGGTCACTTACTATTACTATAAAATTAATCTATTCTATATTAACATGCTTGAAAAACAACTGAATTTGAAAAAAATTACAAAACATCTTTTACATTAAGATAAGTTAATTATAGATGTAATTTTATATTTTATTTTTTTTAACTTTTAGTCAAAATTTTTAGTTTACAACATTCATTTCCAAGAGATATTGAGTTACCAAAAAAATCTGTCCCCATCTTTCACCCCACCCACCACCGCAAAACAGAGATTCTACTGTACGCCCCTCTACCACTCTTTGCTCCCATATGTCCTCCCCCCATCACCCCTCTGACCCTCTGGTAGAGCAAGATAGATATCCCTACCCCAGTGCCTATATATCTCAATTCCCAGTTGCATGTAATTAATAATAATAATTATTATTATATGTATGTATGTATGTATATATATATATGTATATATATATATATACATATATAAACATTTGATTATAGAACTTTAAATTCCATATTCTTTCCCTTACTCCTTACTCCCCCCCCCCCACTGGAAATACAAGCAATTCAATACAGGCTGCACATGTGTAGCCACACAGAACATCTCCACAATGGAAATATTGTGAAAGACTGACTGTATTTCCATCTTTCCTATCCTACCCATCCTTGTTCTGTTCTCCACCTTGTCCCTGTCCCACCACAGAAGTGTTTGCCTCCTACAACCCTCCCCTCACCCCCTCCCCTTATCCTGTCTTTCATCCACATCCTCCCTACTCTCCTGTAGGACAATATACCCAATTTAGAGTATTTGTCATTCCCTCCCTAAGCCAAATTCAATAGGAGTAACATTGACCCAATCACCCCCGCCGGCCTGTTTTTCCCCTCCACTGCAACTGTAATCCCCTGCCTATTCTGTATTAGATGAACAAACCCACTCTGTCTCTCACTGTTTCCTCCCATTCTACTCCTCTCCCACTTCTCAATTTCATCCCCCAAAATATCATCCCTTCCTATTCAAATGATCCTGTGCCCTCTGCCTATATACACATATATAAAGACACTCACATATGTATTACTATACATACATACCCTCCTATATAGACATATCTGTATGTATACATACATATATATGTATGTTTCTGTGTATATATAAATATAAATATATATACATATATATGTGTATATATATATAGGGTGTTTATATATATATATATATATATATATATGTTTCTATATGTGTGTGTCTCTGTGTGTGTGTGTGTATATATATATGTATATATACATATGTATATTTATATTCCCTTCAACTATCCTCATACTGAGAAAATTTCCATAAGTTACAATTATCATTTTTCCATGTTGGCATGTAAATATTTAAACATTGATAAGTTCCTTATGATTTCCCCCTCCACGTCCACCCCCTCATGCCTCCTGCACCTTAATGTCAAACTCTCCACCCATTTCCAGTTCTTCCAGCAAGAGTGCCTGAAAGTCTTCCCCCTCACTGAACGACTACATTTTCCCCTGAAACATTACACTCAAATTTGCTGGGCAGGTGATTCCCAGCTTCTGTACTAGCTCCCTTGACCTCCAGAATATTGTATTCCAGGACCTTTGATCCATCAATGCCAAAGCTGCTAGATCCTGGGCTATCCCAATTGTGCCCCCACAGCACCCAAATTGTCTCTTCTTGGCAGCCTGCAACATGATCAAGAAAAAAACCTAGAAATCATCCTCCAAGAAATCCTTAAGCAAAATTGCCTGAATATTTTAGAACCAGAGGGAAAAATAGAAATTGAATAATTCACTGATCACCTCTTGAAAAGCATTGTAAAAAGAAAACTCCTAGGAATGTTATAGCAAGGTTCTGGATTTCCCAGATCAAGGAGGAAATATTATAAGCTGCTAAGAAACAATATGAATACTGTGGAAACACAATCAACATAACCCAGGATCTAGCAGCTTGTACACTAAGGGATCGAAGGGCCTGGAATATGAAATTCTGGAGATCAAGGGAGCTAGGATCAAAACCAAGAATCACCTACCCAGCAAAATTGAGTATAATGTTTCAGGGTTAAATATGGTCATTCAATGAGGTGGAGGACTTTCAAGCATTCTTGCTTAAAAAACCAGAACTGAATAGAAAATTTGACATTCAAACATAAGAAGCATGAGAAGGTAAACATGGAAAAGACATCATAAGGAATTCATGGAAGTTGAACTATTTACATGCCAACATAGAAAAACAATAAATGTAACTTAGGAAACCTTTTTGAGTATGAGGATAGGTGAAGGGAATATAAATGTATATA
>CM053583.1:161945359-161959078 GCA_028627135.1 Pseudochirops cupreus
AATGATTGTATCAGTTCACAACTCCACCAACAATGCATTAGTGTTCCAATTTTTCCACATCCTCTCCAGCATTCGTCATTTTCTCCTTGACTTTGTAGCTCTGAAATTTGGCTACTATATTTCTTGGAGTTTTCAATTTGGGGTCTCTTTCAGGAGGACATTGGTAAATTCTTTCAACAACTATTTCCCCTTCTGATTCTAAGGCCTCAGGACAGTTTTCTTTGATGATCTCTTGGAGGATGCTGTCCAGGCTGCTTTTTTCATCATGGCTTTCTGGTAGGTGGATAATTCTTAGGTTATCTCTCCTGGATCTGTTTTCCAGGACAATTGTTTTTCCAGTGAGATATTTTGCACTTTCTTCTAATTTATCAGTCTTTATGTTTTGTTTGCCTGACTCTTGTTACATCATAGAGTCCTTTCCTTCAATTTGACTGATTCTAATTTTTAGTGAATTATTTTCCTCAATTAGTTTTTGGAGCTCTTTTCCCATATGTTCAGTTTTGATTTTTAGGGAGGCATTTTCTCTGGTTAGATTTTGGACCTCCTGTCCTAATTCTCCAATTTCACTTTTTAAAGCTTTGCTTTCTTCGGTGAATTTTGTTTTTTTGTTTTTGTTTTTGTTCTTTTTTTGTTGTTTTACCAATTTGGTCACTATATATTTAAATTTATCTCCTACCTCTCTAATTTCATTTTTTAAAATCCCTCTTAAGATTTGGGCTTGAGACCAATTCACATTTCCTTCTGTGGTCTCCAGTGTGTGTAAAGAGTCCATGTTACCTTCTGAGTTTGGTTGTTCTTGCTCACTATAAAAGGATTTGATTGTTCTAGCCTTTGCAGTTTCCTTCTTCCCCATTGTGGTTGCCTATGTCCTGGATTTTTAGAGTGGATATCTGCTTCTGGGATGCAGAGTACTGAGATTCTCAGGCTAGGATGTAGGGGTTTGGTTGTTAGCTTCATCAGATGTAGCCTCTTAATGTGTAGACTGAGGCCAGGGCCAGGACTCTCAATGTTTCCCCTGAGTTACGCTGAGGCTTACAGAGTAACCTATGGGGGCAGGATGGTCTAGCTCCTTCAGATTTCAACCTCTGTGTCTCTGGGCTGCCACTCAGGCCAGGCTTGCTAAAGCAGAAGACCAGCAGAAGATCAGGGCTGAAGTTTGTTGATTGGGCCAGTGTTGCTAAAGCACACCTGGGCTTTTGTTGTTAGGGCTTGCTGGCTCCACCCTTCTGGGCTTAGGCTCTGTACTGTCTCCCTTCCCCTTTCCTCAGTGACTCCCAAGCTTGAGGCTGTTTACACTTATGCAAGAATTTACTCTGGGTGTGGTATTTAACTCTGGGCTTTTCTGGGTCAGAGAGGGGGAATCAGAGCAACTAAATTTTATTCCTCCATCCTGACTTCTGGAAGTTTGGGTATGTAATTTCAAACATCCAGGCTGTTGCCTGGTAGCCCCAGGAAAAGCCGCTGACCCTGCTGTGGGCCCCAAGTTCTTTCCTACTCAGTTCTGATGATCCTCCCCTCCATGGTGGGATGGCTGCAACACCCTCCAGGTGAGTGTTCTGGCTGGCTGGAGCTTCTTCTCAGTCTGCTGTACTCTGCTCTTGGAAATGCTCTGGTGCAGCTTCTGTGTGCTGCCATTCTCCCTGCCCCAACCTGAGTAGGTAATTTCCTGGGCTGGGGATCTGCCGCACTCCGTTTCCCAATGGGTTCTGTCACTCTTAAATCAGTTCAAATTCACTTTTTAGCTTTTAGTGACAGAATTCTTGGAGCAACTTGGAAAAGTTACTGTTTCTTTTCTGCCTTCTTAGCTCTGCCCCTTAAATCATTTTTCAATCTGACTCTCTGTTACCTCATTTGAAGTTTTCTTGGCAGAGATAATGGAGTGGTTTGCATTTCTTCTCCAGCTCATTTTATACATAAGAACTAGGGCAACGTAATGGGAATGGGACCATCCAATCTTTATCTCAATATTGATAGCATTTTCCTTTGTGAGTCCCTTGTAATTGTCTTGGGGTCATTGTTTTGATGAGGAGAGCTGAGTAATTTATAGTTAATCATCACAGGGTGTGGCCAGTACTGTGTGCAACATTTTCATAGTTCTGCTTATTTCATTTTGCATCCATTTATAGAAATATTTCCAGGTTTTTTTCTGAAATCTGCCTGTTCATCATTTCTTATTGTACAATAGAATTCTGTTACATTCATTTCCCATAGCTTATTCAGCCATTTCCCAATTGATGGCATTCCCTAAGTTTCCAATATTTTACCACCATGTAAAGGACTGCTATAAATATTTTTGTGTATGAAGGTTCTTTCCCCTTTCTTATGATCTCTTTGGGATATAGCCCTACTAGTTGTATTGCTGGATCAAAGGGTATACACAGCTTGATTGCCCTTTTGGCATAATTGTAAATTGTTCTCCAGAGTGAATCAGTTCACAACTCTATGAACAGTCCATTAGTGTCCCAATTTTCCCACACCCTCTCAAAAATTTATTACTTTCCTTTTTTTCATGCCAACCAATCTAATTGGTGTGAGGTGGCATTTCAGAGTTACTTTAATTTACATTTCTCTAATCAAAAGTGATTTAGAGCACCTCTTCATATGCCTATATATAGCTTTGACTTCTTCATCTGAAAACTGCCTATTTATAACCTTTGACCATTTCACAACTGGGTAATGGATTGTATTCCCATAACTTTGATGCAGTCCTCTATATATTTGAGAAATGATGCCTTTATCGGAGATATTTTTCTGTAAAGATTGTTTCCCGTCTTTCTGCTCTTCTTCTAATATCAGTTGCTCTGTTTTTGTTTGTACAAAAGCTTTTCAATTTAATATGATCAAAATTATTTATTCTACATTTTTAATTCTCTCTATCTCTTGTTTGCTCATGAATTCTTCACCTTCCCATAGAAATGACAGATAAATTATTCCTTGCTCTTCTAATTTGATTGCTTCATTTTCTATGGTGTCTTTTTGCAGGATGCAGTTTCCTTCCTAATCTCTTTTAATTAGGTTTTCTTTTTGGCTTTTACTTTGTCTAAGATCAAGAGTGCTACCACTGGGGTGTGTGTGTGTGTGTGTGTGTGTGTGTGTGTGTGTGTGTGTGTTTAAGTTCAGTTTAAGCATAATAGATTCTGCTCTAGGAACTTACTTTTGTTTTGTGTGTGTCTCTCTCCTTCAGGTATGTTTATTGTAAGTAGTACATTGTAGGATTCCAGTTTTCTAACTATTATGCTGTCTGTTTCCATTTTATAAGAAATTTCATCCCATTCACAACTATAATTACTACCTGTGTATTTTCTTCTATCCTATCCTTCCTCCTGTTTGTCCTCTCTCTCCTCTCACCCTTTCCCTCCTCAGCGGTGTTTTGCTTCTGTTTGCCCCCTCCCCTGATCTGCCCAGCCTTTTGTCAGTCCCCTGCTCCTTTACTTAGTCTACTCCCCTTACATCCCTTTTGCATAACATGGATTTCTATATTCAACTAGTTATGTGTATTATTCCCTATTTGAGCCAATATTAATGACAGTAATGATCAAGTGATGCCCATAACTCTCACCCGCCCCCCAAATTCCCATTTACTATTATAGATCTTTCTCACATCCTTATGTGAGATAATTTACCCTATTCTAGGTCTTCCTTCCTTCTACACCATTTGTACTCCTATTTCTCATCCCTTAATTTTTACGTAATTCCTTCAAATTCACCGTATATCCATACCCTCTGACTGTATATATTTGTTTTATTTGTATTGTTAGTGATCCAGCTTTTAAGAGTTATAAATATCATCTTACTGTGTGGTGATGTTAATTATTTAGCTTTCTTGAATTCTTTATGTCTTCCCTCCTTATTTTACCTGTTGGGTTTTGATATTGGAGGTCAAATTTTTAGTTTTATTCTGATCTTCTCCTTATTAAAGGCTTGAATTCCTTTTATTTCATTGAATAACTATTTTCTCCTTCATGTATTTTGCTTAATTTTGCTAGTAAATGATTGTTGATTACAATCCTAGCTTCTTTGTCTTTCACAAAAACATGTTCCGTGACTTCTGATCCTTTAATATTCCAGCTGCCAGGTCCTGTATGATCCTGATTATGACTCCCCTATATCTGAATTTTCATTTTATGGCCACTTGTAGTATTTTTTTTTTCCCCTGGCCTGATAATTCTGAAATTTGGTTATAATATTCTTTGGAGTTTTTATTTTGGGATCTCTTTTCTGAGGTGATTCTTGGATTCTTTTGATGCCTATTTTACCCTCTAGTTCCAGGATGCCAGTCAGTGGTCCCTGATCATTTCTTGAAAGATGCTGTCCAAGTCATTCTTTTCATTATGTTTTTAAGTAGTCCAGTGATTTTGATATTATCTCTGCTGGATCTGTTTTTTAGGTCAGTTGTTTTTCCCCCATGAAGCATATTGTATTTTCTTCCTTTTTTTTTTCATTCTTTTGAATTTTTTGATTGCTTTGTGATCTCACATAGAGGCATTACCTTCTACTTGTTTAGTTCTAACTTTTAAGGTTTTGTTTTCCTCAATTAGCTTTTGTACTTTATTTTCTACTTGGCCAACTATAATCTTTAAGGAAGTGTTTTCTTCAGTGGATTTTTGTATCTCTTTTTACATTTGTCCAATCTTACTTTTAAAGTAGTTTTCCCAGCTGTTGACTCTTTTTTTCATAATTCTATTATATTAAGCTCATTTTCCCCCCAATTTTCTTCTATCTCTCATATATGATATGTAACCTCATTTTTGAGCTCTTCCATGAGACCTTTTTGGACTTAAATCATTTCCTTTGTTTCTTTGGGGTTTTGACCATAGGTGTTTTGACTTTGTTGTCCCTTTCTGAGCTTATGTCTGGGTATTCCCTGTCATCATAATAACTTTCTATGGTCAGATTATTTTTTTGTCATTTTATATTCATTGCTTTTTTTGGACTTTTTTCCCTTTCTATTAAATTTGAGCACTGTTCCCTGGGTGGAAAGAGTACCGTCTCTGTCTTCTTGTGGAGGCAAGCCCTGACTATTTACCTGGTGCAGGACTTATGTTGCCCTGAGGCACTCAGAGAACCCTTGTGTGTATTGCTATACTAGAAGGGTAGAATCAGTGTTGAATGGCCTGAAAGAGGCTTGTAGGCTTCTAGCAGCTTATGTGGTGTTGAGATGGGGTTCTAGTAGTGATATCTGATGTTTGCTGAGACCCAATTTGGCATTTCTTCAATTCCCAGCTACACTGAAGTATATATTGTCAGGCTTCTGGAGGCTGCCTTTTTTCCCAGGGCTATGCTGAAGCATGGTGGACTGGTTTTGGCTGGCAGCTGCCTGTTTGCTTTGTTATTCAAAGGGCAGGCATCTACTTGATTGCCCTGGGCTTTACTGAAGCATGTGTAGGTCTGGCTACTAGAGAGTGATTGTTTACCCTGAGTTATGCTGAAGCAAGTGATGATCCTTGGAACTGGAGTCTGAAGGTTCCCAAGGTTATTCTAAGGCATGTGGAGGTCCTGGTGTTAGCAATTGCCTGCTCCACCACACTGGGCCTCAGCATTTCCCACTGGCTTGCTGATATCAGGCTTAGTGCTGACTTGCTGGGGGCACTCCCTGTCCTAGGCTAGCCTCCACTTTCATTCCATCATGATGGACATTTCTTGCAAATCCTCAAAGTTTCTTGGGCTAAAAGATTGTTTTGCACCATCTTTTTGTGGGTCTTCCTATATCAGGATTTGTTTGTGGTCTCTATTTTATGGTTTTTGGAGGTGAATATAGGAGATTTGTAGTAGTTTACTGGTTATTCCACCATCTAGGCTCCAGGAAATCCTAATCCAGCCCATTTCTGAATAAGCTAATGTTTAGTCACATACTTACTCCCATTTTGTACTTTTATAGGTATAAAAAGACAAATGATAGAAATTTAATAAAAGCAGAAGAGATTAATAAGAGGTGGGAAGAATATGCAAAAGAACTGTTGAAGATAGATCTTAACAGCAGTGACAATAACAATGAAATGAATGCTTATATGGAGCCACACTTACAGGAGAACAAAATCAAGTAGACTTGTACTAATTTCATTTGCCAGCAAGATTATGCTTCAGATTCTGCAAGCTGGTCTCTAGCAATATGTGAACTAAGAATTAGCCAGAAAGCTGGTTTTTGAAGATGCAAAGGAACTAAAGAACAAATTGTGAACATTTACTGGATTATGCTGAAAGCAAGGGAGTACCAAAAACACTTCTACTTCATTGACTACACTAGAGCCTTTTACTTTATGTATCACAGTAAAATATCTTGAGTCATCAAAGAGATTGAGAGTTGCAGATCATCTTGTCTTCTGATGGACCTGTATGTGGGCCTAGAAGCAACAGTAGGAACCAAATATTGAAAAGTTGATTGATTTAAGATTGGAAAAGAAATATGAGAAAGCTGAAAGTTCTCACCTTATTTATTCAACTTACATGCAGAATATATCATGCAGAATATCAGACTGGATGATGCAAAAGCTAGAATTAAGGTTGTGGGGCAAAACACCAACAGTCTCATGTATCCAGATGAAACCACTCTGATAGCAGAAAATGAAGAGAAATTAAGAAGTCTCTTGATGAAGAAAAATAGGAAAATATAAAAATTGGCATAAAATTTACACCAACTGGTCCTATCAGTTCCTGGCAAATTGAAGAAGAAATAATAGAAGCAGTGTCAGATTTTTATATCCTTCAGCTCAAAGATCACTGCAGATGGCAAATGCATCCATGAAATTAAAAGATTTTTGGTACTTTGAAGGAAAACCACAGAAAATCTGAACTATATACTAAAAAGAAAATATATCACCTTGCCAACAAAGATCTGTATACTCAAAGTTATATTTTGTTTTGCTTTGTTTTCTTTTTTCCAGGAGTGATATATGGCTTTGATAACCGGAGTATAAGGAAAACTGAGCAGTACAGAACTAATCCTTTCAAATCGTGGTGATGGAGAAGACTTTTGAAAATCCCTTTTACATAATGGCAATTCAGTCAATACTTAAAGAATTTGATTCAGGCTATTCACTGGAAGGTTAGATATGGAAGGTGAAGCTTAAATACTTTACCCATAATGAGAAGATGGGACTTAATTGGAAAAGACATTGATGTTGGGAAAAATTAAAGGCAAAAGGAAAAGGGCACAGCTGATGATGAAATGAATAGATAGTATCATGGAAAAATGGACATGAACTTGCAAAGACTTTGGGAAAGAGTGATGTGTAGAATGGCCTTGTGTGCTATGTTCCTTGGGGTCATGAAGTACTCATGAAATAATGGACCAACTGAACAATAAAAATTAGCCCTAATATTTGTTTCAATTTAATATCAGCTTCTTAAATTTTATACAGTGCTATAGGCTGTCAAAATTGTTTTTTGGATTTTATAAGCCAAGATGTCAGCTAATACATTCAGGTACTTTAATGTTATCTATGCTTTTAATCAAACTATCTATAATCATTTTAAAAAGTATGGGGCCAAGATCAGATGCCTAGAGCACCTACCATATAAAAGTTCTTGAAATTTTACATAAAATTATCAACAACTCATCTTTGAGTTCAGTCAATCAGCTTCTTCCAAATCCTTCTGACTATAGAGTATCTATTTTTTTTTCAAAACAATGATATGCTTTGCAAAACCTATATAAATCATATCCCTCCCCAAGAGCACTCCATCTTTACTAAAATATGCTATCTAGTTCTGGGCTCAGTACTTACTATGACAGGGATGACTTTCTCTTTCTCTAGGTTTGTTATTGTTGTTTGTTTATTTGTCACTATTTTCTTCTTAACAAAACTCATTATTATATTAACTCTTTCTGTCAACCAACTGACACTATTGACTCATATTCTATTACACTAAAACTTTCAGATCTTTTTTTTTTAAGAGAAAGGATTTTGTGGCCCCCAGTTCTCCCTATCTCCTAAAAGAAAGATTGATATTTTGGTACTATTTTACTCTTATTTCTGTTATATTTTATCTTATTAACATCAGCCCATTTTTGAAGCCTGTCAAAATACATCTGGACAGTAATTCAATGGGTGAGTTAATCATACAAGCTTTATGTCACTGATAAATTTGACAAGTCCATCTGACCATTGAACCTAAATGACTCTAGAGTCTCAAGAAAGTAAGCCTTCTGATTTTGCATATTCATCCTGCACTTGAATCCAATTTGATGGAGCCTAGCCACTGCTTCAACCTCCAGTAACCATTTTACACACATCAATTCCTCATATGCCTCACTGCTTCTCTAGAGCAGCAGGTGTGCCCATGTTCTCAAACACAATATCCAGACCATCCATCTAGTTTGATTGAGTACCACAATTGTCAGCCAATAAGAAAGCAACACCAGCAGTATGCTGAGCAGTATATTTGGTGCTAAATCACACTCTAAGTGGACACATCTATAGTAATAGCAAAGATGTATCTCAAGGTTAACTTATGATGTAGAGGCTTATTATAAAATCATTATCACACAATAATATCCTGCCCTAGTATGTTTTTCTGTATGCATTCAGTGTAACAGCATGTGCAGTTCCAACAAGGTTAGAAACCCTCCATACATAAACAAACTCCTCCTATATTTTGATCTACATATGTTCTTTAATGATGCAGTTGTATCTTTTTCTCTATAAAAATTCTTGTTCTATTTTGCTAAGTTGTTGGTTCCTATAAGGAGACTACCCTGATTATAGAGAGATAATCTTCAATAATTGTCTTTGCTTGTGTTGGAGATGGTCTGAGTCTGTGAGTTCTTCTGATATAACCCCACAACAGACCTTGAAAAACTGCAAAGTTTTTGACATCCCTGAGTAGGCCCAGTATCTGATTCTGATCTCCTCCAATACAAGGTAAACCTTTGCCTTTCCTCTCTCTTAGTCTAAGGTCCCTTAAGTACCTATGAAGACTTGAAAGGATTTTTTTGGGACCCAGTGGCTGGAAATTCCCTGAAGACCAAGGACATTTCACTTGGGAACTTTGCAGGGCAATGTCCTTGAGACAGAGGATGCTCTATTTGGGAATTTTGGTGGTGAGCTTCTTGAGCTCATTTTATATGTTTCTGTGGGATACCATATGATGGGGTGAAGGGCTATGGAGAAGAATCCCTAGGCTTCTGGCATAAGAGAGCAGTGCCCCTTTCTGTCCCATGGGATTCTCCGCTAGGCAGTCTCCCTGAAAATTGGAACAAATTTAGCTTACGAAACCTAAAAAAATGCCTCATGTTTTTTTTCTGCAATAGAGCTTGAGATCAATATAATCTAGAAAACCAATAAAAGTGATTAGTGAAGGGGATTTCCAGGAAGCCTCTCTGAGCTTTTGGACTTCCCTCTTTCTCTATCATTATCTGTGCATTCTTTTTGCATTTGTTATACCAATCTGCTCTATATCTTCCCCCTGTGTTTCTGTGTAGTGTCAATGTTTGAGTCTTTTGCCTTGTAAGATTTAACATGATACTGGTCAGAAAAAAGAGAAGAAGAAGCAAAAAATAGTCTAACATCTGTAGCTAGCTGAAAACATTAACACGGAGTTTGAGAGTAAACAGTTAGAAACTGTTGGAAATAAAATGTTGCTGGTAAAAATTATTTCCCTCTCTCTCTCTCTCTCTCTCTCTCTCTTGCTCTTGCTCTCTCTCTCTTTCTGTCTCTCTCTCTCTCTCTTTCTCTCTCTTTCTCTTTTACTAAATGATGGTCAAGTTATGGAGTATGAAGAGACAGATAGGAAAAAGAAAAGGGGAACATTTTCCCCATTAGATCTAAAAGAAGGAGGTCATCTCTCTGACCAAAAAGAGTGAAATTATGATGTAGAGGATTATTATAATATCATTATCATACAATAATATCCTGCCTTAGTATGTTTTTTCTATATGCATTATGGGTAACAGAGGTAAGAGAGACAGATTTGGGGACTGTGTCAGTGAAAGTTTCAAGCTGCAATTTGGAATACAACGGTCACTTAACCCATTCTGGGATCACAAAAAGAGAAAAGGTTTGTGTGAATTGTGAACCAACCTAAAGGTCTCTGAATTTGATTGTAATACCTATAGCTGGAATTCAGGGGATCTTCCAAACTAAAGGTAAGCATTGGCTAATTTTAAAATAACTTTTAAATTGCCATGTGTGTTAAAATTGGAAATTGGATTAAATTATATGAAGCTCCTATTAATTTAAAGAAATCATAGAGAGCTAGGGGTAAATTAATAAACTATGAATTTCTTCAAGATTTTGGAACCCAGATTTGAATTAAATTAAAATATGCTCTTAATTGTGATAAATGAGGTAGATTAAATCATAATATCAGAGTGGATTAGCTGGAAATCATGGATCCAATATTATGGAATCTTTGGAATTAATAGCATTTGTACAAAATGTATTATTATAATTAGCATTAAAATTTTAAGTCCAAATTTTGTGTAATATCATTTGGAACATAGATTCAGGCAACTGAATTCATTTTAGTCACAATTAAGTGACATATTGTTTTTCCTAGTTTGATGTTTAAGGTAAGTCAGATTTTATTTTACTATTGGGCATTAAGATAAATTGGGAAAATTCATAGATTTGAAATTCGATAATTAGGTGACCTTAAACAATTACATTAGTTTACTTCACATTGGTATAAAGTGCCAAATACAATGTCTAGCAGAGGGCAGATATTATTAATGTTAAGTCAGTTCCTTAGTTAGATGTGACCAGTATACAATTACAACAGTGATGAGATGCCTGATTTTCTATGTAAGGTTATTTGGAAGTACATTCAACAATATTAAAGTGACCTAATCAATAATAGGTGTTTCAAGTACATAATATTTTCTTTCAAATTGATAAATGTTTATATTAGTTCCAGAAAATTGGTGGTTTTCATTTGTGCAAAAGAAGAATATTATGGGGTGGACAAGTAGCACCTTCTCTGGGGTCTCTTTCAATTCCTCTTATCTTGTAAACTTGTCAGATTCCTGGGAACCATATATTTGGGCAAGATCATCTACCCTGGGGAAAAAAAAGCTTATTTGGGTTATGGAGTTCCTAAATAATTAATATGATTTCTGAGAATTTTCAAGTTTATGCATCATAAGGAAATCATTTCTAACAATTTGTCTTTATGCCAAGATAAATTTAAATGAGGAAAGAAATAAAAACAATAAAAGTATAGTAAGTGAAATATGTTATGTATAAAAGTCCTAGTTTTAAACCTTATTGCAACTCCATGAATAAAAATAATTGTATTTAGCCCTAAACTGTGATTAGTGAAACTTGCCATTTGAGTTAAAATTTCTTAGTACTACAACAGAGATACTGTTTTGATTATGAATTTAGGTATAGTTTTCTGAGGGCAGTAATCAACCATTTGAGAGAAATTCTACCAGCTATTCAGAGAGAATGTGATCCTGAATAGTTAAAGGTTCACTTGTTGGAAAAGCCAAGACCACAGCCTTGGCATCAGTCTGAGGTGGAATCCTTCTGGCTCAATCCCCACCCCCATTTTGTTCCTTTGAAGAGGAATGTTTCCCACCTGGCCATTCCTGACTCTGGTTATGAGAATGAATTGTTACTGCATGGTTAACTGTGATTTTTACCTATATAAATTCACTCAAATGTCATGACATCACATCCCTAATGTCATGGTCCTCTTTGAGAGTGAAGGACAAACAAAAACCTCTGTAGTAGAAAAGGTGTTAGCTGCTCCCTCAGGACCAAACTGGAACTTGCTGGTCAGGCAACCCTTCCTTCCTTCCTTTCTTGCTTCTTTGTTTCCTTCCTTCTTTCCTCTCTTCACTTCTGTCCATCTGTTCAGGAATCACACCCTTACCTGCAGGTGCTCTGCAGGAAGGGAATGTAAATTTTAATCTCTGAAGATTTTTCTTTCATAAGGCCAGGTTTAACCCCCAAACACTCTGGATCTCATTGATTGGTCAACAAGAGGTACCAGGCTAAACCCTACTTGGTCATTGTTTTGTCCCTGATAGGCACAGAGTGAATATAAATAGTAATTGCTTCTGTTTTGGCCAGTAACCCTGAGGGTCTTTCCCTCCCAGGTTGATTTTTTAAAATTTATTATCATTCTAAAAATAACATTCCAACTTCCTTGAAGGTCATAACATCACCTCCCTAATGTTAATGTCCTCTTTGAGAAGAAATGACAAAAAACAACAAGGCTATTCTATACACCCTTTTCAAATTATTAACCTAAAATGTTGAGTAATAGGACCAAGGAGAGGTCTTGTGGCAGTCACTTAGCATGACGTTCCTCAATTTATGACATTAATATGTTAATAAATATACCTTAAGCTAATATTCAATCAATTTATCTACTTCATTTTACTGTCATCTTTACTATATCTTTCTATGTCATAAAAACAATGAGATAACATTTAATATTTCATTGAAAATAAGGCGTGTTATTTTCTCAGCATTACCATGTTTTATCAGTCTACTAATTTTGTTTAAACCAACGAAAACAAGGCTGACAGAATGAAATAACCAGTTCTAGGTAACACAATAAAACAAAGCATGTCGGCTTTTAATTATCTCTCCTTTCCAGTGTTCATTAACTGTTCTTTAATGTGATCAAAGAATTTTACAGGGGTAAGATTCTATCTTATTACTGTATAAAATATAGGTTCTGCTGTGTGTGTGTGTGTGTGTGTGTGTGTGTGTGTGTGTGTGCCTGTCTGTCTGTCTGTCTTTTTCCAAGATCTTGAAGTATTTCATTACTCTTCTTTCAAAGATTATCAACTGCAGCTTTGCAATAAACCCACAACTCAATATGCTAATATGTTCCTCTAGTTCTAGTGACTTGGTTTCCAGGAGTGCAGGTACTTTCCCTTTGCCTATGTGCTTCCCCATCTTGGTCAATTCTGTGTTGGCCATTCTGTTGTTCTATCCTCTATACTTCAAAGAACAACCTATAGCTTATCTCAGCCTTCAACTTTCTTAGAATATCATCATAATCAAGATTGGGTTGGCATTCAGGTGTGGCTGCACCTCCATCTTTCTGACAATTAAAGAATGCTAATTGTTTTTTGGCCTCGCTGCCTCTAGTGATCCTTGATAGAAAATCAGAACCACCACACTCAAGATGACTCATGATTGCTGGTTAACCACCCCACCACCATCTCACACCTGTTGGAGAGACAAAAAGACTCTTAATTTTGACAATGAGTGAAAAGGACAGGAGAGCTCTCCCTTAAGTGGGGAACAAAATATAATCATTCTTTGTTTACAGGTAAATAAAGCAGGTGTCCTAGATTAAACAGGTCAGCAGAAAAATATTCCTCAGGCTAGTTGAAAGCTATGGCAACATTCCTTTTCAACCAAGCTTCTACTGTCTCTCCTCTCCTCTATTCTCTTTTTTCTTAATTTATTTTAAACTTAAATACACAAATAGAAAAAAAAAGAAATATATTACAAACTTAAATAGTAAAACTTAAATATGAAATAAGAAAAGCAAAATAATTGCCATGTTAATGACAACATAAGAGAGGATTCAAAATATACAGCAATTAATTTCCATTTCAAGAAAGCCTACATAATAGATAATACACAATCTTCCTTGTAAGTTTTTTTATACTCTGCTGTGCACTTTTTACTTTGTTCTTTTCCCCTTTCCCACCCTACAGCAAGAAGGCTAGAATTAAGGGCCAATAGAGATGCACACACATGCTGTATCAGCAATGCAGTATTCACAATGCCTACAGTAACTATAAATATG
>CM053583.1:161959578-161975475 GCA_028627135.1 Pseudochirops cupreus
CCTCTATGCAGGTGTGTATACACATGTACATATGATTGTGCTAGTTTGCATTGTTCAGCATTTCCTCAAACTATCTGAAATAAAAATATTTTCTTGTAAGACTATATTACTACCCCCTTTCAAAAAAAAAATCCATACATTTGAAATTACCTTTATATTAGAGAGAAATTGACCTGACTTTAATTACATAGGTATTTTCCCCTTACAAATGAATTTAAAAGACAGTATTTTTGCTTGGGAAATAGAATGACTTACTTTAGATGGCTAAAATAAGTTGACTAGCTAATAAATCTTAAACCAGTAAAAATCATTAACCTTAATGATTTCTGAGAAATCTCATCAGCATCCTTGAGTGCCCGGAAATACAATTTGCTACATTTATACAGGGAAAAAAAAAAATATATATATATATATACTGAATCAGATTCATGGTTCCTAAATATTTACCAACTTATTGTGGAATGAAATATTTTCTATTCCAAGTACAAAATAGATTCCTTTGCCATTGACTCTAGGACAAACAGAATGAATTAATGGAACTTTTGGGTGAGGTGGGTAGATAAATATGTTGAATATTAGATAGATAGATAGATAGATAGATAGATGATAGATAGATACACAAATAATTACAGACAGATAATTATAGATATAATTATAGTTGTAGTTATAATTATAGTTATAGTTATGGGTGCCAAATCACAATTTTAGTGGAATTAAGTCCTAAGAGCAGCTTACTATGAAAAAGATCTGAATTTTTTTGGAGGGAGGAAAATTCAGGGAGGGGGGTTTGGAATCTCCCTTAATGAGCTACCTTAATTGGGAAATCATCAGTTCTTTTCAAAATGGTCTCCTTAATCACAGGTCATTTTTCTTTCTTTCAGGAATATTGATTTCCAATCTTTAAAGGTGATATGAATTAAGAAAGATCCTGTTTGCTTTTTCAAGGGTAAATAGAAAAGAATTATTTCTTGTAAAGGAATAGACTAAGAGAAAAAGAAGAAAAAAATGAGCACCAATAGTCACATTGGGGTGTGTGTGTGTGTGTGTGTGTGTGTGTGTGTGTGTGTGTGTGTGTGTGTGTGTAAAATTAAAAATGAAGGATGGAAATCAATTGCATGTGGACTAAAGAAATAATGTTTCATCCTGACAACGGGGAGGTAAAGATGACTATATTCTTAATAGAAGGAAGTTATAATTATAGAATAATTTCTCTAGCAGGCTGTTTTATAAGCAATATTGCTATTTTGTCAATAATCTTATTTCCTCAATTTCTTCATGTCATTAAGGTTTTTTTTGTTTGTTTGTTTTCTGCTAAGTACAAGTTTCATACTAAAATATTATTTCCTAGTTTCATCATGATAAAAATGATTTTTTCCTTTTACATAAGAACTTTGCTTTCTCCATTTTCTCATTTAAAAAAATTAGATGCATTGCCTTTAGCAAGGTTCCCTTTGCTATGTCTTCACTTTCATGTCTACCCAATCTGTCAAAATAATCCTTGCTACCTTCTTAAGTGATTTTTGGGTAAGGCCAAACTACAAATGTCCTCTTGTCAATTACTACCATTGTTCCAGTTCCACTTTTATTTACTGAAACAAATAGTATCTCCTAGGGACATATACCCTACTTGGAAGGGACCTCAGAGGTCACCTAAATACATACTCAGTAATGACTTCCACAGCATCCCAAACAATGGAATGAGTCCTTTATTGTATGGACACTGATGATGGGGTAGGGGAAGATATACTCTATTTTCTAAGGAAATTCATTCAATTTTTCTACAATGCTAGAAATCCACTACTATTTTCTCTCTTCACTTCAAGTCAAAATCTATACACAATTTCCTCTTTGCTCTGCCATTAGAGGTGAGTAGAACAAGCATAAACCCTAATTAGAAATTTGAAGAGAGTTTCTTTGTTTCCCATAAGTCTTCTCTCTTCCTGACTGACTATTCTCTATTATTTCTTTTTGGTCTCATGTAGCATAGATTTCTATTCTACTTTTCATCACATATCTCTGCTGAAAACCTAGATCAGCTCTCTGTAAAATGTGACATCTAATAGTATATAAATACCCCAGTTTTATTCAGACTAGGGAAGAAAAGTACTACAGCCTCATTCATTGAGGAATAGTGTCCATCTCTTAATACAGCCTAAGCCTAACATTTTCTCTTTTAAAATTTTCTTGTTCAATTTTTTTTTTTTTGTAATAAGATAGGGGACCTGTCTGGTCACACTGTTGGCTTACAGTGCTTAAAAAAGTGACATCTTTTTTTTTCTTTCTCTTTAGCAGCTATCTAGCAAAATATCTCCTATGCCACAATTGCGAAATTTGCTTTTTTAGACCAATAACTGAAATCTGTCATCTCCACGTGAAACAATTTTCCTGACAAATGAAAAAAAAAATGATTGCATATCAACTATACTTTTGTGAAAATCATTGTAGTAAAAAAAAAAGTTTGTAAAAAATAGGAAAAATTTCCATATACACCTTCAGATGAGGCATTGTTAAATTCATGAAGCACTTTCATAGTCTCCTGGGTATTACTATTTCTATTTTATTCAGATCTTACCTGTTGTGAGAAAATATGTTTCCCCTATTTAAACAAAGCACATTTCAACGTAAAGCCATTCATTTACTTCTACTCTGGTGAAAAGGATTCAATATAGTGAGCCCTTCCATTTTATTTTGAGATTCCTGGCAACAATTAGCATCATTTCATGGCATCTTAAATGTCATTGCTTATGATGAATGGTAATAGAAGGAGTATGATGATGCTTATGCAGTGAATTGAAGAGTAGATGGAGGATGGATGTCACATTTTACGGAGAGCTGATCTAGGTTTTCAGCAGAGATACGTGATGAAAAGTAGAATAGAAATCTATGCCACATGAGACCAAAAAGAAATAATAGAGAATAGTCAGTCAGGAAGAGAGAAGACTTATGGGAAATAAAATAAACTCTCTTCAACTCAGGGAGATAATCTAAATTAATTGAAGAAATTCCTTAATTCTCAGTGAAAATAAAAATATGGTCACAAGGAAGACAGAAAAAAATACGTTGGGACACATGATTTTAGTTGGAAGTAAAAAAAAAATTAGCTAAGCCAGGAGGCAGAAATGGGGAAGGAGAAAGAGGGGAGAATAAAGAAGCCCAGAAAGTGCTAAAGACAGAAACCCTTAACCACTTCCCAAACAGAGAAATGGAAAACAAGAACATTACCAGCCAATAATATATGCTTCTTCAGCAAATGTGTGTGTGGGGGAGGGGGTTATATTTTGATTAATATCCATTTATAAATAGAAGGAGGCAATAGAAGGAAAAATGAATCAGACAATTCCAGGTATATTTAAAGCTGGAACAGAAAAGAAGATAACAAATAGTTGAAAATGGAATATATCTTTCAGTATGTCTAAAACCAATTCTTTTTGTTATCTATGATAGTAGAACTACAACATTCACATTCTAATATTCTAATCTCATGCATGCTATAGAAGGAAGAGAAAATGACACCAAACAAAATGATAATGGGAAGAGAAATAGATTAGAGAAGTAGATTGTATTGACTCTGAGAAAATCCATGCTAAAGGCAACACAATTTTGAGAAACAATCTCAAGATATCTGAAAAAATAAAAGATGCTAAATGAATAGATTTTTTCAAAGGAAGAATGCTATTACTATTGTTCAGTCATGTCCAATTCTCCATGATCCTGTGTGGGAATTTCTTGGCAAAGGTATTGGAGTGATTTACCATTTCCTTCCTTAACTCATTTTATAGAAGAAGAAGTGAAGAAAGCAAGAGTAAGTGACTTACTTAGTGTCACATAGCTAATAAGTGTCTGAAGCCCAATTTGCATTCAGAAAGGTATATCTTTCTGACGGCTGGCCTAGCACTTTATCCACTTTATCCACTGTGTCACACAGGTCCCCTTTTGTTGCTCAGTTGTTTTTCAGTGTATCTGACACTTCATGACCATTTTAAGGATTCTCTTGACAAAGGTACTAATGTGGTTTGCCATTTCCTTCTTCAGCTCATTTTTTGGATTTAAGAAAAAAAAAAAACACTGAGCCAAACAGGATTAACTGGCTTTCCCAGGTTCATATAACTTATAGGTATCAGCGGTCAGATTTAACTCAGGCCTTTCTTCCTGACTTAAGGCCTGGAATTTTATCTGGTGAACCACTTAGCTTCCCTCAATAATACTATTAAACACAAGGAAATGAAAATTCAGCAAAAACTCCTGTCCCCTTATCCTAATTTATAATTTACATAAAATATTGGTGATAATGACAACACATCCATACATTTTATGTAAAATGAATCCTATGGGATGTATTCATAATGAAGACACTAACTTCACATATGGCTTTTCTTGAGCAATTTTACATACACTACTGCAATAACTTGTTCTGAATCTTTTGTAAGAACAGTAGAGCAGACTAGATAGAATTTGGGAAATTGAACACATGGGACTCGATTTGTTGTTTTTGTTGCTGATACTGTTGCTACTTTTGCTGCTCTTGCTACTGTTTTGCTGAGCTGTTCTTAAAGAAATAATTTTATATGTGTTGGAGGGTGGATCATCAGAAAGTGCTGAGGTCACTTTAAGAAGAGATTATAAAGAAAATTATAATAGGAAAGAAAGAAATTGCAATGTTTTCAGGATCCCAAGCTGTAATCAGTATGGGTTGGTAGGGATTATATATATTAATGCCAACATATTTTACATCATATGACTGAAATTATGGAAGACCACAATATCCCGATTGTTAAAATTGTGACAGTAAGGATAATGTACAAATATAGATGAGTACCAATTGACTGTTTTATGTGATTAGCTAATGGAACTATGGTAGTCATTTAGCCAGGATACGTAATTTATTTTTTATAAATGAATAGGCAATTTACTATGTTTGTATTTATAACATGTCAAAATGCATAGGAGAAGTTCTTCAAAAAATTAAGTAAAATATCATAAAGGATGTGTGGGAAGTCTTACAAACAAAACACAAAAGACGAGGTGTAGATGAGTTCCTGCCTGTGCCACACTGATGAGATCAAAGACCAATTGAAATATTGGAAAGATTTTTTTCCAAAATTATATAAAATAATGGTTTCTTCTCAACTCTAGTCTTAGGCAAATTCAACTTACATTTATTTTGAGGCACAATTAAGTAAGATATAATTTTAAAACTTATTTGTTTTTAATTTTATTGATGTGCAATATTTATCCTGACTTCATAGACTGACTTCAGAGAGCCCAGTCTCCAAAGAATTTAAATTGATACATGCCAAAAAGAGAATGAAGAAGCTCCTTAGAAATGTGAGTAGGTTGCAGTACTTTACAGTCAGAAAACTATAAGGATCAGAATAGATGGAATGATCTAAGAAATGTGTGAGCTAAAAACAAGGCAGTCTTGTCATATGATGAGAGGGAGGAATACTTTATTAGTTGCTTTGTTGGATCTTGCACAATGTCAGTAGAAAAGAAGAAAGGTCCTCAACTTTGGTTGACAATTTCTTGCAAAATTGTAGGAAGACTTGTGGGAAAGTCATACAGAGTGTGCTTACGTGCATGAGGTATAATTTCCATCATTTAAAAAACATTTTCTCCATTTTAGACTTGAGTACTAAAACTTAAATAAATACATAACAAAAAAGGAAAGATTATAAACATTCATATAAAAACAAATATAAAATAAGGAAAACAAACATGGCATGTGCATAGCAGAATGTAAGAGGGGATTCCAAATATATAGCAATAAATTTGTGTTTATATATGAAGCCTCTCAGAGTTCTTTAGATCTGCATTTCTTTAATCAGTAGCTATTTAAAGCAGAACTTCTTAAACTTTTTCTGCTCCAGACTTCTTTTCACCTTTTATCAGAGTTCTTTGGCATTTCATGGAATGAGAGTGTGTAGAGTACAAAGTACACAGGTTTTGTTTTGTTTTGTTTTGTTTTTTTCCAGAACTAAGGCTGCACTGAAGTTGTGAGATACAAAAAGGGCAAGAGTTAGCAGGAAAACTTCAAATTCATTACGCACTTGATTTTTAATTAATTTTTGGTCATTGAACATTCTGAAACCGTTTACTATTGTCAATTTTTCCATGATCACATAAGAATTTCCAATCCACATTTTTTATATTTTACTTATTAATTTACTTTTGATTTTAGAATTTTTTTTAAGATTTTGAGTTCTAAAATATTTCTCCCTCCACAAGCGAGACTACCATCTGATACAAGACATATATGCATAGACATATTCAAGGCATTTCCACGTTAGTCATGTTGTGAAAGAAGAATAAGGACAAAAGGGAAAAACCACTAAAAACAAAACAAAGTAAAACAAACAAAAAATAAAATAGTATGTTTCAATCTGCATTCAGATTCCTTAGTTCTTTCTCTGTATATGGATAACATTTTCTATCATGAGTCCCTTGGGATTTTCTTAGATCCTTGCATTGCTGAGAAGAGCCAAGTCTATCAAAGTTGACCATCATAAAATGTTGTTACCATGTATGATTTTCTCCTGGTCCTGCTCACTTCACTCAGCATCAGTACATGTAAGTCTTTCCAGGTTTTCCTGAAATCCCTCTGCTCATATTCTTTTTTCTTTTTGAACAATAGCATCCTATTACGTCCACATAACACAGCTTCTTCTGCCATTCCCCAATGTATGGACATCTCCTCAATTTGCAATTCATTACCACCACAAAAAGAGCTCCTATAAATATTTTTGTACATGTGCGTTCTTTTTTTTTTTTTTTTTTTTTTTACCATTTTTAAGATTTCTTTTGGACAAAATCCTAGAAGTGATATTGCTTCTTTGAAGGGTATGCAGTTTTGTAGCTGTTTGAACATAGTTCCAATTTGCTCTTCAGAATAGTTGGGTCAGTTAACAACTGCACCAACAATGCAATAATGTTCCAATTTTCCCACATCTTCTCCTTCTTCTATCATTTTCTTGTTTTATCATGTTAGTCAATCTGATAGGTGTGAGGTGGTACTTTAGAATTCTTTTAATTTGCATTTCTCTAATCTGTAGTGATTTAGAGCATTTTTTTTCCATATGAATATAGATAGCTTTAATTTCTTCATCTGAAAACTGCTGTTCGTATCCTTTGACCATTTATCAACAGGGGAATGACCTGTATTCTTGTAATTTTGACTCAATTCTCTATGCATTTGACAAATGAGTCCTTTATCAGAGATAATGGTTGTAAAATTGCTTCTCAAATTTCTGCTTCCCTTCTAATCTTGATTTTATTGGGATTTTTTTTGTGCAAAAATTGTTTAACTTAACATGATCAAAGTTATCCATTTTGCATTCCATAATATTCTCTATTCCTTATTTGGTCATATTTTTGTTTTTTCCCTTTCTCCAAAAACCTGAGAGATAAACTATTCTTTGTTCTCCAAATTTGCTTATATTATCAACCTTTCTGTCTAAGTTGTGTATCCATTTGATCTTATCTTGGTATATGATGTAAGATGCTGATCTATGCCTGGTTCCTGCCATACTATTTTCCAGTTTGCCCAGCAGTTTTTGTCAAATAGTGAGTTCTATCCCAGAGGCTGAAGTCTTTGGGATTACAAACAGTATATTACTACAGCCATTGACTACTGTGTCCTATGTACATAATCTATTCCACTGACACACAACCATATTTCTTAGCCAGTACCAAGTATTTCTTTAAATAATTGTTGCTTTATAACACAGTTTTAGAACTGGTATGGCTACCCTTTCATTTCTTTTCACTACTTCCCTTGATATTCTGGAACTTTGGTTCTTCCAGATAAACTTTAATATGTTTTTCTAGCACTATAAAATAATTTATGGTAATTTGATTGATATAGCATTAAAATACATTAATTTAGGAAGAGTGATCATTTTTATTACTTTAACTTGGCCTACCCACTTTCTTTCTTCTTTTCCTTTTATTTCTTCTTGAATAAAATGACTGATATAGAAATGTTTTAAATGATTGCAAATGTATAGCCTATATTTGATTGCTTTTTATTTTGGGGCAGGGGAGAAGAGGGAAGGAAGGAATAGATTTCAGAGCTCAAAAGTTCAAAAAATGTTTAAAATTGTTTTAACATGTTATTAGGGATTTAAAGAAAAAGAGAGATTGGGGAAGGCTACCTGTATAAGGCAGGATTTAGTTGGGATTAAAAAAAAACAGGAAGGTGATTAGTCATATCAAGTAAGTCAGTTGTACTTGAAGTAATTGAGAATTCCATGAAGCAGAAGTGAGGAATTTGTCCTAAGCATTAATGATGACCAACGAAAGGACAGGAAGGAAATTATCATGTGTTAATAACAGGGAGAAGTCCTATTTGGCTCTACCATGCAGTACAGAAATGTGAATAATGTATAAAATAACTCAAGATACAGATTGGGGTCAGGCTATACAAGACCTGAAAAAGAGAAGTTTCTGTTTTAAAGGTAATAAATTAGACAAGAGTTTATTGAACACTCTAGTGTCAGCTGTCTACTGAGAATACCATTGCCCCCAAAAGAGCCCTCAGTCCCAATTCTTCTGTGAGACCACCTTGTGGCTACATCAGTGATTATAGTCATTGTGCACCACTGACAGGTATAACCATATCAAAAATGTAACTATTTTGATGCACTTTTGGTGGATTTAGGACTGTTTCTAAACTTTAAATTATAAATATATCTCACGACATGAAGGAAAAAGAGAGAGAGCTCGGACTGTCATGTCCTGTAGGCAATTGAGTTGTGAAATCAAAAGGAGGGAGTGATAGACATACAGAGGAGTATAAAATATAAAACCCCAGGAAGGCACCCAGAAGGAGGATGAGCCAAAGGAGTATTAGCAGAGCAGTGTTCTGAATCTCACAGGTCAAGAAGGAAACCAGAGTTAAAGGGTATGACACTATTCAGCAAATTTGCTTTTCTGTGTATTTCTTGAAGCTGTGAGGGCTATCCCCTGAAGGAATTGTTCACTGAAGGGCCTATGGGACCCCAGCTATACTTGTTTTCCTTTGGTAAATTTAAAAAAAAAGAAAAGAAAAGATACTTAGAATATTTTAGAGGCCCTGGAGATTAGCAGAAAGGTTATCTCAGAGAAGGAATACCTTGCTCTGAAGTGCAATTTGTGACTGCTGAGGGAGAGACATCTAGGAAGCTGTGAACTGTTTACAGGAGATAATGATAATGAGAAGTAAGAATCAAGGGAGAACTTCCCAACTTGGAGTCCTTACATACTTCGTCACCATGTAGCTCCTGTTTATGTCAACACTCACAGAAGATGAGATAAAAAATGTAAAAAGTGAAGATAATTATAATCACATCTTAGGTCATTCAAATGAATAGGGAAAAAAAAATGAAACCAGTTAGAGAGGTGTGGGCCAAAGTAAAAAAAAAAAAATAGAATCAATGAATTCACAGTCTAACACTCCGACTCTGAGAGAATTCTTTACTTAGCTATGTGACACATGTAAAAGATTTAGAAACAGAAAACCTGGATTTGAATCTTGCTCCTTTCTACTTATATGACTTTGCAAACAAATCTCTTGATGTCTCCAGTCACAAGCTTTTTTTTTTGTTTGTTTGTTTTTTTAATCTGATTAATGAGATGATTTCCAAAACTGCTGTGACCTTTAAATTCTATGATGCCAATTCTTTGGATTTAAGAGCTGAAGCTTAGAGATCATGTATTCCAACACCTCCATTTCAATGATAAATAAAGTGAAGCTTTTATAAGTAAAATGAGTAGCAGAAAGCTCATATAGCTCAATAGCATAAACAGTAGCCAAATCCAGGTCAAATGAGTCCAAGGCCAGTCTTTTTTCTCTGTTCTATTACTATCTTCCCAATTTCAGTTTTGTCATTGTCATGGTTGTAAGGAATAAGAAACAAACACAAAATCTAGAGTTTTTTTATACTTACAGTTTCAAAGAAGCATCATGAAGGCACTTGTTTAGTTTTATACTTTGTTTAATTATGTCAAAACAGATTAAATTGAAGATCCCTAAGACTTCAGCAAATCACGATTTCTACTTTCTGTATAAAAAATTCCTGGGGAGTGGAGTCAAGATGGTAGAGGAAAAGCAGGAAGTTGCTTGAGCTCATTGTCTCATCACCCCAATATGTGTAAAAATGACGCTAAACAAATTTTAAACCTACAGAATCCACAAAATATAGGAGTGATATACACCTACAGTGGAAGACAGCCCAGCAAGCTAAAAGGAAGGGTCAGTCACACCTGGCTGGTAGCAAAGCACAGTCTCACAAGGGCCCCACTGCCACAGACTGAGCTGGAGCAGACCTCAAGGGACTGAATCATTGGCAATTGTGGCAGTTTCCAGACTTCTCAAGCCACAAACACCAAAGAGAAAATAAAAGTCAGTGCGGAAACTCTGTTGGACCAGGGTAAGAGAAGAGCATGGTCTGACCCCTGACTCTGGATGAGGAAGGTAGTGGTAGAGGCAGAGGTGGCAGCAGAGGTGGCAGAGGCTGTAGCAGTGGTAGTAACAGAAGCAGCCACAGGAGTGGCCAAACACCTAATCAGAGGATAATTGCAGGAATGCCTTTCTTTGCACTGAGGCAGGATTCTCTTGCATTGCCATACTAGGATCTGGGTCGCAGTCTTGGATGAGGGTCTTTGGGTGAGGAGGAGCACTGGTGTATGCAGAGCTTTTGGAATTTGTGGAAAGAGAGTCCTCCTCACAGTCCTCAGGCAAATGCTGATAAGTAGCTCTGACAATAGCTGTGCAAAACCCCAGAAGCTAGGGGCACAGCTTTTCCACTCTAGAGGCAGAGTTCTAATTGGCAAAGAGCTCAAAAGTAAAGTAATTGTATGGTAAAATGAGCAAACAGAGGGAAAAAAATCAGAATTAAGAATCTTTCTTTAGTGACAAAGATGATCAAAACATAGAACCAAAAGAAGAAAACAAAGTCAAAACTCCTGCATCAAAAGCCACCAAGAAAAATATGAATTTGTCACAGGCCATAGAAGAACTCAGAAAAGATTTCGAAAATCAAATAAGAGAAGTGGAGGAAAATTGGGAAGAGAAATGAGTGTGATGCAAGGAAATCATGAAAAATGAGTCAACAGCTTGCTAAAGGTGACCCAAATAAATACTCAAGAAAATAACTCCTGAAAAAATAGATGAACTTACATGGCAAATGAGGTCTAAAAAATGAATGGGGGGTAGAGAGTCAAGATGGTGGCATAGAAGCAGGAAAACTCTGAGGCTCCCCCCATAACCAACCCAAATATTAATAAAATATGGCTCTGAACAAATTTTAGAGCTACAGAACCCACAACATGACAGAGAACAAATCTTCCGCTGAAGGGAGCCCAGCAGGCAGACAGGAAGGATTCATAACATCAAGGTGGGAGTCAAGTCCAGCCCCACGTGAACCTGCAGTTTTAGCCCCAGGGTGGCTGAGAATCAAATAGTTTCCATTCTAACCCTGTGCTAAGGCAGGAGTTTTATTTTGTTTAATTATTATCATTATTATTTTTTTTTACAACTTCAACATCAACTTAAGACTTTGTTTTAAAGCCCAATGTGGTTTCTCTATATATTGTGCTTTGAAATAGATTTACAGGACTATGGAATGATAGAAATTCTGAATAATGTTAGAAAGAACAGCTTTTTGTTCATAAAATTTTGGGATTCATATCTTGTTTGCATGATAATGTATTTGCAGAATTAATAAATAAGTGCTTAGTTTCACATTCATGTTTTTTGAATCATTAATCAGAGAATTTAATATACTTTAGTTTAATCAATGTGATGTTTTTTGTTTGAAAAAGACATTTTAAGTCTCATTTTTTTTTTCACTCCTGGATACAGCTGAGTGCTCAGTAGGAATTCAAATAGTTGTCAGACAATGATCTTCAATATTCAAGAAAAATATGTATTTTAAAAGTATTTTAAAGCACTCACTATGTAAAGTAACCTAATGTAAAATATTTGTAAATCCTCTTATCTGTAATTTTCCACAAAATTTGTGTTCCTGCTTCTTGTACAAAACTTTTTGCAAAAATGGTAGTGCATGTGTGTACATACACACACATGAAGTACTGCACTTAAAATCTGGATAGACCTGGCTTCCAACTCTGCCTCCATGTGGAATGATAATGGGTAAGCAATTAAATTCTCTCAGTCTTGCCTTTATATATATAATGTGGATTACTCTTTCAATACCAACTTCACATGTATGGTATCAGAGATGAAAGGACATAAAGTATAGAAAGTGCTTTGCAACACTTTAAACACTATGTAAAAAAACCATAAGATATATTATCATGGATTCGATGCTGCAATACTTGAAGGGCATCCCATCCTCCTTGTCTTGTAGATTGGAAAAGGCCAGCTAGGTTATGAAGCTTTCCTGAATTATATAGATAGCAACTGGCAGAGCCAGAATCTGAATCTAGGTATTCTCACTCCACATACAGGATGCCCCAAGAGTCTTAATGCAGCTTTAAGCTTTATTAACAGTTCTAGTTTTTAATGGTTTAAAACTTCATTAAGATTTTTTGAGAAATGTACTGTAATATTTTTTGCACTAAAACACACCTACCATCCTATGAAGTATCCTGACTTGCAATAGGGGAAGGAAAAAAGGAATGGAAGTCTGAATTTATGTAATGTCTGTTAGGTGTTGTTATTATTCTCATTTTACAGTTGAGAAAACTGAGACAAAATGAGGTTAAGTGACTTGCTCAGGGACACAAAGCTACTAATGCAGGGAAAGATGTCCAGGGAAAAGTGGCAGAATAAATGAAGCAGAATACCAAGAGAGTATGCTATTTCTCAGTTCGACCTTGGCCAAAATGAATATAATAAAGCAATTCTTGACACTTATTGAAATATCATTGTTTTGAAGAAATAAGTGATGACTACAGGGAAATCATCAGCAAGGTTTGTTTGGTAATGTCAACATATAGGTTGGTGTGACCTGGAGAAAGGCATGAGAAAGACTGTAAAAGCAAATTTAACAGGATTTATTGAAGAATGGGCGAATTTACAAGAAATCCTAGATAGATGTATGTGAGTACACACACACACACACAAACACACATGCACACACACACACACTCACACACACACACCACACACACACACACGCACATGCACTTGATGGCTGGGGACTGTCTTTCTTCATCTTATTTGTTTTTGCTGTGCTTCACACAGTGCCTAAAACATAGTAGGCACTTAAGAAATGTTTATTAACTAATTGACTATTTAGTGGATCAAGGGCTTGCCTTACAGTCAGGAAGACCTGGGTTTAAGTCTTATCTCTGAGACATGCAGGCTGTGTGACTGTGGGCAATTCCTTTATATTCCCATTGATTAGGCCAGTAGTATCAAACTCAAATCAAATCAGGGGCCAATAAACCAAACTTGAAGATCCCTAAGGGCTTCATACTAACTTCAAAACACACACATCTTTATGTAGTTCTTTTATTAGTACACTGACATATTAAAATCAGACAGGTAGTAAATTTTAATCTGATTCAGGATTCAGCTAGGAGTGTTGTGGATCACAAGCAATCCTTAAGTGTTTAACACCTCTACCTTTGGCAACTCTTCAAGAGGACCATAAATAATGAAAAAGCAGCAGCAACAATAAAGACATTAACTCTAGCTTGTGTGCAATATGCATGTGTGTACGTGTATGTGTATACATACATCTAAAAACATATATACACAATATACACATGCATATGCCTCACCATATCACTTCAAAATCTACAATTTTAGAAATATTTTTCTGGTTTGATTCCCAGAATCTTTGACTTTATGAATAGGGAAGACAAAAGCTTTAAATTGCCTTTTTACCTGAAGAAAACGTTCCAAATTGCATCAGCGCAGGGTTTTTCCTGAGTTGAAAGTTCCCTACAAGGTTAAGTCAGTATCAACATCACCATCATTATCACCACCACCATCACCGACAACAATAACAACAACAAAATTTATTTTGTATTTAGGATATTTTGAATGCTTAGATTTTGAAGAATTTCAAGCACATCTTGAATCACTGAAACAAAAATTTAATTTTCAGATTTTCCTGGATCATCAAATATAATTTGTTACAAATGGACCGATCAGGAGTATTCCCTTTTAAGCACAATAGATGTCAAACAAACAAAAAAATCTTAACCATAAATACACCTTACTTATATTGCTCCTAATGTTTTATTTTTTACATAATTACAAAATATTAATAATACTAGCCCTCAATATTACAATAAAAATTAAACTCATTCCCCACATTGTGCAATTTATGTGAAAAGACCAGGCTATATTTCGAACTGCAATTATTCCTAAAAAGATTAGTATCCTTACTGGATATTTGTTTTCACTTATATAGAAACCAGCAGATGGTGCCATTGCAAAAAAAAAAAAAAAACAAAAAAAAAACCTCTTTATATTACAAGCAGGAGAAATCATTTGCTTATTTGTATCTTTTTTTATTTATTTGGTTTTTTTTGCACAAGTAATCTTTAAGTGACAATTTCATGAAATATATACACATATCATTTCTTTCTCCCAGATTAAAAGTATTATTCAGTTACCTAACACACTCAGAAAGCAAATGATTTTCCCTATAAACATAAAAATATTAAGAGAAATTATTTTTTCCAACTCTAGCCCACTTCATGTCACTTCTCCATTCATATATGAAGACTTTCTGTGCCTTTGGTTGGAATTCTGTAGGGAGAATGACTTCTTTGCGTAGCTTAAAAAAAATCAATCTGGGAGAAGACCCTTAAAATGTCTAACTCAAACAGAAACAATTGCTGTTTACATTTCATTTATAAGTATAAAAGATTAAATATATGTATACGTATGTGTATATGCAGCTACGTGTGCACATGTACACATATGCACATCTTCGTGTATATGTCTTTATTATGTATGTATGTGTATATATACGGATATGTATATAGCTATATCTATCTACATCTTTATAAAATATATCTTTACTTAGTTGTAGCCTTCAAGAAGAGGGGTGGAGAAGGAGGAAAAAGAACAAAGTAAAAAGCACAGAGTATATAATGAAAGAAAATTTACAATGAAGCAAAGAAAAGATGAACAGTTCTCAATATAAGGCACACTACTTACTATGTAAGCTTAATTGAAATACAAATTTATTGATCTATATTGATTCCTCCTTTATGTCCTGATGTGCACATGACAATGCTTTATTTTTTTTATTTTCTTATTTTGTGTTATTTTAGTTTTAGTATTTGTTATTTCTTTTTTTCTTCTCTTATTTTATCTTTACATTTAAAATAATCTATATATTTTAAAAAGGGGAGAAATACACATCGAAAATAAGTCCAACAAGGAATCATAGGATAGCTAAACAAAGACATTTTTTTAAAGAGTAAAAAAAAAAATAAGAAGTCAAATATGGATAGAAATAGTAAAATGGGGAAAAGAAAGCAGAGTAATGCAATAAAATTATGAAAAGAGAATGAACAGATTGCTGAAAAAGGCAAAAAAAAATTATTAAACAATAGTTTCTTTAAAAGAAGAACCAGAACAGCTAGGTGGTGTAGGAACAGAGTACCAGCCCTGGAGTTAGGAGGACCATAGTTCAGATCTGGCCTCAGACACTTAACACTTCCTAACCAAGTGATCTTGGGCAAGTCATTTAAACCCAATTGACCTACCCATCCCTGACAAAAAAAAAATGAAAAAGAAAAGATAAGAGGGCAGAGCCAAGATGGCGGCGTAGAAGCAGCAACATATTGCAGCTCTCACATAGCCACCCAAAAATACCCATAAAATATGACTCTAAACTAATCTTAGAACTCCAAAACACACACAAATATACTTTCCACTAACATCAGCTTGGCTACGAGGAACCATATCAGCACTGCAAACCGAAACCA
>CM053583.1:161975975-161990013 GCA_028627135.1 Pseudochirops cupreus
AAAAAAAATATTTATGTGCTTCACGCAGTTCTGGGAACTGAGGCTACAAAGACAGCAATGGCCATTTCCCAACCAAAAAAAAAAAAACCAAAAACCTATCTTACAGTTCTATTACTGTAGAAGTGAATGAACAGAATCTAAGAGTTTTTATTTTTTAGCAAAGGAAATATTGAGAGTGTAATTAAGCCTCATTTTTGAGAATTATCTTCCTTAGGAAGACTCCTTGTACCTTTTTGAACTTTCTATGAAGGTTTAAACCTATACAAGTTGTCTGGCCTTAGAAATCCAAGGGAGGAATTTAAAGGCTTAATCTTGTTAAATGGGAATTTGCAAAATTTCAGGTACCCCAAGGATTTTTTTTTCAATCACAATCACAATTGGCTGGTCAAAAGTTCTTATTGCTCTTTGAAATCTGGCTATCTCATTCTTTTGCTTTACTTATGAACAAATAAGGAGAAGGATTATGCAAAAAAAATAATAATAATAACTGAGGAAATAAACAGAAATGTAGAATTAATGACAAGAAAACATTGAAGGGAAAATACATTTTAAGAAATGATTAAGAAGAAGTATAGAAGTGTTATGAGTTCATGTACAAATACATAAAGCCCTCTGTTACTTGTCAGTGTTACATTATAAAGATGAGGTGGGAAAATGTATTTATACATAGTGCAATAAACTCCTTTTTGAATCACATCTTGATTTTTCCATCTGTAAAATGAAAGTATTGGACTACATAACTTGTTTGGAATGTGTGATGAGTCAGTCAGAGTAGAGGAAGTTGAAAAATTTCCACTATTTTTGCCATAACAGTTGTGATATTTTTTTTCCCTAAACAACTACATTGTTATCTATTTTCCATTACTTATGTTCCCAAACCTCACCCTCCACTGTTGAAGTCCCAATCATTCTCCTTTTTGAAACAGTTCAGTCCTTCTGGGCAGTAATTAGCAAATATACCCTAAACACTACCCATGAAATTCAACAGCTTATTCATCCCTTCTCTCCCAAATCAGTTTATAGGTGTGGATGATTGCACTTCAGATGAGGGAGAGGTCTCCAGTTTTTGGATGGGTAACTTATAAATAAACAACTGGCTTCTTCTTTTTCATCTTGTGTAGAATACATAATGAACAGATATAAATGGGTTGCTTACATGCTTCCCAGTTCTTATTAATTCACTCATACCCAGAAGCCCTTTCCTTCTCAAAACTTTTCATTTTTCCATCATTCTTCCACTTAAAAAATCACACCTTTGTCTTCATTAACTCCCTACTCTAACTGCATATCCAGGAAGTCATCATATACTCTTATTTCTACCTCCAGAACATCTCTGTCAACTCAGGCCCCTTCTCACTACTCACATATCTGCCACCCTAGATCATTCATTACTTCTTTCATGGACTATTACAATAGCTTTGTAAAGAATTTCCACACCTCTTCTCACTCTACTACTATTCATCCTACCATGAACTTCAAAAGTTAATTTTGTTATCTCTAAACAAATGGTTTGGATTAGAAAAAAATGTAATACCTCTTTGAGATCTGTATCTATGATCCTATAAACTACTTCACTTCTAACAACATGAATGATGTAAGTATGGGTAAAATAATTTTAAAATTAAATGTGCAATGATTTAAACCCTTAAGGGGAAAAAAAAGTCTTAAAGAAAAAAAATTAATTAGTGTCATCAAAAATTGAGAAAAGAAACAATAAAAAATAGAAGAGGAATAGAGGAAAAGAAATGAAAGTGATAAATTTGATTATGCCAAGATATGAGATTTTTTTAATTAAAAATAAAAAAAAACTAATTAGAGAAACATTTTCCATAAATTCTGAGACATACATTTGACCTCCAGAATCCATAAGGCCTTAAGATGAAACTATGAGGATAATAACATGCTGCACAATGGAACAGTCAATTAGTGACCTTTTATTAAACATTTACTATGTGCCAAGAATGCGTTAAGCACTGACAATACAAAGGAAAGGAGAAACAGTCCCTGAGCACAAATATCTTAGATTTTAATTGGAGAAATATTATTTACTAAAAAAGTACATACAAGAAATACACATTAGAAGGAATAGAGATTTAGAATAGAAAGTTAAAGTGTTGGCTAGACTGAGAAAAGTTTCCAGTGTCACATACCTCTTCAAAGAAGCCAACAATGTCAAGAAATGGGAGTAATGTATCATGTTGCAGGTAGGGAAGGAGGGGAATATGCAAGAAGTATATCCATTGTCAAGGGCTAGAAAGTGGAAATGGGGAATTTTGTGTGACAATTAAGTAGACTGGTATCTCTGTTTCATGAAATATATGGAAAATAAAAATATATGACAAGGCTACAGAGATTTTATTCATCATTTAAAAATTAGAGTGGATCATTTAAAGAGGAGAAAATGCAAACTGTTAATAATTATATGAATTTACTATATTCTCACATCACTTAATGAGACAAATACAGAGCAAGATAACTGAAAAATATACCTCCCTCAAATAAAAGAAACAAACAAACAAACAAAAAAACAAGAACTGGCACAGCCAAGATGGCAGATTAGAAACAGGACATCCCTGTGGCTTTGGCTTCCACCTCCTTCAATAAATGTAAAAAAAAAAAAAAAGACTATTGTAAAGAAACTTAATAGATACAGAACCCACAAAGTGACAGAGAAAAACAAATCTCCCACTGAAGGAAGCCTGGCAGGCTGGCAGAAAAGGTCCATCACAGGGCACTGGGAGCTGAGCACAGTCCCAACTGAGCCACAGTTGTAGCCCCAGGGTGGCCCCAACCAGTCAGAGATGTAGTGGACTTCATAAGAGTAAATCACCAGCATCTATAGCAGTTTCCAGAGTTCTCAATCCACAAATGCCAAAGACAAGTAAGAGGTCAATGTGGAACTTTGTTCAAACAGGGGGAGTGAAGTCCAGCTGCTTCCCCCTGAGAGAAAAGGGGAGGAGGTGAGGTGGCTGCAGCCACTACTGTGTGGCTGCTTCCAGAGCTCCTGGCCTGCAGATTATAGAGGGATCAAGCAACCATTCAGAGGGTAATCACTCTTGCTTTGACCTGCTTGGATCTGGATCACGGTTTGGGGTGGTAGTCCTGGGGTGTGTGACCAGTGAGCCAGAGCATGTGAGTGCTATAGAGAGGGCACACACCTAATAGCTCCAGCAGCTGCAAATCTGGGACTTAACTCTTTCCATTTTGGAAGCAGAGTTCTACTGTGGCAAAGAGCTCACACCTGAAATAATTGGCTGCCAATATGAGCAAACACAAACAGAAGATAGAATCCTTTTTTGGCGACAGAATGGACCTAGGAATGGAGCAGGAGGAAGGCATCAAAGTCATAACTCCTGCATCAAAAGCCTCCAAGATAAAATATCAACAGGGTACAGGCCATGGAGGAGCTCAAGAAGGATTTCAAAAATCAAATAAGAGATGTGGAGGAAAAATCAGGAAGAGAAATGAGAATGATGGAAGAAAATAATGAAAAGAGGGACAACAGCCTACTAAAGTGAACCCCCCAAATACTGAAGAAAATAACAACTTTAAAACAGACTAACTCAAATGGCAAAGGAGGCCCAAAAAAATAATGAGGAGAAGAATACTTTAAAAAGCCAAATTTGCCTGGTGGAAAAGGAATTTCAAAAACTCACTGAAGAGAATAACTCCTTCAAAATTAGATTGGAACAATTGGAAGCTAATGACTTTATGAGAAATCTAGACACTATAAAACAGATCTAAACAAATGAAAAAATAGAAGGCAATATGAAATATCTCATTGGAGAAACAATGACCTGAAAAATATATCCAGGAGAGATAATTTAGAAATTATTTGTCTACCTGAAAGCCACAATCAAAAACAGAGTGTAGACACCATCTTTCAAGAACGGATCAAGCAAAATGGCCTTGATATTCTAGAACCAGAGGGAAAAATAGAAATTGAAAGAATTCACCAATCATCTCTTGAAAAAGAACCCAAAAAGAAAACTCCTAGCAATAGTACAGCAAATTCCAGAGGTCCCAGGTCAAAATGAAAATACTACAAGCTGTTAGGAAGAAACAATTTGAGTATTGTGGAAACACAATCAGGATAACACAAGACCTAGCAGCTTCTACAGTCAGGGATTGAAGGGCTTGGAATATGTTATTTTACAGGTCAAAGAAGCTAGGACTAAAGGATCACCTACCCACCAAAACTGAATATAATGCTACATGGCTAAATATGGTCATTCAATGAATTAGAGGACTTTCAAACGTTCTTGATGAAAAAACCTGAATTGAAAAGAAAATTTGACTTTTAAATACAAGAAGCAAAAGAAGCATGAGACAGTAAACAGGAAAAAGAAACCATAAGGAACTTATTAAAATTGAACTATTTACATTCCAACATGGCAAATGATAATTGTAACTCAAAAGACTTTTCTCAGCATGAAAATAGTTGAATTGAATATATATACACATACACATACATACATATAAATACCCATATACACACAGCTATATACGTATGTATATGTATATATATGTATATATATATGTATGAGTGTGTGTGTATATGTATATCTATATGTGTATTTGTATGTGTGTATGTATATGTGTATATGCGTATCTATGTGTATGTATATATGTATAGGAGGATGTATGTTTATGTAAATATATATGTGAGCATGGGCATTTGTATGTTCATTTATAACAAAACAGAGGGCACAGGATGTTTAATATGAAGAGATGATATTTACAAAATAAAATTGAGGTGAGAGAAGAATTTATTGGGAGAAGAAGAAAGGGAGTGATGGATTAGGGTTAATTATCTCATATAAAAGAGGCAAGAGAAAAATGTTGCAATGGAGGGGAAGAGCAGGAAGTTGAAAGGTAATGGGAAAACCCGATTCTGATTCAATTTGGCCTAAGGAGGGAATAACATACACTCTCATTTGGGTATCTTACCCTACATGAAAATAAGGGGGTAGGGATGAGAAGGGATGATAGAAGAGAGAGCAGGTTGGGGGAGAGGCAGTTAGGAGCAAACAGTTTTGAAAAGGTATAGGCTCAAAGGAGAAAACAGAATAAGTGGGGAGCAGGATACAATGGAGGGAAATATAATTAGTCTTTCACAATGTAACTACTTCAGAAATGATTTGGGTAATTAAACATGTGCAATCTATATTGAATTGCTTATCTTCATGGTGGTGGTGATTGAGGAGGGAAGAAGGGGAAAAAATCTAGAACTGAAAGTTTTAAAAACAAATGTTTAAAAATTGAATTTTTAAAAATACAACTGGGAAATAAGATATACAGATACTGGGGTATGAAAACCCATCTTGTCCTACTAGAAAGTTGGCAAGGGAAAAGGGGGAGGATACAGGAGAGAACAGATTGGGAGAGGGTGTATTCAGTAGGCTTGATATTTTGGTGTGGGGCTTAGGGGAAAGATGGGGAGAGAAATAATTATGACTCAAAATCTTGTGGAAATGAAGGTCAAAAACTAAAAATAAATAATTTTTTTTAAAAAAGTAAAATAAAAATAAGGAGAAGTGAGTAAAGAGAGGAGGAGAAGAGAAAGAGGAGAAAGAAGAGGAGGAGGAGGAGAAGAAGAAAGCAAAAGAAAGACAGAAGAAATAAAGAAAGATAGAAGAAAGAAAGAAAGAAAGAAGGAAGAAAGATAGAGAAGAATAGAACCTCCTGTTCTATCAGGCAAAAAAGAAAACCAACAGTGATATACAAATGATGATAATATAGAGTTGCAGAAACATTTTGGAAATCAATCTGGCAGTGTGAAATAAAGGTCACTTTACCTTTAGCTACAATGGTTCTATTGCTAGGCTTTTTTTAAAAAAAATGTGAGAAAAAGTGAGGATACACTGTGCAAAAAAATGTTCATTGTGCTACCAAAAAAATGTTTGCTATATGTATTTGTAATGGCAAGTTGTTGAAAATAGCTATAAACTCAACAACTAGAAAATAGTTGAATCAATTGTGCTATATTAAGACAAGAAGATTTTAATGTCTCTATAAAAATGACAAATACAAATATAAGGAAGTGTGGTTAGACTTATGTCAAATAATCCAGAGTAAGATAAGAAGAGCCAGAACTGTTTACCCTTGAAATACAACCTCAGTTTTTTGAAAGGACCACAGAACTTCAGATGAGAAAGGAAACAGAAAAAAGACAATGTCTGTTTGAATAATAATTTATTTAGTTTCCCTTTATTAATTGTTCTGTCTTATATGTAAAATATTATACCTTGTATTGTATATTTCTTTGTATAATTTTATCATTCTTGAGTTTTTATTATTTTTTTTTAGGGCAAGACACAGTCATATTACTGCAGGCATCTTTAAGAATGTCATCTCTAGATCTTTACACCCATCGATCTTTTGCTTCCATATGAGTTTGTCATGAGGTACAGAGAGAAAAGAAATTCAACGTTCTAAGATTTTAACAGGTTGAAAGTGGTACTAGATAACAAAAAATGGTGATGAATTCCTAGAAATTATTACCCAAAATAAACAAAACACACATAGTTGAGAAACTATGAATAAATATAAACTACATTCTGATTTTCTCATTAATTTAAAACTACAATGAAAATATTCTGCACACACTTTGAAGGTAATCGTGAAGATAGTATTAAAAAAGAACTGGAATGCTTCCAAAATGATATTAAATGATAGATCATATATTTTTATCAATCAATTAATTGAAAGATGTAGAGTATTCAATATAATATTATACTCACTATTGCTTATTTTTTATTTAATAACTACTAAATTTTAGTAGTTAAAATTTTGTTTTATAACCTTTTGTCCAGAAACAAGTAATCTAGCATTCATATCTACCATTCATACCTCTTAAATATGTTACAATAGAGAGGCAAATTTGACTTCTACGATTATTAATTTTTCTTCTGTATATTATTATGCAGTTAGACAAAAAACAAGGAGGTGTGTGACAGTAAAAGATGTCAATTCACTGTCATGGAAAAAAGAACAAAAATCCATTATGCAGGAGGAAGATAATTCCCAAAACATGAAGCCCTCTTTAGTTTCCTATCTTTGCATCCACCCCAAATCACTAAAAATTTATCAAGCACCTACTATGTGCACACACTGTGCTAAATGCTAGGGATACAATTAACAAAAAAGACATTCTCTTCCCCAAAAGCTTGCAATCCAATGGGGGAGGGGAGGTATGAAGAAGGAAAAGCATTGTGGGTAGAAGGTTGTACTCTGTACACTGCGAAGTATCCTTTTCTGTGGATTTGAAACCACACAGAGCAGTAGATATGGAATGGAACTATGATTTGCTGATTAGATCAATCTGCAAAATATTGTAGCCTCCTCAATGAGACCCATAGTCACTAAGTATACTCAAAAGGGAAAAAAGGCAAGTAGTGAGATATTCATCAGCTAACTTAGAAGATGGTTGTGAGGAACTAATGAGTCAGTCAAACAATCAAGAAGCATTTGTTAAGACCATACAATGTATAAGGCACTGGAGACACAAAGAAAGGTGGAAACACAGTCACTGACTGCAAGGATTTCCCATTCTAATGGGTAGGACACCAGACAATAGATGGATGACCATCTGAGAGGAGAATTGACTATAATCTATGGGTACTGGGAACTGATTCCTCCAAAATTCAGGACTTCAGTTTTAAAGGAACTTGAAAAATCAAGAAGCAGGAGTGAAGGGACAGAATATGTCATGCCTAGGTTACTGTAAAAGCATGGAAATGGGATTTTGAATGTCATCTATATAAATAGAATATAGGACAGGATAAGCAGAATGTAGTGAGTACAGAGGTGAGAAAACTGAAGGAAAGACTGGAAAGGTAGAAAAAACCAGGACTCAAAATGCCAGAAAGATGAGTTTATATTTGATCTTGGGAGTAATAATACCTCGGAAGTGACATGGCCAGATATAACTTAAGACAAATCAACTTATTAAAGTGAAGATAAATTAGAGGAGGGCAGGTACTTAAATTAGGAAAACAAGTTAAGATAGCGTAGGAAAAAATACTGCAGATGAGACATGATGAGGGTCTGAAGCAGGGATATGTAGAGAAGGGAAGATGATGAGGCAGAAAATTTAATTAAGAAGGAGGAGGGGAAGGAGGAGAGGAAGAGGAGGACAAGGAAGAGGAGAAGAAAAAGGAGGCGGAGGAGGAGGAGGAAGAGAAGGAAGACGAGGAGAAGAAAGATGAAAATTTACAAAATTCTAGGTGACAAGGCAGGTGAAAGCAAAAATTGCAAAATCTGGCAACAGATGGGATTATTTTCATCTAATATGCAAATTTTAAAATCTTATGTCAATGGTAAATTATATTCATACATAAATAATAAATAAATTTATCTGAGGAAGATAGGATCTATAATTTAATAAGTGTAGGGGACTTCGTGGTGAAGAACTTCCCTCTGCTCTAATAATAGAGCTTAGAACCTTCTCAAAAAAAGAGTTGTACCAAGGTAAATAATTTGCTCATGGTCACATAGATACTATCAAAGGCTGGACTTAAACTGAATTACTACAATACACTTCCACTCATACACAACACACACACACACATACACACACACATATGAATAATATACTTCTCTCTCTCTCTCTCCCTCTCTCTCCCTCTGTATACATATATATATATATATATATATATACATACATACACACACACACACACACACACACACACATATATATATGCTGTGCATATATACAATGCACCTATGTACATGTTCAGGTATCACAAACATATGTGTGTATATACATATGTGTAAACATAAACATAAACAGATTCACAAATATCTTCAATTCTGCAATTTCTTAAAGGCTTGTGATATTAGCATTTATGGAAGATGCTATAGATAATGAGTTGGTACCCCAATTTTTAACAGGAAGAGGAAAATTAGAAGATTTTACTTTGCTAAGCAAATTATTTCCCTGGTGAAGTTGCAAAGTTTGGTTTTTAGTTTCATGTGGTTTAATTTGTTGGTGGTAATTATTTTATTGTTTTTAATGACTTTTAAGCCTTTTCATCAAATGTGTCTATTTTAATACAGTATACTTTTGGTATTGTTGCATGGCTACAGTGCATGAACCAGTTCAATATGTGAAAAATTAAAGCTGATATGGGCCAAACAAAAGACAATGAAGATGACAATGGTGAACATTATTGTTCAGGCAAGGTATCATACATAATTTCATAGGAATAAAAGTATATTAACCATATCATCAAAGAAATGCATTATTAGATGGAAGATTGTTGAGATAGCAGGAAAATGAGAGATAACTGGAAGGCTAGCTCTGTGATCAATTGGTGCTCTCATTTTATCAAAAGAACATGGAGTAATACCCAAGATATTGGGAGAATGACACCCAGAGCTGAAAATGTGGGAAGACACGGATGAGTATCACACAGGATAGTCTGACATACATGAGTTATTCCCTGCATTGGTAAAGACACAATATATGCTATCATAGATCCACTTGAATTCTGATTATTTTTTTTATATTCATCACACTCCACCTTGTATTACATATGACGTATGTCCTTTCCTACTGCTACCTGCAATAGAATATGAATTCGTTAAAGCCTGGGACTGATGTACTTTTTTTTTTATGTTTTCATCCTTATTGTTTTGTATATAGCAAGTATTTAGTACACGTCTGCCAAATTAAATTCTCAATGAAGTTCCATGAAGATTTTGCAATATTCCAATCAACATGAGGGTGCTACATCAAAATATTTCCATTAGGGGTGACTAGGTGGCACAGTGAAGAGAGCACTGACCCTGAGTTCAAATCCAGCCTCAGACAGGTAACGCGTACTAGCTGTGTGACCTTGGGCAAGTCACTTAACCCCAACTGCCCTGCCTTCTCCCCTCCAAAAAAAAAGCAAAAAAAATATTTCCTTCAACTCCAAACATACAACGAAAGATACTTTAAACATACGTGGTATTGCAGAAGCATTTCATAGGACTAAATAAATGATAGGTATTATTTGGTCATGAAAGTTAACTTGAATTAGTGAAGTAATTATTTTATTAATTAATTAAATAATGCTGTAACAAAGGTGGCAAATATATAATACTGTGAAATGTCATTTTTTTTTAAATCTACAGAGTAAAACAAGACCTAAGGAAATGCAAATCTTATTTTTGATAGCCTCCGTGTATTGCATGAACGAGACACAATTACACATTTAACTTCCTAAGTCTAGAATGCATTTCAAAGAGGTTTTTTTTAAAGGTACATTTCAGGCGTTTTGCTAAGTGAAATCTTAAAAGTTTTTCATTCTGTTCCATGGAACTTATCCAAACTAGAGAGATAAATCTTTATTATTTTGTATTGAATTCAAAGGGAGAGAAGTTTCATCAATAAGTGATATCTCTCCTGACAATGTAGAAATTCACATGTGTACTTTCTAGACAGTTTTGTTGTTATAGAAACAGAGATGATATTTGAAACTCTAGAGGTACTTAGAGATAAAAGAATTTTTTTTTTCATCACTGGCCAGAGTTTGCTTTAAAACACTAATGCAGACTGACATGTTTCTTTCTGAAGATGCATTATAAAAATAGTCATACATTAAACAAAGTCATTATGATAAAAGAACTCAGGTTGTTTTAAAAAAAAACATTTGAACAGTTTCCTGTATGAGCTGGAAGATATCTGGGATACAAAGTCAATGATAATGAGTACCACAATGCCAAATATCTAAATGTTCCCAGACATAAAATATTTCTTTGTATAGCTTTTCTGTAACTACTTCCTAACATTCCACTTACTATCATTAGCATCACCATCTTTTAGTAACTCTGGTTTGCAATACTAGATGTCATCCTTAAATTCTAACTTTCTATCTCCCCCTATTCTAAGCAGTTTCCAAGTGTTATTATTCCCATCTATAACCCCTATGTATCCCCTTCTCTCCTGTGGCACAGATACTGCCCTGACATATGCCATTATTTTCTTTCTTGGATTATTGCAATAGACTTGATTTGTGTGTGTGTGTGTGTATGTGTGTACATACATATACACATACATATGTATTCTAAATAATTATGTTGGGGTTGGGATTCATCTGACATGTAGTAGACTTGATAGGTCTACAAGAAAGGCAGGTTAGAATCGCCAGTTGGTCAATATAAATTTTAGTATGCATTATTCTTTTAATATTTGTAATTTGTTTTTTATTGTTTCAATATTAGGAGTAAAAACATTGATTGCTATATCCAAGGATACATATCTGCTACCACAGTGGTGAACCAACTTCACTTTTCCAAGGTGATATGATGAGATCATTGTAAAGTATTTTGTTCAATACTGATGTGAGGTTCTCCTATGGATAAGAACTTCCAAATTCCAATTTCTTAATTCCATAAGACTATAAACTCATAACAAAGTGGCCACACTGCCCCTAATAGTCACACCAACATATAGAGAGGACACATAGCACATGACACATAATCATTATGGCCACTAGTGGGGCATATGCAAAATATAGGCATTTTGGTGAATCCATTGAATTCTGTTTCTCAGAGGTAAATAATATCAGTAAGGGGCTATGGCAATCTAATTATGTGTAGGTATTCAAAAAGTTTTCATTTAGTTTTGAGTTAATACAACTGAAAAGTTCTTTAAGTATTTGGGGACACTGGGGATGAGCCAAGATGGCCTCGTAGGAGCAGCAATATAGCACAGCTCCCACATAGCCACCTCAAAATACCCATAAAATATGACACTAAACAAAATCTAGAACTCTAAAATGCAAACAATATACTGTCTGCTAAAGGCAGCTTGTCTGGGAGGCACCATTTCAGGACTGGAAGCCGAAATCAGCCCAGCCTGAAACTGCGCCTTGGCCCTGGGGGCATCTGGACCAGCTGAATTGCAGCTGGAACAACATAAGAGCAGATCTGCTGCAGCTCTGGCAGTTTCCAGAATTATCAAGCCATAAAGAAAAAATTAAAAAAAGGACTAAGTGAAAGGTGAGTGGAACTCAGCTAAAAATCAGCGAGAAAAGCAGGTCCAGCCAAACTGCTTCCAGGGCAAGGAAGTGGCAGAAGCACAGGTCCTACACCAGCCTCCACATTGCCACTTCAGAGCTCCCGGCCTGCAGACTTCAGGGGGGCCAAGTTCAGAGGCCAAGTGCTCTCACACTGAGTGGCTTGGATCCACATTGCGGTCTTGGGTAGTGGTCCTGAGGTCTCTCTTCAGTGAGCCAGAGTGGGAGAGGGCCCCAGCAGGCTCCTAAAAGCTCCAGCAGCTGGGAAAACACCAGCAATTTGGAACAGAGCTTTCCCCTCTAGAAGCAGAGTTCCACAGAGCTAAAAAAAATCACCGACTGCCCAACCATGAATAAGCACAGGAAACAAAGTAAGAACAGCAACCAAACCTTAGATTCGTTCTTTCGGGAAAAGAAGGATCAAAGAAGGATCCCCAACAATGGGAGGAAGACAACACAGTCAGAGCTGCCACACCAAAAGCTTCCGAGAAACATGAAGATTGCCTAAAAGCTAGAGATTAGCTGAAGAAGAATTTTGAAAACCAAATGAGAGAAGTGGAGGAAAAATTGGGAAGAGAAATAAGAATGATGCAAGAAAATCATGAAAAGAGAGTCAACAACCTGACTGAAGAAATTAACACCTTAAAAAATAGACTAACTCAAAGGACAAAAGAGATCCAAAAAGCCAATGAGGAGAAGAATGCCTTAAAAAGTTGACTTTGTCAGATGGAAAAAGAATCTCAAACGCATTTCGAAGAGAATAATTACTTCAAAATTAGAGTGGAGCAAATAGAAGCAAATGATTTTATGAGAAATCAAGATACTATCAAACAGATCCAAACAAATGAAAAAATAGAAGGCAATGTGAAATATCTCCTTGAAAAAACCACTGACCTGGAAAACAGATCCAGGAGAGACAATTTAAAAATTATTGGAATACCTGAAACCCATGATCAAAAAAAGAACTTAGAAAGCATCCTTCAAGAAACTCTCAGGGAAAATTACCTGGATATTTTGGAAACAGAGGGCAAAATGAAACTTGAAAGAATTCACAGATCGCCTCTTGAAAAAGATCCCCAAAAGAAATCTCCTAGAAATTTTATAGGCAGATTCTGGAATCCACAGACCAAGGAAAAGGTATTGCAAGCTGCCAGGAAAAAAACAATTTGAAATTGTGGAGAAACAATTAGGATAACCCAGGATCTAGCAGCTTCTACACTGAGGGATCAAAGGCCCAGGAATATGATATTCCAGAGCTCAAGGGAGCTAAGATTAAAACCAAGAATCACCTACCCAGCAAAATTGAGTATAGTGTTCCAAGGGAAAATGTGGTCATTCAGTGAGGTGGAGGACTTTCAAACATTCTTGCTGAAAAAACCAGAACTGAAAAGAAAGTTTGACACTCCAACACAAGAAGCATGAGAAGATAAACACAGAAAAGAAATCATAAGTAACTTATCAAAGTTGAACTATTTACATGCCAACATGGAAAACTGACAATTGTAATTGATGAAACTTTTCTCAGTATGAGGATAAGTGAATGGAATACAAATGTATATATACATATACATACACATATATCTATATAAGAGGGTTTATGTATGCATATCCATACAAGTACATATCTGAGTATGTGTATATATGAATACATAGAGGGCATAATATCAATTAAATAGGAAGGGACAATATTCCAAATGGTGAAATCCTGAGGTGAGAGGGGATTAAATTGAGAGGAGACAGGGAGAGACTGAATGGGGTTGGGCATCTCATGGAAGAGGCAAAATTGTTACAATATGGGGGGAGAACAGGAAGGCAAAAGTGAAAGAGTCAACCTTACTCTCACTGAACTTGGCTTAGGGAAGAAATGACATAAACTCTAAACTGAGCATCTTGCCAAATAGAAGAGTAGGGGGAAGGGGGATGAGTGGTGGGATGATGGAGGGGAGGGCAGTGTGGGGAGAGGGTTGATGAAAGTGCACACTTCTCTAGAGGGACAGGGACAGGGACAGCATAGAAAGTGGAATGGG
>CM053583.1:161990113-162027826 GCA_028627135.1 Pseudochirops cupreus
TTACACATGTTCAGCCTGTATTTGATTGCTTGTTCTTCCAGTAGGGGTGGGTGATGAGGGAGGAAGAGAAAGAATCTAGAATTTAAAGTTCTATAATCAAATGTTAAATATATGTGTATATATATATTATTATTATTATTATTATTATTATTATTATTATTATTATTATTATTATTGACTACACCCAACTGGAACTTGAGATACACAGGCACTGTGGTAGGGAGATCCATCCTGCCCTACTGGAAAGTCAGAGGGGTTATAGGGGAGGATATAAGAGAGAATAGATTGGGGGAGGCGTTATACAATGGGATGGCTGTTTTGGAGTGGTGGGTAGGGGAAAGATGGGGAGAAAATTTGTAACTTAAAATCTCTTGGAAATGAATGATGTAAACTAAAATAAATAATAGTTTAAATTTAAAAAAAAAGAATTTGGGGACACTGCATTAAAAAAGTCAGCACAGTAGAACAGTGGATAGAGCACCCTTTGTAGAGTCAAGCAGACTCATCTCCTTGAGTTCAAATCCAACCTCAGACACTTACTGTGTGATTCTGGACAAATCATTTAACCCTGTTTAACTCACTTCCCTCATCTGAAAAATGAGCTGGAAAAGGAAATGGCAAACCACTAAAGTATATCTGCCAAGAATCCTCCAAATAGGGTTATGAAGAGTAGGACAAGATTGAAAACAACTGCATAGTAATATATATTAACACATACATGTGGTGTTCGTGTATTAGAATCAAAAACCCCTATGTAGCTAAAATATAGAATTCCTTTCTTAAATTGTATAAGAAAAATTATTTATTTTTCTTAATGATATATTTAATAGTATATATTATGATTTAAAGTTTAATCACCCTGAGGTGTGAATGAGACATGCAGTGTTCAGTTAGGTACCGGTGGGTCATTGACTATTTTTGCATCAATTAACATTTTATAAGACTACATGATACTACTATGCAAATTTTAACTTAAGTTTAATAGAAAATTAAGAAAGCAAACAAATTCCTTTGAATCAAAATGTATATCTATTTTATCCTAGAATGGCCACACAAAATAAACCTAGGGTTACTCTAATTTAATTCCCCATTAAATATTTACCTGACTTAGAATATTCAATTCCTCCTATTTCTTCTGTATTTGGGTATCAGAAAAATTAAACACTTTGGGATTTTAATTCATTCCAATTCAATATTAAAAAGTATGTATTAAGAACCTAATTTTGTAAGATGCTGTTCTAGCAATGGGAATCCAAAAAGTTAAGAACAGGTACTGCTTTCAAGGAGCTTATGTTCCACTGGGGGAAGGCAGAAAGGGAGGGATGCATTATTCAATATTAATTTAACATGTAAAACAAGAACTTCAGTATCTATTACAGTATGATAAGATATTAATGCAGGTAGAAATATATTTAACTGATTAGCACAGCAACTTAGCACATTTTGAATGCTTCACAAATGCTTCCTGATTGCCTTGCTACAGAAAGAATAAAAATCTTAGCCAAGCAAGGGATAGAGGAGATCACAAAATCTAAAAAAGTATATTGTAATGTGATGAAATTTTAAAACTTGTGTATGAATAGAAATAGATGTTTCTAGGATAACAAACGTAATGTTTATTTAGAAACACTCAAGTGAAGCAGTGGATAAAAAACTGGACCTGGAGTCTTGAAGAATCAAATCTGGCCTCAGACATTTATGAACTGTGTGATCATGAGCAAACCATTTGACCTTTGTATTGCTCAATTAACTTAAAATGCTTTATAAGTGCAAAATTCTTTTACATAAAAAATAATAGCAATTATTTCTTTTCTTTCTGATATCCAGGATATACAAGGACTTAACAGAAATATATAAGCCCAAGAGCTGTTACCCCTCAAATAAGTTGTCAAAATACATGAAAATGGGTGTCTAGATGGCACAGTGAATAGAACACTGACCCTGCAGTTAGGTGGACCAGAGTACAAATCTGGCCTCAGATAATTAACACTTACTAGCTGTGTGAAATTTGGCAAGTCACTTAACCCCAAATGCACTGCCTTGCTCCCACCAAAACGATTAAAAAAAACAACAAATCAAAAAATACATTAATAGTTTGAAAAAAGGAATATTGCCTGAGTTATTTATCAGCCACAGTTTAACACATTGTACCTTGATTCTGACATAATGATGTCATTTTGGTCCCCTTCTAGCAAGAAGAACAAAGCCATGTGTGTTACCCCTGCTTGGTATGACCTCAGTCTGTCATATTCCTGATGCAGAATGCTATGAGCTTGGCTACTCTTTGCCTATGTTCTTAGTGGGGGAAATAAATAACATCTGAGTGGTTGAGACACCCCTTCAATTTCCCTGAATCACCTAGCAACCTTGATCACTAAGTTACTCTAATCTTGGAACTCTTCTTAAGCATAGACCCAGGAGCTCCAATGTAAGTTTTGTTTATCTTTGGCATCCTTTCTAGGGAAAGGCAGCTCTCAAAGCTATCATGAAATTCTTCCACCCTTCATGGTCTGAGGCATAACATGCCTAAGGTCTATCTCTTCCTTGCCTTTCCTATTATGTCTAATCTCAATTTATTGGATAGATGAGAAGACCTATCATAATTATCTCAGTTCAAACCCAAGACTGTAGAGTCAGAGGCTATCACACTATGCTTTCTAATTTGTTCCTGCTTCAAAATAGGCCCTTCTTGAGCATTTCTAGCAAAGACCTATAGACCTTAAAAAATGCAGCATTGAAGAATTCATCACTTGCATCATTAAATGGCTTCTTGTACCATGTCAAATCTTCTGAAGTCATCATAATGACCACACACACACACACACATACACACACACACACACACACACACACACACACACACACAAAAAAAAAACTCTGATATTGGTGGAAAACTGTGTGCCTAGTCTTTCAAATATGCCTTCCTACTGTACTGGAGAAGTGGTAGGAATTTTTTGGGGGATTGGTATCCATTTACATATTTAAAACTTACTGAGATTTCCAAAGAACTAGTGCAAAAGCAAAATTTATATTAATCACATTAGAAATTAAAACCACCAAAATACATGTCAATTATTCATTTAAAATATTTCTCAATAACAAACTCATTATATAGTAACATGAATGATACATATTTTGTAAAACTAGATTTCTCGGGGTGGAGGGAGCCAAAATGGCTGAGTAGAAGCAGGAAAGTACATGAGCACCCACACCAACCACCCCCAATACCTGTAAAATATGACTCTAAACAAATATTAGAGATACAGAACCCATAAAGAGACAGAGTAAAGCAAATCTCCCACTGAAGCTGGGCCAGAAGGCTTACAGGAAAGATTTATCACACCAGACTGGGAGCCAAGCAGAGTCCCATGTGAGCTGTGTGGGCCCAGATCTGGGACAGCCTGCCCAGCTGTCCAGACCAGCCATAGTAGACTTCAGGAGAGAGAATCACAGGTAGTTCTGGTGGTTTCCAGACTTCTCAATCCATGAGCACCAAAAAGAAAGTAAAAAGTCAGTGGGGAATTCTTTTGGAAATTGGCTGATAGAAGAGCACAATCTGGCCCCTGCCCCTAAATGGGAGGTGGCAGACCTGTGGCGGCTGCAACTGCTGCCTCATGGCTTCCTCCAGACTTCCTAGCCTGAAGATCATGGTGGGAGGGGGGCCAAAAGACAATTCAAAAGGTAATCTCTCTTGATTTGAATTTCTTGGATCTGACTCTCTGTCTTGGGTGGTGAGCCAGGGGTGGGAAATGTCAGGGTCAGAACTTGTGGTGGCTGTGGAGAGGGTGCCCTCCTTAGATTTCTGACAACATCTGTGAACACCCCAGCAATTTGGGACAAAGCTTGCTGCACTCTGGAAGCAGAGTACTACTATTGTGGAGAGCTAAAAAGTCAAGTAATTGGCTGCCAAGATTAGCAAGCAGAGGAAGCACAATCAGACCATAGAATTCTTTTTTGAGGACAAAAAGGATAAAAACATGGAAGGAGGAGAAGTCAACAAAGTCAAAACTCCTGCATCAAAAGCTTCCAAGAAAAATATGAACTAGTTACAGGTCATGGAGGAGCTCAAGAAGGATTTTGAAAATCAAGTAAGTGAAGTGGAGGAAAAATTGGGAAGAGAAATGAGAATATTCCAAGAAAATCATAAAAAGTGAGTCAACAAGCCAACTAAAGGAGACCCAAAAAATACTGAAGAAAATAACAACTTAAAAAATAGACTAACTCAAATAGCAAAAGAGGTCTAAAAAGCCAATGAGGAGAAGAATTCATTAAAACAGTGGTTCTTAACCTTCCTAAAGCCACAACCCTTTAATATGCATATGTGGGCCTATCTGCATGTGGGTGGACCCACCTGGAGACAGATAGAGGAGTGGTGTCTCCATTCCTAAGACCATTGGAAATATGTATTTTCCAATTGTCTTAGGCAACCCCTGTGACCCCTGTGAAAGGTTGTTTGACCCTCAAGGGGGTCGCAAAACTTAGGTTGAGAACCACTGCTTTAAAAAGTCAAATTGCCCAGTTAGAAAAGAAATTTCAAAAACTCACTGAAGAGAATAATTCCTTCAAAATTTGATTGGAGTAAATGGAGGTTAATGACTTAATGAGAAATCAAGATAGTGTAAAATGGATCCAAACAAATGAAAAAAATATAGAAGACAATGTGAAATATCTCATTGGAAAAACCACTGACCTAGAAAATAGATCCAGGGGAGATAATTAAAATATATTGGACTACACGAAAGCCATGATTTAAAAAAAAAAAAAAAACAAGAGCCTAGAAATCATCCTTCAAGAAATTCTCAAGGAAAATTGCTCTGATATTGAACCAAAAGGCAAAATAGAAATTGAAAAAAATCACCTATTGCCTCTTGAAAAATGTCCCAAAAAGAACACTCCTAGGAATGTCATAGCCATATTCCAGAGCTCCCAGATGAAGGAGAAAATATTGCAGCTGTCAGGAAGAAACAATTTGAATATTGTGGAAACATAATCAGGATAACACAAGATCTATCAGCTTGTACATTAAGGGACTGAAGGGCTTGGAATATTATATTTCAGAGGTCAAAGGAGCTAGGATTAAAACCAAGAATCACCTCCTCAGCAAAACTGAGGGAGTAAATATGGACATTCAATGAAATAGAGGACTTTCAAGTATTCTTTTTTAAAAACATGATTTATTTTTAGTTTTCAACAATTGTTTCCATAAGATTTTGTGCTACGATTTTTTCTCACTCTGTCTTTCCTCTACCCCTCACCCCAAAGAAGCAAGCCTGCTTAATAGCCCTTCCCCCAATCTATTCAGTTCACCTCCCTAACTTTCTAGTAGGGCAAGATGGATTTCTATACCCTAGTACTTGTATATCTTGTTTCCCAGTTGCGTATAAAAAAAAAATTAAACATATGTTTTTTAAAACTTTGAGTTCCAGATTTTTTTTCCCTTCTTCCCCCTTTATACCTCCTCCCCCACTGGGAAGATAAGAAATTCAATATAAATTATACATGTGTAGTTACTCAAATAATTTCCATAGTAGTAATACTGTGAAAGACTATATTTCCCTCCATCCTATCTTGACCCCCACTTGACCTATTTTCTCCTTTGACCCTATCCCTTTTCAATAATGATTGCTTCTAACTAATCTCTCCCCACATCTGCCTTCACTTCTATCCTCCCCCTTCTCATCCCCTACTGCCCTATTTTCTTGTAGGGTAAGATACCCTATTGAGTGTATATGTCATTCCCTCCTTGGGCCAAATTCAATGAGAATCAGGTTGTCCCATTCCCTTTCACCTTCCTGCTCTTCCCCTTCATTCTTAACAGTTTTCTGTTGCATCTTTTAAATGAAATAATTTATCTTAATCTATTGCTGCATGTAATGGTAATTAATTTGAATTTGAAGACCTCTTTTTTATTGGCAAGTAAGAAGGTACTTAGTCCTTAGTAACTAAACAAACCTCTGTGAAAGAAACAGAAGGTATGAACTCCTGTCTCCTGTGGCTGGCATAACAGGAAGAGACTGCCTCAAACAGGAAGCTAATGCTGTGTGTATATAAAAAAAGCCCCAAAGCAGCACACTTAGAATTTCTTGAGACCAGAACCTGGTGTCAGAATCTCTTCTTCTGGGATGAGAGAGAGATTTTCTCTCAGAAGCATCTGAAAGCTGGGCTGCTAGACTGAGAACTGAGTCAGAATTTTCTTCAGACAAGATTAATAGAGAATGGCATTGCTGCTGCCAGGAAGGCTGAAGAGGAAAGCCCCCCATAGGTTGGGGGAAAGAATTTTGATTTTTAAAACCTGGGAAGAATGATTTTGATTCTGGGAGGCAGCTGAGATTTCTACTGGGTCCTAGGGCCATCCTAACTTCCAGAGGACTGAGGAAGCATGGCTGTGGTGCCAGTATTCTGTCTGTCTGTTTTGATGTTGTTTTTCCAGATTCGGCTGCTTTTGAAGGACAGTGCTGTTGTTGCACAGGTCTGGGAACCTTCCTATTGGCTCAGAAGCCCTGAAGAAGGATTGTCCTATTGTAGGTTTACAGAAATCCTGGAAGAGGCTTTGCTGATGTTTTCAAGGGTCCTGAGACTGTTCTTTAGGCAGAGAATTAATTGATGAGGGCACTAGCAATGAGTATTGTGGCTTTGCTAAGCTTTGTCCCCCCAGGAACTGAGATTGCTAAGAACTTGCCCCAGGTCAAGCTGAAAAAAAGACCTCTCCTTGGGTACTTAATGCTGTGACGATATCATGGTTTACTTGTGACCTAGGGGTGGAGGGTTTCTGTATTTTCTAATGATTGTAATTAGTGAGTTATGATACTTAGTAACTGATTGCTAAATAAGTGACTGATACAGTTAACTTAGTGTACCCCATGACTGGAAGACTGACTATTGAACTCTGAGATGATTGAATGACTGAGTAAGGAGGTAAACCTCCTTAGGGATACCAGATGATTGTTCTTTGTTGAAAACTATTGTGACAACTTTGGTGAAAACCATGTGGCCATTTTAATGATAAGCTGTTGTGAGTACCATATTGTGATTTTCTGTGACAAGTTGTAACATCGTGAATGTTGCACCTTGATTTTCGGTGAAGGTTTTGCTCTGATTTGTTATGGAATAAATAGAGTGTTCACTATACTGTGTAAGCAGAACCATAAAAGCTGTTCACAGTAGTATTTTTCTGGAAAGTTGCTCATGTATGGCATTACACTCCCTTTCTTCTTATCCCAATAAATTCCTCTCTCACCTCTTAATTTTATTTGACATATAGATAGATAGATAGATATAGAGATAGATATATAGATATAGATATAGATATTCCCTTCAGCTATCCTAATACTGAGAAAAATCTTATGAGTTACCATTATTTTTTTTTATGTAGGAATGTAAATAGTTGACCTTTAATAAGTTCCTAATTATATCTTTTACCTGTTTACCATCTCATGCTTCTCTTGGTTCTTGTATTTGAAAATAAAATTTTCTGTTCAGCTCCAGTATTTTTCATCAAGAGTGCTTGAAAGTTCTCTACCTCATTGAATTACCATATTTTGCCCCAAAGCATTATACTCAGTTTTGCAGGGTAGGTGATTTTTGATTTTCATCCTAGCTCTTTTGACTTCTGGAAGATCATTTTCCAAGCCCTTCAATCTCTTAATGTAGAAGTTGCTAGGTCTGGTGTTATCCTGATTCTGTTTCCAAGTCCTCAAATTGGTTCTTGCTGACCACTTTCAGTATTTTCTCCTTGACCTAGCACTCTGGAATTTGACTATTATATTCTAAGTGTTTTCTTTTTCAAGAGGTGATCAGTGAATTCTCTCAATTCCTATTTTGCCCTCTGGTTCTAGAATATCAGGGCAATTTTGCTTGAAAATTTCTTGAAAGATGGTGTCTAGGATAGTTTTTTTTTTCTTAACAGTGGCTTTAAGTTAGTCCAATAATTTTGAAATTATCTCTTCTGGATCTATGTTCCAGATCAATGGTTTTTCTAATGAGATATTTCACATTGCCTTCTTATTTTCATTTTTTAAAAATCTGTTTTATAGTATCTTGATTTCTTATAAAGTCATTAGCTTCAAATTGCTCCAATCTAATTTTGAAGGAGTTATTCTCTTCAGTGAGTTTTTGAAATTCCTTTTCCATCTGGCACTTTTGGCTTTTTAAAGCATTCTTCTCCTCATTGTCTTATTGGGCCTATTTTGTCATTTGATTTAGTCTATTTTGGGGAGGAGGGAGGGAGGAAGAGGAAGTTTTATTCTCTTCCCCCATAGGAAGAGGGTGGTCCTCTCCACAGTGAGGATCAAGGAGAGGAGGAATGTTACAAAAGACAGAATAAGAATTTATACGCTAACTCAGGCAAGCCTGCTCCTCCTGGCTGTCCCTTCTTTCATTGGCTGTGAGGTATGCTCTCAGACTTGGCATGAAGTCTAATCCAATGGCAGATAACAAAGAAGACTGCCATTATCTCATATTGGTAGGGAGGTAGGACAGAGATCCAAGGTATCCTCCATGTCCTTATTTGGTAAACACCAAGTAAGGGAGGGGAAAAGGTCACAAGCAAGCCTGGAGGTCAAAATCTCTTGAAAAAGGGCCTAATGCTTTTAAGTGTGTGGTGTGGGTGGAAATGTAAAGCTCCTCAATGGGACCTGATGCTGATGACAACAAGGTAAGTGGGTAATGGTCCTAGGTTGTGTAAACCCAGTAGTCAGGTCTCTCCAGTCTTACAAAAGTCTGTCTCTGGTTTCCAGATACTTTCTTTCCCTCATTCTGAGGAGTCTTCACAGAGGGTGCAGAGAGTGTACCCCACTCAGTCCCCCCTTCCTTTCATACTATCTGAAGACTTCTCACACCCATGCTGATATATGATTTAGTCTTTTTTTTTAAGGTGTTATTTCCTTCCTTGAATTTTTGGGTCTCCTTTGCAAACTTTTGACTCATTCTTCATGATTTTCTTGCATCATTCTTATTTTTCTTCCCAATTTTTCCTCCACTTCTCTTACTTGAATTTCAAAATCCTTCTTGAGCTCTTCCGTGGCCTGTAATCAATTCATATTTTTCTTGGATGGTTTTGATGCAGGCCTTCTGACTTTGATGTCTTCCTCCTCCTCCATGCTTTGATCTTTTCATCACCAAAGAAGGATTCTATTATCTTCTTATGCTTCCTCTGCTTGCTCATATTGGCAGCCAATTACTTGATTTTTGTGCTCTTTGCTATGGTAGAACTCTGCTTCCAGAATGGAGAAAGCTATGTCCCAAAATTCTGGTTTTTTTACAGCTACCAGAGCTATTAGATAGGTGCCCTCTCTACAGCCCCCACATGCTCTGGCTCACTGGTCACACACCCCAGGACCACCACCCAAGACTGCAATCCAGATCCAAACAGATCAAAGCAAAATTGCTTAGCCTCTGAATGATTGTTTGCTCCCCCTCCAATCTGCAGGCCAGGAGCTCTTGAAGCAGCCACATAGAAGCAGCCACAGCTAGCATGACTCCTCTGCTTCTTTCTCCTGGGTTAGCAGCCAAACCACACTCTTCTACCCCTCCCTGGACAAACAAAGTTCTACACTGACCTTTTACTTTGTCTTTGCTATTTATGGATTGAGCAATCTGGAAACTTCTACGCCTGCTGGTGATTTACTCTTCTGAAATCTGGTGTAGCTACTGCTCTTTGAGGCAACCCTCAGGTTAAAACTGTGGCACTATCCACAGCTCCCACTGAGCTGTAATTGACCCTTTCTGCCTGCCTGCCAGGCTTCCTTCGGCAGGAGACTATTGTCTTTCTGTCACTTTGTGGGTTCTGCAGCTCTAAGGTTTGTTTAGAGTCATTTTTTACAAGTAGTGGGGGAGGTGGATTCTGGAGCTGCACAGAAGTCCTGTTTCTACTCCACCATCTTGGCTTCATCTTGACTTTCAAGTATTCTTGATGAAAAAAACGTAGCTGAACTGAAAATTTGGCTTTCAAATACAAGAAGCAAGAGAAGCATGAGAAATTAAAGAGGAAAAATAAATCATAAGGAACTTATTAAAGTTCAAGTATTTACATTCCTACATGAAAAAATGATCATTGTAATTAAGGTAACTTTTCTCAGTATGAGTAAAGTTGAAGGGAATATATATGTATATGTATATGTATATGTATATGTATATGTATATGTATACATATATGTATTTGTGTATGTATATGTATACCCACACACATATATAGGAGACAGTATGTGTGTATAAATACGTATGTGAGTATGTGTATATGTGTGTACATGTATACCTATACAGAGGGCACAGGATCAGTTGAATTGGAAGGGATGGTATCTAAAAATTAAATTAAGAGGTGAGAGAGGAATATAATGAGAAAAAGAGAAAGGGAGACACAGAACAGGGTAAATTACCTCAATAAAAGAGGCAAGGGAAAACTATTACAGTGGAGGGGAAGAATAGGAAGGTGAAAGGGAATGGGTCAACTGTACTGTCATTGAATTTGGCTTAAGGAGGGAATAACATAAACACTCAATTGAGTATCTTACCCTAAAGAAAAGTAGGGGGAAAGAGGATAAAAGGGTGGATGATAGAAGGGAGAGCAGATTGGGGGAAGAGGGTAGTTAGAAGCACACACTTTTCAAAATGGACAGGGTCAAAGGGAATATAAATGAGCTCGCAGGGGACTCTTCTTGGCTCCCAGTCTGGTGTGATAGACCCTTCCTGTCCATCTTCCTGAGTGGTTTCAAGGGGAGATTTCTTTCTTGCTGTCACTTTATGGATTCTGTACCTCTAAAATTTGTTTAGAGTCATATTTTACAGCTATTTGAGGTGGTTTTGGTGGGAGCTCATGTAGTTTCCTGCCACTCCTCCCCTATCTTGTTTACACCCCCAACTAATGTTTATTTAGCAATAATATTTCAATATTCATTCAAGAACAGTTCCGATAGTTTCAAGTTTGTGCATCCTAGGTGGCCATGTGGCATATTTGTGTATGGTAGCTAGAGTTTTGACATACATACCTTTTAAATTCTTGTTTAATGCTTTTATTAAAATTATTTATTAATTTTAATATTTTGTTTTGTCATCATTGCAGAGTTTGTATATATTTTGCGCACACACACACACACACACACACACACACACAGACCTTTTTCCCTCTTGCTGTACAAGGTATCTTTTTCAAAGGAAAGTAAGCAAAATAAACTACTCAAAGGAGAGCTTTGCTTTTAAGCATATATACCATTACATGCCCAGAGTGCTCCACCTTTCTTCATAAAGAAAAGTATGCAAAGTTTTAATTAAATTGATTGTTTTTATAAATATTAACTATGCTGAAAAACTATAGCAATGATAACAGTAAGACAAGGCAATTACTATAGCTCACATTTTTACAGTATATTTAAGTTTGTAAAAAAATAATCATATATTATCTTACTTGTTTAAAAGTGTCTTATGTTTCAGGACTTACTGTTATTTTCATTTAATAGATGAGTCTGAGTCTAAAAGTATTTAAGTGACTCAATCAGAGTTATGGAGATAGTAAGTAACAGAGGCATGATTTGTAATCATGTCATCCTGAGTCAAATACCCTATTCACTGACACCTTGCTGTTTATCATATTTTTATTATATTACACTTGCTTATTCTCTTTTACATATGATACACATTTTATGACATGTAGTTCTTCTTTTAGCAAGCATTTTGATAATTAAAAAAAGCTTTTAAAATTATAATTTATTCATTTGATTTTAAAAATGCCCTTCATAGGAATAACTCAGAATTGTCACACACAACAGCCATTTCTCTTTTCTTTCTGATGAATTTGAGCAACTGTGATTTGAGTGACACCTCATTGGCTAATATTAGATAAGAAATGATCTGAGTTCGAGATATCTGAGTAAAAGTCTATTGAATTCAAATGAACCCAAAAAAATATCAAATAAATAGGCATCAGCAAGGTCTCTATTTCTCATGAGTCATCAGTAAATCCTGCAAACTACAATTACATACACACACAAACACACACACACACACACACACACACACACACACACACACACACACACACACACATACACATTTTGATTAATATATCTTTTACCACCAAAATGGTGAAAGATTATCTTTTAAATAATTCAGTCCAGAAGTGTATTGTTTAATCTCCACTTCACATATCCTGAAAAATTGAACATTCTTAGTGGAAATGAAGCTCAGGTGTTTCCTAACTCTGGCTAAGGTAACACATTTAAAGCTTTCATCATGGTTGTTTAGAGGATGGGAGATGGGAAATTGAGGCAGACTCTTACAGATTAAAGAAAAGCACAGAGCAGCTGCTTAGATTCCAGCTACAAAAATTGTTGAATCTGCCTCAAATCATTTTAGTCAATTCCATTTCAGCACCCAAAATTTAATTTATAATATAGATTAAAAAAATCATGATTGTGGGATGTCTAATTGTATTAAATAATATGAATTATGCTGTTATACATTCCATTCATATACAAACTGGAAAAAAAGAGTAGGGACATACTGGAAATGGCATTCTCTAGGAATCACATGACAAAAAGAAATAGAGATTTTGGATAATATCCAGTCAGAATGGGTGAATCAGATGAAGCCTTTGTGGGCAAATAACCTATTTGGAGGTATCAGGGAAGGAAGAAGTTAGGAGAGAAAGAAGGAGAGACAGAAAAGAGGCAGAAAGAGACAGAGACAAAAAAAATCTAATCCAACAAACATTTATTGTGTCTAGCTCTAAAGATACAATTAATAAAAAGGAAGTCCTTGATCTCAAGAAGTTCACAGTGTAATGGGAGGTGATAATATGCAAAAGGAGACAGGAAAAGAGTTCAGAACATGGCACCAGCAGAAACTCTTCAGGAATCTTGCTCATAGAACTAAAACCAGGGAAAGTAGAAAATGCAGAATGGAGTTAGTGGTCAGAAAGTCCAGTTTCTGCCCTCTAAAAAGGAAGGCATATGGAAAAGTCTAATACTCCACCCTCAGCCCACTAATCAGAGGAGAAGGAAGGCTGAGAGAGATTGTGTCAGTCAGAGTTAGTCATATGATATTGACATTAGAGGTGATGATATTAACATATTAGGTACATTGTGTTCCTTAGAATTGAAACCAGTCAGAGCAGCAGATGCAGATTTGAGTGAGAAAGAGATAGACATTGAGAAAAAACAAACAAAGAAGAGAAAGAAACATTGAGAACTAGGGAAGGAGAGCTAGCCAGAGGATGATAGTGTTGGGGATCTGCAGGAAAATTTGGGGATCATTGAGAAAGAGTGTCAGTAGAGACATTTACCTTGTCAAGGAGAATGGTATCTTCTTCATGTGAGAAAAAAATGAAGTAGGAAATGCTATGAAAAGAAGCAGGAGTGAAGTGAGATGACAAAAAGGAGACGGTGAAGTGAAGAAGTTTTTGGGAAATTTGTTTCACTTTGTGTGAATTACAAGATACTCAGGAAAAGTTTAATTGGGAGAGTCATGTTTGAGCATAGATGAAAATGAAAGCACATAGCTACTGTAGTTAGTAGGATAAAAATAATTTTATTGGGGGAGGAGATACTAAAATTACCTTGCTAGAGTGAGGGACCAATTAATGTTATGTAACAAACATTAATTTGTATTGGTCCCATTCAACACTTTTTTTTTCAACTCAGTTTAATTTCATGTGAATATGAGCAAAGAAAGTTGATGGTTGAAGATATCCAAGGTTGGGGTTTGATAAAGCATTATTAGTGATAGGACTAGGGGCAAATGATTTAAACTTAGTTGATAATGTAAAACTCAATTCACAAAGAGATTGAAATAGGAAACGGAGGAGATTATAGTAAGTTGATGGCAAGAAAATTTACTTAGGTGGAGAAAAACGACAATCACTGTGAGATCAACATAAGAAGACATAAGGCGGAGACAAATGTGGAATAATAAAAGAGTATGATCCAATTGAGAATTTTGAGTTCATTAGCATAAAAGTGGAGATCTTGTGGGCAAGATCAAGGTTATGGACATCTCTGCTTTGGAAATATAAATAACAAATGTTTATTGTTATATACAGAAATTCTGAGCATGTTCCTCTCCAAAACTATTATTTTTGGGATAATAAATTAGCCCATTTTGGTCTCAGTTCTTGCTCAGACTTAGTCATTGAATGGACATTGCCTCAGACCAACTGAGACCTGGGAAACACCTGAATTTAGGAAGGACAAGGTCACCCACTGCATACTGTGCCATCACCAGCCGTCTTGACCTTTGCCTTTCCACCAGACTTCAATGGCTCTAGAGGAGAGAGGGGGGGGTGACAATTTTGTGCAATTTTACCTCACTTAAATGTAATTCACACTCAAATCAAAACATCATCCTCATGATATCATTTGCTCAACAAGAATGAAGAATGAACAACAGTAAAAAAAATGAAGTAGAATAAGTCATAGCAACTGACTAGGTTGAAAAAGTTTAAAATTAAAGTTATTGATGATGTATAATTTTGTAAGATAAAATTTTCTGGTATGAGTACAGGAGTTGAAGTATAGAGAAAGACTTTGAGGCTGGCATTGAACTTACTGTAAAAGTAAGTGAATGCCCCAGTAGCAAATAATGGTTATCCAATTTCTGGATTGGATAATACATTTCTTTAGCTTGGAAGCTGTTTCCCTAACATGAAAAGCAACAGGGAAAAATAAATATTTATATGGTGTTTTTATTACTATTTCATACATTGATATACATTTGTTTATATGATATTATGTTTATAAGATATTTAGATTGAAACGGTATCCTCTCACATCTATCAGAATACTAATAAGACAGCGCTAACTGTGTCTAATACTGCCAAACATTCTTCCTTACTTCCTAGAGAGTATTTAATGATCAGAGAAATGGGAGAAAGGGCTTTGGCACAAATGCAAATTTGAATACGTGCATAGGCAGGTTCTTACAACCTGGGATTTTGACTATTTCTCATTGACTTTTCATTGTAATAATTAGTTTATTATGAGAATTTTATTTGCTAAGGAAAATTAGGGTAAAACTAAGGAGAGATGATTAACGTTTCATGTATCACAAGGAACCTAGTAAATATAGGAACTCCCCAAAATCCCAAATGGGATATGTCCTCTGTCCTCTTTTCTTTCTATACTGCTTAAACTTTATCAAGAACCTTTGCACAGAAGAATCTCAAATTTATATCTTATTGATTCATCTCTCTTTTCCAAGCTCAGTAGTATAGTGGATAGAATGCTGAGTGTGGAGTCAGGAGGACCAGAATCCAATTACAGCCTCCAACAATGACTAGTCTTGAAAAGTCATTTAACTTCTGTCTTTCTCCATTCCTTGATTCTAAAATGGGAATAAAATAGTATATATCTCCTAAGGTTATTGGAAGGATCAAATGAGACTGTAAAATATTTAGCACAGTTCTTAGAACATAAAAAGTGCTCAATAATTGTTGAAAAATTAAAAAAAAAAAGAAACACACATTTCCAGGTGCTATTGGAAACTTCAGTTAAATAGCCTGTCAATATTCCAAGAACAGTATATGTCTTTATCATATCCTTTATATCAGTGATAACTTACACTATAATAGCAACATAATAAACCTGAAGAATTTTGAAAGATTTAAGAAATCACATTAATGCAATGTTTTGAAAGACCAAGCATTATTCCATTAGACCAATGATAAAAGAATGCTATATACCTTCTAATGGAAAGGTTATGTAACTGGATATGACCAATTGATTAATTTCTTTTGCTTAAGTATGTATATGTATTTCAAAGATTTTCTTTTTTTTCATTTTTTGAACCCAGTGGAAGAATTTTGTGAGGGAGAAAAAAATAATTACTAATTGAAATAAAAGGAAGTTTAAAAATTCAATCCTGAGAAACCTTCCATCCTAAGAGCCAGAAAAGCAATTGGAACCAAGAAGCAATTAAGCACAAAGCTGGAGTACGGAGGAGAAAGGATAAATCTCATCTCTCACTGTACAGGTTAAGAGTTGGCTTAACTCAGTATGAATCCTTTTTTAAACCACCTATGAGGCTGTCAATCTTATGCCGGCTCCATGTTTTCAACAATTACATTGGTTCAAATCATTTATTAGATTAGAGTGGAGAGTTACTTGACTCCTTTGCCATTACAAATTCCTTTCCAGTGGGTTTGAGACCCAGCATGGTAACCAGAGTCATAGACACTATCTAAGTAGCTGGGAAAAGTTCTCATGAGACATCTTTTTGCTGTCCTTAAAAGCACATGTGACAGTTACTTGTACATTTTAGGCTATCAATGCATATTTGTGAAAATGAATTATACATAAGTATGCTAGAATGAAAAAAATATTATAATGTGTTGGACTATATTCCCTGAGGGATCAAAATTACAGGTCAACTAAAGAGCAATTACAAGATACTTGATGAATGATTAAGAAGTGGTATAAAATATATAAATAAAAAATATATACATAGATGACACAAATAAAATACATAATATAAAAATGAATCACTTATATAGTGAGAACTGGAGATAATAGTTCAAGGGCTACACTCTGGATAAATGTAAAAAACATATTTTAAAAAGATGTTTCATCTAGCACATACTTAATGGATGGTTTAAAGCAGAGCATAGGCAAGAACTGCACAAATGAGAAGGTAGGGATCAGTTCAGGAGTGTAGTGGAGACAGATTTTACTGTCTCATGAGAGTTAATAATTAAACTTTTAATGTGAACATTTACATCTTTGAAACTGATAAACCCTACAAATCAAGACTTGATTCATCATTTTGTTGTTTTCTAGATTTAATGAAGTGATGGAAATATATTAATTATAGAAATTAAACTTAAAACGTATGGCCCGAGTACATTTTTAGAGCAATTGTTAAACATTTAGTAGTCTACTTTTAGATAGGTTGTACATTTCAAAGGCCTCCTAGATCTAAGTGTGAATCAAAAAGAACGCTACTTTTTGGCACACTTCAAGACACCCCTGATAATTCAGAAAATCATTTTAATCAGAATTTCTTATTTCCATAGAAGTTGCATGGATAGGCACAGGCTGTGTTAGAAAAAAAAATGTGCCATTTATAAGCTAATGTTGAGAAACTTGTTCTGAATAAAACTAAATGTCTAAAGTTCAAACTGACAGTTTCTCAAGTCTATCTTATCAACAATTTCATCCTGAGAAGAAAAAAGACTTATCACTGATTTTGCTCTCTGTAAGTCTTTGTATCATATATTCAGAACTGATAGGAAAACTTTCAAATAAAGAAAGAAAGACAAGCTTTCTTATTCCACTTGAAGGCATTTCACATAAAGGCATGATGCTACACTCTTAGACATATGTAGGACTTTATATAAATGCACATTATTTTATTCAAGCCAAGACCATATAGCATTTTATTAAAGAAATTTCCACCACAGATACTTCTCACGCACTGCCTGTTGCTAGAAATTTTGTTACTTTAAAGAAATGGTTTAACCTCTTGTCACTCCTCCCCCCCCCCCAATGTAATTGTATGTATAAGGATTAGAACTACAACTTGATTGGTTCTAGGGAATTCAAAGCATGAATTAACTAGTCTGGTTGTTATTTTTATTCAGTTCTTTCTATTTTGTACAACTCTCTGTGACCTCATTTAGGATTTTCTTGGCAAAGGTACTGGAATAGTTTGCTGCTAACTTCTCTAGCTCATTAATTGAGGCAAACAGGGTTAAGTGACTTTCCCAGGGTCACACAGCAAATAAGTGTGCCAAGGAAGATTTGAATTCACAAAGATGAGTATTCCTGATGAGTTCTGGTACCCTATCCAATGCACCAACTAATTGCTCTTTGTGTGTGTGTGTGTGTGTGTGTGTGTGTGTGTGTGTGTGTGTGTGTCTTTTAGACATGTCTAACTCTTTGTGATCACATTTGAAGTTTTCTTGGCAAACATGCTGAAGTGATTTGCATTTCATTCTTTAGCTCATTTTACAGATAATAAAACTGAGACAAACAGGATTAAGTGACTTTTTAGGGCTCATATAGCTAATGAGTATCTTAAGCCATATTTAAATTCAGGTCTTCTTCCCTCCAGCGCTATATCCTCTGTACCATTTAACACTTCCAACTAGCTCTAAAAATGCCATTTAGCACTTTCTCAGCAACTTGCATTCTTAAATATTTGTATAACATGAGAATGATGACCATAAGTTACTCTCACATGGTCACATACCAAATATGTGTCATGCAGGGGTAAGACTTGGGCTTATATCTTTCAGGTTTCAAGAAGAACTCTTTATCCACTTCACAATGTTGTCTGTATGTTGATGTTAAGAAACAATCTTCAGACTTCAAATAAATATAGATAACAAATTTCTTTTTCAAAAACAATTATACTTTAAATTAACATTATTTTTCTAAAATTGAGTTCCAAATTGTCTTCCCCCCTGCTGGACCCTCTACCATCCATTGAAAAGGGAAACAGTTCGGTATAAATTATGAATGTGAAATCATATATATATATGTATATATATATATATATATATATATATATATATATATATATACATATGTGTGTGTCTGTGTGTCTGTGTGTGTCTGTGTGTCTGTGTGTGTGTATGTATTGTATGTGTGTATATGTATATATGTATGTATGTGTGCATGTGTATATATACACACACATTTATAAACATATATATATATATATATACATATATATTTCCATTATAGTCATATTGAAAAATAAAAGAAAAAATTGTGTTTTAATATTCACTGAGATTTTATCAGCTCTGTCTCTGGATATAAATAGCATTTTTCTTTACAAATCTTTTGGAACTATTTTGAATCATTGTATTGGTTAGAGTATCTAAGTCTTTTGCAGTTGATCATCATTATAATAGTGTTGTCACTATGTGCATTGTTGTCCTCATTCTCTTCATTTCACTTTCTACCAGTTCATATAAATTTTCCAAGGTTATTCTGAAACCATCTCCCTCATCATATCTTATAGCATAACAGTATTCCATCGCAGTCGTAAACTACAACTTCATTAGCCATTTTCCCAACTGATAAGCATCTCCTTAATTTCAATTTCTTTGGTAACACAAAAATTATATAGATACATAGATAGGTGATGGATAGATGTGTCCTCAGGTTTTATCCATTTTATTTAAATACGATTGCATTAAATAGCCCCTAATGATTACTTTGATTTAATCTTTATTGATTGCACTTTTCATTTTTCATTTGGTTTTCCTCTTTCTTTTTTTTAAGTAAAATTAATTAAGGCAAAGAGGAAGCTTCAAAATGAAGGCAAACTATCTGAACTATCTTACCATCCTTCTTTAAACAACTTTAAAATATCACCTCAAATCAAATTTTGGAATGAAAGAGCCAATAAAAGGACAGGGTGAAACTTTTTTTCTCCTAAGAAAAACATAGAAGGTTGACAGAAGAAGTTTGTTACACTGGATTGGAAGTCTTTGTGGAGCCCACACATATGGTTGCAGTAGCAGGGGTCCAGTAAAAGCAACATATTCAGGATTTCTAAGATGAAAGATGGTGAGAGGAGTCATGTAACTGCTCAGGAAGAGATTATAATGGGCCCTTTTCTAACAATGGTTACAGCACCCATTGATAGACAACTCTATTGCAATTATGCAGTTCTGCATCACAGTTACAGGGTATAGAGGTGTAATTCTTGATAACAAAGGAACATAGACTTTACTCTCAGTTCTAAGGAACAGTAAAGCACTAGTGCTTATTGCTGAGGAGAGCAGGGACTCTTGCTTCAGTTCCAGCCCAAAGACGTGTGTTAGTGCTTGTAGCTAAAGGGAAGCAGGAGCACTTCTTGAGTAAAATCCAGAGCTCAAACCAGGAGGGTAGTGACCACATCTATCCCCAAATTGCACCAACTTACTCTGATAACATCAACATAAAAAAGCTTGAAACTTGGGACAGTGCCTCCTCACTCTAAGATATGTAGAATCCAAATTTAACATAAATTGTATGTTGATGTTCTCATGCACTGCCTGTTGCTTGAAATTTAAAAAGAAAAACCTGGAACAATTTACAAAGAACCAACAAATAATTTGACCATAAATCTACCAGTGTGGCAAGGAAGAATAAAACACAAACTTTGAAAAACATGATGTGAAAATATTTAACCTCTCCCCCTAAATAAGCCTCAAAGAAAAATTCTAAGTGAATCTAATCCCGCAAAGAATTACAAAAAGAGTTAAAGAAAAAAGGATAAGATTGACATAGAGGAAAAATTATAAAGAAATTAATATTCTGATAAAAGCAAAAAAAAATTAATGAAGAAATTGACAATTTAAAAAATAAAATTGACCAAATGTTAAAAGCAACAAAATCTTGTTGAAGAAAAATCATTCCTTATAATTAAAATTGGGAATGTAATGACTCTATGAGACATCAAGAGTCAACAAAACAAAGCCAGAAGAAGAAAATATGAAGTATCTCATTGGGGAAAAAAAAAGCTGAAAAATAAATCAAGGAGAAAGTTTGAAATTACTGTACTACGTAAAAGTCATGATCAGAAAAAGAGCATAGGCATCACACTACAATAAGTTATCAAAGAAAATTGCCTCAATATCTCAAATCCAGAGTCAAAAAGAGAAATTAAAAGAATTAACCAATCACCACCTGAAAGAGATCCCAAAATGCAAAAAGAAAAACAGAAATATTATAGTCAAATTCCAGAACATTCAGGTCAGTGAGAAAATACTTCAAGTAGCTAGAAAGAAATAATTTTTAAAAGGTGGAGTCACAGTGAGTATTACAAAAGATTTTGTTGCTTTCACATTAAAGGAGTAGAGGATTTGGTATGGTATATTCCTGAAGTCAAATGACGTGGGATTACAACTAAGAATAATTTACCCATCCAAACTGAGCATAATTCTTCAGGGGAAAATGGAAATTTAGTGAAATTGAGGACTTTCCAGGATTTCTGATGAAAAGAGCAGAGCTGGATAGAAAAATTGACTTGTGAACAAAAGGCTTAAGCAGAGCATAAAAAGTAAACATGGAAGAGAAATCATAGGGGGTTCAATAAGGTTAAATGTTTACATTCCTAAAATGGAATAAATATATGTAATTGGTAAGAACTGTTTTTCATTGTTGGGCCATTTAAAAGGAGTTTATATAGAGTTCATGGATGTGAGTCAATTACATTAGAATCGTCTCAAAAAATAAAGGATGGAGAAAGAAGGATGCACTGAGAGAAGGAAGAAGGGACAGGTAGAATAGGGGAGATTTTTTCTCACATAAAAGAGGTACATAAGGAAAAACTTTTACTGAGGAAGGCAAAATGGGGGTAGGAGGTGGAGGACAATGCTTGAATCTCATTCTTAGCAGATTTGTTACAAAGAGGGAATGTGTGTGTGTGTGTGTGTGTGTATGTATATATATATACATATATATATATATATGTAATTTGATCCCTTTGTATTGTCAAAACTAACAAGTACTTAACACTTAGTAATTAATCAATCCTCTTTTAAAGAAACAGAAGATATGGACCCCTGTTGCTGTTGTAACAGGAAGGGATTGAAACAGGACATGGCTGAAACAGGAAGGACCTAATGCCATGTGTATATAATGAGATGCTCCTGCTGGATCAGAAAGATCTTCTTGGAGCCAAGTTCTGGAGGCTGAGGAACACAGGCCTAGGCTGGAGAGAATGATTTTTATTTTGAGAACCTGGATGGAGTGATTTTGATTCTGGGAACCAGCTGAAACTTCTGCTGAGTCTGAGGGCCAGACAAGCTGATTTCTGATGACCAGCCAGAGATGCAGAAGACTGAGGAAGCATGACTGTGGTTCTGGTATTTTGTCTTTTCTGTGGTTTTGTTAAGCCTTGGCTTTCTGGGAACAAAGACTGTGAAGGATTTAAGGTGGACTGGACACTGTGAGGTTCACTGTGGAACAGGAACTGCACAGAGAGCTGGACAAGGAACTGGGAGCTATCTGCTTTGAACCCAGGTGACAGTTAAGTGAATCCAGGTAGGAGCTGTCACCATAGAAGGGGATTCAGGGAATCTGAGAGCCTACCCCAAGTGAAGTTGAAAAAAGACTTTACTTGGATAATGTTACTGACTAAGAAGATTGTGATTTACTTGTGACCAGGGATGGATGGACTGTATATTTTCTGATGATTGAGTAGTGAATGATTACTGAATAGTGACTGATTTGTAACTTAGTGCGCCCCATGAGTGGAGAATTTTGACTTATGTATTTTGTGACCGTTAAGGCAACCCTCCTTGAGGATGATTGAATGACTGAGTTGCTAAGTGATTGATTGACTACATGACTGTAGTTTGTTAAAAACTATGTGACCCCTGTGGTAAAAACTATGTGGCCATTTTAGTGGTAAGTTGTTGGGAATGCTGTATTTTGATTTTCTGTGAATGTTCTGCTCTGATTTGTTATTGAATAAATAGAGTGTTCACTATACTGTGTAATCAGAATCTTGAAATGCTGTTCACAACAGCATTCTTCTGGAAAGCTGCTTATGCATGGCTTTACAACATATATAGACGCTCAATTGGAAATTTAAACAGTAACTTAGCAATGGTGAAATAAGAACATAGGAGTTAAGAGAAAGGGAGGAAGGATGATAATGGGAGGACATATTAAAGGAGGCGGTTGTTAGATGCAAAACAGACATTTGAGAAAAGGCAGGATAAAAAGAGAGGAAGGGAGAAACACAAGAAAATGAGAATGAGATGAATAGAAATACACATTTAATAGTCATAACTGAATTTTAACAGGATGAACTTACTCATAAAATGGAATAGTAGAATAGAATAGGAACCAGAATCCAACTATATGTTGCTTAAAAGAAACACAAAGACAGAGAATTTAAATAAAGAGTTAAAGCAGAATCCAATATGCTTCAAGAAAATTAAAATAAAAGTCTGGGTTGGTAACCATGATTTCACGCAAAGCAAAAGTGAAAATAGACTTAGTTAAGAAGGATAATCAGGGAAAATATATTTTGACTGAAAATAACATAGGCAATGAATCTATATCAAAAGTTTTTCAGCAAATTTCTCATTTCCTAAAAATTACTGAGTATAGAACCACATCAAATTTATAAAAATAAGAGCTGATAAGTGATCAAAGATGTAAGAAGGCAGTTTTCTTAAGAGGAAATCAAGGTTGGCAATAGTCATATAAATAGAAATGTTCTAACTCACTAGCAACTAAAGCAATGTAAATTAAAAGCACACAGATAACAACTCACATGTATCAAAAATGATATCAAATGGTGAAGAGGAAAGGGGGAAAAAATAGGCTCACCAATGAATTGTAGTGGTGTAGTGAACTTGTTAAAACATTCAGGAGAATAATTTGGAAACAGACCCAAAGGGCTATAAAATATGCATATCCTTTGGCACAACAACACCACTAATAGATCTGTATCCCTAAGGTATCAAAGGAAGAAAAAAAAGACCTATATGCACAAAAATATTTAAAGTATCTTTTTATGATGGAAAAGAGTTTAAAATGTAGGGGATGCCTATCAATTGAGGAATGTCTGAACAAGTGACATTTGTGATGGAGCACTACTGTGCTGTGGGAAATGTTGGGTGGGATGATTTTAGGGGGAAAAATGGCAAGATCTATATGATCCAATACAAATTGAAGAGAGAATTGGGAGAACATCATGCACACTAGTAATAATGCTGTAATGATGATCAGTGATAAAATATTGTGCTACAATGATATAATGATTTCAAAAAATCCAAAGGACTAAAGATTTTAACATTCTATTCACTTCCAGATAAAATCCTGATTAACACTGAGTGTTATTTGGAACATAATTTTCTTACTTTGTTTTCTTTGCTTTTTAAAAATATGGGTAATTTTGTAATGTTTTCATTATTTCACATATACAATTGAAATCATATTACTTGGCTTCTTAATGTCTAAGAGAATTGTGGTTGGGAGGGAGAAAAAAAATTTGGAAATCAAATATTTTCAAAGTGATAAAATATAAATAAATAATGTCTTTTAAAAAATTATATTAACTAATGATCTGTTTTATTGTTTCCCCATAAAATAAGCTCTGAAATATATTCATTTATTGTTTCTATGTTCGTTTATTTGTTTTTCCTTTCAGTTTTATTAATTTCTCCTTTGATTTTAAGAATTTCTATTTCAGTGTATAATTGGATAATTTCAATTTGTTTTTAGCTACGTGCCTGATTCATTCATCTTTCCTCTTCTGTGTTGATGTACACAGTTAAAGATACAAATTTTCTCTTAAGGACTGTTTTGATTACATTTCAGAGATTATGTCATATTGTCTCACTGTTTTCCTTTTTCTTCATGAACTTATTGTTTCTCTAATTTTTTCCACTAATTATTTGGAATTAGATTATTGGTGTTCATTTATTTTTAACCTATGCTTCCAAGGGCATGTATTGAATTTAGTATTTTATGGTTTTAAGTCTGAAAAGGACATTTTCTTTTTTGCTTTTCTACATTTCCTTTTGTGGTATTTATGTCCCATTACATGGACAACATTTGTGAAGATGTCATGGCTATACGAGAAAAAAAATTACAGCAATTTCTATTCCTACTCAATTTGATTCAGAATTCTATCCTAAAGATATTTTAGCAAAACTCTATCTCTATTCTCAACTTTTTATTTATTTATTTCTGCTTAGATTTATTTTTCTCACAGAGGGGAACATGGAAATCCCCCATTAGGACAGGTTTAATGAATATTTCTTCCTGTAACTTATTAAACTCTAGTCTGAGAGCTCATGAAATTCCGTCTATAACTGTCAGTACTGCTTCCAAGGCCCACAATTGGTATTGCTAAAACGAGTTTCAACCCCAGTGACGCAGATCCCTTTTTCAGAGATCCTAAATTGTCTTGGGTGGAAAAAATGTGTCATCCTCATCTTCAGTTTCCTGTGCTACTTCAGGAATCATTTTAAGACATTATATTAATGCTGTTTAGAGGGGAATGTTGGGATGTTACAGAGGAATGTTCTTCTATTTTGTCACCTCGGTTCCCTCCTCTTTCCTCTTCCCCCACCCCCACTTTGAAGCTATAAATAAGATATTTCAGCAATTACATTAAATTCCAGAAGGTTTGGAAATAGTCTTTGTATACTTCAATTCTGTTTAATTCAATAAACATCTATTAAATGCTAAGTATGTGACCGGTTCTGCACCAAGTACTGTGGATACAAATGGGAGATACAAGACAGTTTCTGTCCTAAAAGAATTTAAAATATAATGAGAGAAAAAAAGTGATATATATATATATATATATATATATATATATACATATATATATATATATATATATATTCAAAGTAAATTTTATACAAGCTAAACAGGAATTAACTAACAGAGGGGGAGTATGGAAATGAGAAAAGTTATGATAAACTTCCTATTGAAGGTAAGAATTTAATTAGAACTCAAAGACAGTCAGTGAAGTAGGTATCTGAGGAGGAAGGAATATCTAAGCATTAGGAACAGTAAGAAAATTCTAAGAACTAAGAGACTGAGTGTCTTCTTGTAAAACCAAGGAGTCCAGTATCACTGCATTGAAGAGTACCTTTTGCAAAGTAAAGTGTAAGAAGATTGTAAAGGGTCCCAGCAAAATAAGAGCAAACCTCAGGGTGACGGAATCAGTGGCAACAGTGTTGGTTTCTAGGCCTCTCAATTCATAGGCAGTAAATTGATCAGAAAATGGGTTAGAAGGAGATTTACAGGTAACTCCTTGCTGCCACCAAGGGCATGACTCAGTTGCATTGACTGCACTTTGAACTGGGTTGCAGTACTAAATCTTAGTCTTAGTGCAAGGAGCTTATGGCCCCAGGGGAGGAGGGACCCTGGTCACGGTTCTAGGGTTAGAAAGAGTACTTGTCTGAGAGCTAAGATGGCAGAGTAAGCAGTAAGTCACTGTACACTACCTTATTGACCTCTAAAAACCCAGAAAATATCATCCTGGAACAGTGGAGGTAATAGAAAAATGAGGAGGTATATTTCATTAGCCCAGGAGATTTAGGGAATCAGTGGTAAAGGCCCCTCTCACTCTGGTGGAAGGGGAGTACAGTCCAGAATGGGAATCATCCTGCCAATCTAGTAGTGAGACTCACCTCGGCAAAACTGTGGGAGATCCTGAATCCCAGAGTGGTGAAGCAGGCAAGCACCAACATCGGGAACCCCTTGGTGCTGTAGACAGACAATGGATCCAGCAGAGTCCAGATTGGAGAACTATGATGTGTGCCAATGGACAGGTATCATGCAGAAGCTGAATCTCCTCAGGCTTCAGCACAGTCCCAAGTGAACAAGTGTCCTCCAGTGACCAGACCTCACCCCCACACCACAAGCTTCAGTGTAGCTCTGCGGAAGTTCATAAAAACTTCACAATGCCTCAGCATATTCTAGATTCCAGTTTAGCACCAGGTAAGCTTCTGGAAACCTAGAACCTACAGCTGGCAGCACCTGAGGAAGCAGCACAAAATACTAATGACCAGGACCCTGACCCCCAGCACAAGAAGCTTGGGATAATGCTCCAGAAAAGGAGCTCAACTTAAAAAGCAAGGAATTAGGGAAAAATCAAGAGGAAAAGGAAGAAACAGATAATGAATATAGATTCTTTATATGGAGAAAGAAAAAATAAAAACACAAATTCAGAAAAGGATAGCATTGTTAATATACCTACATCCATAAACTCAAAGGAGAGTATGAATTGATCTCAAGCTCAAAAAGTCCTTTTGGAAGAGCTCAAGGAAGATCTTAAACATCAAATAAGATGCAGAAGAAAAAAATTGAAAAGAAAATGAGAGGCGTCTAAGAGAGAGTCAATAGCCTGGAAAAGGAGGGACAAAAATTGATTGCAGGAAACATTACTTTAAAAAAATATAATTGGTCAAATGGGGAAAAAGTAACTGAGGGAAACAACTCCTCTAAAAGAAAAATTGACCAAATAGAAAATGAGGCACAAAAACTCACTAAAGAAAGCAATTTATTAAAAATTAGTATTGGGCAAATGGAAGCTAATGACTCTGTGAGATATCAAAAATCATTCAAACAAAATCAAAAGGATGAAAAATATACAAGACAATGTAAAATACCTCACTGGAGAAATGAGTGACCTGGAAAATAGATCTAAGGAGAGATAAGTTAAGAATTATTGGTCTACCTGAAAGCCATAATCAAAAAGAACAAAGTTATAGACCAATTTCCCTCATAAATATAGCTACAAAAATTTTAAATAAAATATAAGCCAAAAGACTACAGCAACTTATCACGAAAATAATATACTTTAATTAGGTAGGATGTATTCCAGTAATGCAAGGCTGGTTCAATATTAGGAAAACTATTAGGATTATTGACCTTATCAATAACAAAATTAACAGAAACCATATGATTCTCTCAAAAGATGCAGAAAAAGCTTTTGACAAAATACAGTGCCCATTCCTATTAAAAACATTAGAGAACAAGGAAAGCAATGGAGTTTTCCCTAAAATGATAAGTAGCATCTATCTAAAACTATCAACAAGCATAATATATAGGGAGGATAAGCTGGAAACATGTCTAATATGATTGGGGGAGAAACATGGATATCCCTTATCACCACTGTTATTCAATATTGTCCTAGAAATGTTAGCTTTAGCAATAAGAGAAGAAAAAGAAATTAAAAGAATTAGACTAGGCAATGGAGACACAAAGCTATCAATCTTTGCAGATTGCAAGGTAGAATATTCAGAGAATTTTAAACCATCACTTATAAAGCTACTTGAAAAATTAGCAACTTTAATCAATTTGTAGGATAAAATATAAGCTTGCATAAATCACCTGTATTTCCATATATTACTAGAAAAGGCCATCAGCAAGAAATTGAAAGAGAAACTCCATTTAATGTAACTTTAGAAGATAAAAATTATTTGAGAATCTACCTGCCAAGATGAGCTCAAGTCCTATGGGAATACAATTACAAAACACTTTCACACCAATAATATAAGATCTAAATAATTGGAAGAATATAAGTTGTTCATAGGTAGGCTGAAATGATATAATAAAATGATAAATCTACCTAAATTAACTAATTATTTAGGGGCATACAATATAACTACCAAAAAATTTATTTTCCTAGCTAGAAAAAAAGCAAAATTCATCTGGAAGAACAAAAGGTCCAGAATATCAAAGGAATTAATGGAAAAAAAAAACCAAGGGAAGTTAGTCTAGTTGTACCAAATCTAAAACTGCATTATAAAACAACAATCTTAAATACTACCTAGTACTGTCTAAGAAAAAAAGGGGTGGATCAGTGGAATAGATAAGGTACAAGACACAGTATTCAACGATCATATAAGGTACACAAGACACAGTATTCAATGACAAACCCAAAGACTCCAGCTTCTGGGAAAAGAAATCTCTTTTTAACAAAAACTGCTGGAAAAGATAGAAAAACAGTATGGCATAACCTAGGCAAAGACGAACATCTTATACCATACACCAAGATAAGGCCAAAATGAGTACATGACTTAGACTTAAAGGATGATGGTATAAACAAATTAGGAGAGCAAGGAATAGTTTAACTATCAGATATAAGGAGAACAAAATAATATATGATAAAAAAACATGATAGTGATCATTATGAAATACAAAACACGTAATTTGATTATGGTAACTTTTTTAAAATGCACAATCAAAGCCAATGATACCAAGATTAGAAGGGAAATAAGAAGCTAGGAAACATTTTTTACACACAGTGTCTCTAATAAAGCCCTCATTTCTCAAATATAAAAAAAATTAAGTCAAATGAATAAGAATATGTCATTCCCAATTGATAAATGGTCAAAAGATATGAACAGGTGGTTTCCAGATTAAGAAATTAAAGTTATCTATAGTCATATAAAAGTGCTCTAAATCACTATTGATTACAGAAATGCAAATTAAAATAACTCTGAGATACCACTTCATACCAATTGATTGTTAAAACCTGACAAAAGAGGAACAAATACAGGGTGGAGACAATGTGGAAAAACTGGAACACTAATGCATTGTTGGTGGAATTTTGAACTGATCCAACCATTCTAGAGACAAATTTGGAACTATGCCAAAACTTTGCTTACCCTTTTTTCCAGCAATACCACTTCTTGGTCTATATTCCAAGGAAAACATACAAAATGGAAAAGAAACCAGATACACAAAAGTAAGTAAAGCAGGCCTTTCTGTGTTGGCAAAGTATTGGAAGTCAAGGGGATGTCCATTAATTGGAATTACTGAACAAGTTGTGCTATATGTAGGTAAAGGAATTGTATAATTTTATAAGAAATGATGAGTGGTCAAATTTCATAAAAACCTAGAAAAACTGAATAATGTGAGCAGAACCAGTAACAGGAAGATTGTGTGATGACCAGATTTGATAGGCCTAAATCTTCTCAGCAATAAAATGATTTGAGACAATTACAAAAGATCCCTCATGGAAAGTGTTTTCCACATCCAGAGAAAGAACTATGAAACTTAAAGGCAGGTCAAAGAATACTATTTTCTCTCTCTCTCTTTTTTTTCTTTCTTATGATTTTCCCTTTGGTTCTATGTCTTCTTTTACAATATGACTAATGGAAATATTTGTAATATGATTGTACGTGGATAGCCTATATCAGATTGCTTGCCATATTGGAAATGTAGTAGTAGAGCTAGTGGGGAAAATTTAGAACCCCAAATCTTATGAAAGTAAATGTTGTAAAAGTTAATTAAATAATTTTAAAAAGGTTACACAGAATATTTTCCCATAAGATAAGTAAAGATTTTGACCTCATAATATCCTTTATATTTAGTCTTTAATGTTTGCCTTATTTGTTTCTCATAGGTTTGGAAGGTGAAATATTTCACTTATTTCTCATCTTTTCTTCACAAATAAGTGAAGGTTATTAATTTTCTGTTTTACCCATTTAGGAAAACACTACATTTTGTTGGGCAATTTATTCTTGGTTTTAAGCCTGGCTCCTTTTTGCTTAGGAAGACCTTTTGGCTTTGAATGTAGAAGCTGCTATATCTTGTCTTATTCTTCCTATAGCTCTTGAGTTTGTTTGTTTGTTTTTTCCTTCTTGCTTCTATGATTATTTCCTTTCCCTGAGTGATTCAAAATTATTCTGTGAGTTTTCACCTTGGGAGCTCTTTCAAGTTGTGATAGATGGATTTTTTTTCCATTTTTATTTTATCCCCCATTCTAAATTTTCAGAGCAATTGGCCTTAATAATCTTTTGAATTATGTTACCTAGATCATTTAAAAATTTTAATTTGTAGGCAGTTCAATGATTCCAGTATTCTCTCTCCTCTCTGTTTTCCAGGTCAGTTGTTTTTGTAATGAATTTTTTTTTCATTTCTTTGATTTTATTTTATTATTTTTTTAGTGTCTTATGAAGTCATTAGCTTCCCTTAGCCTAATTCTAATTTTTAGGAGTTATTTCATGCCGTAAGTTTTTGGTTCTCCTTTTCTGATTTGTTTACTTTCTTGGCATAATTTTCTTTATTTTTTTTGCATTACTCTCATTTTTCACTATTTTTTCCTCAATGACTGTCATTTAATTTTTTTTAATTCCCTTTTAAGCTCTTCCAAAAAATACATACATTTGGGGGCTTGTGATCATTTTTTTTTCTTTGAGAAAGAAGAAGCTGTTTTAACTGCACTATCCTCTTCTGAGTTCAAACCCAGATCTTATCACATCATAGTAGAAATGTATGGTTTTCTTCTCTTTTGCTTGTTCCTTTTTTTTTATTTCATCTATCTATCATCTATGTATCTATCTATCTTTCTGTCTATTATTTATTTTTCTATGTACCTCATAATATATTAGCTTCTTATTTCTTGTCTGTTAACTTTGTATTAAAAAAAATAGGCTCTAGTTCAGAAGTGTGGTAGATGATATCTCAAATTTCACATTTGCCAACCTTATGTTTTCTGACCTCTGTCAGATGGATTGACTTGAGATTTTCCTCTCCACCCCTGAGCCACAAAAGGCACCCCTAGATTTCTTTCACCACAAACACTCTTGCTCCCTGTGGGTCCTCCTGCTGCTTAAAGTTTTACCTCACCACTCTGCATCTGGAACTTAAACCAGGAATTTCACAAATGCTGACAGTCCTGGACCTCTGTGACCATATAACTCAGCATGTGTTTGCTCCTCCTCACCTAGATCCACAGTCAAGGGTCATTTCAGTTCAGAGCAACTAGGACTGGCAGCACCCAGAAACAGTGGTGGGCACTGCAAACTTCCCCTGATGAAATGTCAAATATCTACCTTTACATGAGATTACTGAAACTGAGGCTGCACAAGTGCCCTAAGGACTTGTTTTTAGTTGGTTTATTTTGTAATATTTACCTGGAGGCGTTTTGCACTTCAGTCAAGCCAAACCATTTTAGGGGAATTAAGGTTCCACCCCCCCCCCCCAATGGATATACCAAGCTAGCTTGAGTTGACAATCTACTTACCACAATTTTTACTTATTTATGCTATTCAAAATTTGTTTTGAGGCATCCTTTTATATCATTTGTGGGGGAATTTAGAAGAGCCAATTTTTTTTGCCTTATTCTGCAGTTTTCAAATAAACTTTCTGAATAATAACTAAATTAATTTTTCTTTGAATTTTGAGTTCCATATTCTTTACTTCCCTCTCTCCCTAACCCCTCTCTGAGAAGGCAAGCAATTTGATATAGATTATATTTGTGAAGTCATGCAAAATAGATTTCTTTATTAGGCATGCTGTGAAAGAAAACAATCAAAATGAAGTAAAAAAAAAAAGTTGAAGGCGGTGGGACCAGGATGACAGAATGAAAGTAGGTTGTTCTAGTTTGTATTCTTACCTCTTTTGACTTCTGGATTATCACATTCAAAGTCCTTAGCTTATTTAATGTTGAATAATAAATATTGTGTTACCTTGACTGTGACTCCTTAACTTCTTAATTATTTCTTTCTATATGCTTGCAACAGATTTTTTTCTTGTCCTGGGAGCACTGGAATTTGGCTATATTTCTTGGGTTTTCCTTTTGGCATCTCTTTCAGGAATTTATTGATGGAGGCTTTCAATATCTATTGTATTTCATGATTCTTGGATATCAGGACAGGTTTCTTTGTTAATTTCTTCAAATATAATGTCTATAGTTTTGCTTTGTTTTTTAAATGATAATGTCTATCAAATAATCCACTGATTCTGAGATTATTTCTTCTCAATCTATTGTCCAGGTTAATTGATTATTCTACTGAAACATTTCACATTTTATCCAATTTTTCCATTCCTTTGACTTCATTTTATTACTTCTTTATGTTCCATGGAGTTATCAACTAACCCTTTGCCCAATTATAATTTTTAAGGATTTATATTCTTCAGTGAGATTTTTCTTTTTACCTCTTTTACCATTTGATAAATTTTATTTTTTAAGAACTTCATCTCTTCAGTGGACTTTTGTGTCTCATTTGCCATTTGGTAAATTCTTTTTTTTTATTTTTAAGAATTTTTTTCTTCAGTATTTTTATGACTCTTTTACCATTATGTTAATTCCATTTTCATAAGTTTCTTGCATCACTCTCAATTCTTTACCCATTTTTCCTCTATCATTCTTATTTGATTTTTCAAATTTTTTTTGAGTCTACCTCCACCCCCCCCCCTGGAATTCTTGTTTTTCTTGTGTCTTTATGGCTTTGTTTCTAGGTGTTTTTTTACATAATTGTCTTCTTCTGATTTTATGTCTTTATCTTTCTTCTCACCATATTAGCTTTTTAGCGTCACTTTCTTCTTTGTCGTTGTTTTCTCATTTTTTTCAATCTATTTCTTGACTTTTAGTTTTATAATAAATTTGGATTTTGTAACCAGAGTGTAGGAGGCACTGCCCCAAGCTTCATTTTTTTTTGCACTGTTGTTGTCATATCTATTTCTGTCAGCCTTCAGTGCTTTCAAGGTGGTATGATCTAAGAAGAGTTGTAGTCACTGCTGCCATGGCCTATGTTCTGGTCTTTATTCTGGATCAGACTTTGTTCTCCTGTAGCCACAAATGCAGCACTCTTCTTGGCCTTGAAACTGTGACAAGAGTTCCTGGTCTCCTGCACTAGCAAGGGCTAGTATTTCTCTGCACCTTAGAACTATGACATGGAACTGCATATTGGCAATGCACCACATTCCTGAACCCAGCACCAACAAAAGTTCCCCTATAATATCTTTCTGACCAGTTGTTGAATCCTCTTAATGTCTATGGGCTGAGAGCTTCTGAAGTTTTTGGTGCCATTGATGCTGCCACCTCTAAGGTTTCCTTCTGGCATATTCTTCTACCCTGGTATGAAAGACCTATCCTGACAACCTCCTAAATTATTTTTGGTTAGAAAATTGTTTCACCTGGACCTTTAATTGACTCATCAGAGCTTTAGATTTAAATTGCAGGTATAATTTTAAAGTTGTTTTGGGGGAAATTTTGGGAGAGTACAGGTGAATTACTACCTGAATGACAATGTTTTGGTTCTACCCAACCACTCTTTTATTTCTAGTGGCTTCTCTTTTTTTATTTCATTTTAATGCTGTACATGACTTGTTTGTATATGTTTCTTTGTTATTCATTAATTTGTGAGCTTCTTAAGAAGAAAAATTATCTTATACTTTCTCTGTGTGTGTGTGTGTGTGTGTGTGCACTATTGTTGTTGTTATATCTAGAGCACATAGGACAGTGTCTGACACATTATAGGGCCTTAACATTTTGCTGAGTGACTAAGGACAACAATGTAAAGAAGTGCAACAACAATGTACAATAAATTATTATAATGATCTAACTTATCACCAAAGATGAGAGGGAAAACAGCAGTTCTCTCCCTATTAAAGGCAAGGACAATGGGGTGGAGCTAATCATATAGTGTATGTCTTCATTGATACGTTTAGGTTTACTGGACTGATTTTTCTCTCTTCATTCATTTTTCTCCATTTGTCCATTCATTATTTATTTAGATATCCCTTCCCTTTTTTTTATTCTTGTTTATTCATTACTTCTTTATTTGAATTTTTAATTTAAATTTGTTTTAAGCTTATTCAATTTTTTTTTTAATTTACTGTTACAAAGGAGATCCATGCCTTAGTGGACGTGGTTATTTTTGAGAAATTGCAAAGTATGTTTTATGGGAATATAGCATTTTTTTTCCTAAAATTAATCTTGCAGTGACTAATGGAACAAACAATTACATAGTATTGTGAATTACATTTATAATTTACACCATTATAAAGTTCAATAATTAAAGACTGTGATTTTCTTTTTGAGTGAATTATGGAAGGGATGGTATGTTTCTATTCTATAAGTGAAATTCACAGTTGTCCAGTTATAATTTGAATCCTCTAAGTTTGATGTATTCACAATCTTATAAGGCATTTATAGTTTTTATAATTTCTTTTCTCTATACATTGACCTGATTCTGACTTTATAGCAACTTTCAAAAATCAGTCCAACTGTACAACTACCAAGAAAATATCATAATTTTCCCATAATAGTCTTTCTAACATAAAAAAATGCTATTTGTACATTTCTTCTTGTCTTCTGGGAGATAAACATTGCTAGTCCCTTCATATGATGAAATTTAATCTTCTTCAGTATTTACTACACTTTGGAGATTCTGGTCTCTCAATTTTCCTACAAACATATGCTTCTCATGACTTTTATTCATCTGAACAGTTGCTAGGGATGGAAGGATAAATAATTTATTAACTTCTTATCAGACACTAAGTACTATACTAAGCTTTGGGAAGTTCTTGTCTTCAATTAACTTATATTTTCAGGAAGAGAAATAACATTCTTAATAGAATGAAGAGCAATTAATGGTATTTTGGTTTTGGAAGTCCTGGGGATATTAAGTTGAGATGGAGCATATTTGACTGACATTTTCTTTCCAGTAACAATGGCAATAAAATCGTGATGTTTTTTAATATTTTTTTTAAATAGTGATATTATGATTTTGCTTATGACTCCCAGGGAAAGTTGTGAACATTAAATGTTGAGTCAAACAGTGATTTTTTATGTGGCAGCATAATAAGCTGTGTTCTAATAGATTTGAAGAATGATAGGGGGACATCAAAGTGGAGTAAGTTACATAATGCTATTCTTAGTCACTCATCAATTGGGACATTTGAGGCTCAGCATGGAAATTCAAAAGATAAATTCAATTAGTCAACTTAAAATTGTCATTGGAAATCTGTGGATTTGTTCTAGCAGGATTAGTAGCACGGTGGTTGGAAAGAAGTTGAAAAATTCCTTACATCCAATTTAGATTCAATTAAAGGAAACTTCTTACACAAAGAATTACAAAACAATGTATTGTACTGTTTAATAAGATGCTGCAATCCATTTTTCAGAATACCTCTAATAAAAAGGCTTTTTGAGAATTTTGTGGAAAAATGATTTAAATTTATACAAGATAGCTTCTGAGATACCATTATCTCTTAGCTTGTACATGATTCAAATCTTCTGAGTCAAATTCTGAAGCAGAATGTAAAAAAGCAGAGGAGAACCAAAAATAGAACTTATAGAGACACATGGAGAGGAAATAGTAGTGACACACAAGTAAAGAAGGTTTAGTATAAAGGAGATATGAATTGTCAACAATGACAAATCCATGTGAAGAAAGGTAAAAGGGAATAAGGGCTGGGGAAGGCCATGATATTTCCTTTGGGAATTTAAATAGTTTTTGTAAATTTTTGAAAATCTTCTCAGCACTCATTGCATACACTTAGTATATTAGACGTATTGTTAATGAAAAGTGAAAATTCATTCTATGAAGAGCAAATTAAAATATGCTAAAAGACAGCTATGTAAAAGAGGATGAAGTGTTTTATTATTATACAAAATTATGATAGAGAGTGAGGATGAGAAACATAAAATTGCATTTGTCATTTTAATTAATTTGCCCCCTTGTCTTACAAATTATTTCTTGATGCAAATAATTGATCAGGGATTGAAGTAAAAATGAACAATTCAGACTGTGGCTTAAAGTGAATTAATTCTTAATTAAGTTGGCTTACTTTGGATTTTCATCTTTAGGGAAAAAAACAGCTATTAAGTATTTCAAATATCTTCACTTAGTTGAATGTTAGAGGGACCTTTCATAAGAGATTTAAGACAATTTGCAGATTAGGTGAAGATGAAATATCAAAATTTACAGTCCAGAATTTAAATAATTCCTGTCATTTTCAATATACTCAAAATAAAAGTACACATTACATTACTACCATCTACTGATTTAAACACAAGTCATAGCACTTGGTAAATTTGCTACCAAAAATGAAACAAGGATAGACATATTAATAAATTTTATATACCATACTCATGTAACTTACATAATCCAAAAGGGATCTCCTGTTTTTTAGCCATCTATTATTTTCTGCCTGCTATTATAATCAGTATTTGTGTATTTATTAAATGCCTACAAGAGACTACATACTTTGGTATTTTCTGGGGACATAAAGAAGTAAAAAAAATTCTCTGCTTTCCTGAAAATATATACTATGTTAAGGTATAGTTAAATGTAGGACAGATAGATAGATAGATAGATAGATAGATAGATAGACAGATAGATAGCTGATAGATAGATTGATATAAAGATATTCAAAAGCATTTTATGGCTCTAACAACTAAGGATCTCAGGAAAGTCATTTTGAAAGGATTTGATATTTTAGCTGAAGAGAACTAGGGGTTCAGAGAGGCAGGTATGGAGATTCAACATTTTAGGTACAAATCACAGCCTGTGCAAAGAAACAATTGTGGAAAATTAAATGTCACATATGGGTAAGAGCAATTAACTCCTTTAGTTGAAACATACAATGTGCAATTGCATTTATGGAAGTGAGATGATGTGTAAATCAGAAAATATAGACTGGAACAAAATTATGTAAAGTTTTAAAATGAGAAACAGAAGAATACACATTTTGCGGCAGGGTAATGGCATTGTTCAATTTGGCAGCTGTGTGGAGGATAGCTGGGAAAAGGAAGCAACTGGATCCATGGAGACTACTTGGGAGGCTCAGGAAAAGAGGACAAATGAAAAGTGATGAGAGTCTGAACTAGGATGTTTGTAGGTTTAGTGGAGAGAAGAAAACAGATTAAATACAAAAATAATCAAAGAATCATGAGCCTTCCTATGAACTTCAACTATAAGAAAAGCCTAGGGCCCATATTTAAACAAATCATAAATGAAGACTAACCAAGGAAATTAAAAGCAATTGGCAAACTGAAATTTAAAAATGACCTTGATGAAATTAAATAATCTTTAGGGGGAAAAAAATGCCACCTCTCTACAGGAACCTCAGAATAAAAAGTCCCAAGAATTTGCAAACCAATTGTTTCCAGATCCCAAACAAGCAAACTCAACAATCATTCAGAAAGAGTTAAATTATCAAGAAACCACACTAAGGATCATATGCCATTTGCCAGTACAAATGAAAAGAGAGCATGGAATATGACAACACAAAATATAACTAATTTGAAAAACTAAATAAAGAGAAGAAATGAATCATTCAAGTAACAGACCTTACAAGCATTCTTTCTAAAACGATAAGATCCAAAATGTGTGCATAATTTAAATGCTGACACCATCACAATTTAAGAAGAGTAAGTAATAGTTTACCTCTCAGATCTATCAGGAGAGGAAGAATTCATAACCGAACAAGAGAGCATTACAAAATATAAAATAGATAAAGTGATTATATTAAATTTAAAAGTCTTTATACAACCCAAACCAATGTAACTAAG
>CM053583.1:162028326-162044725 GCA_028627135.1 Pseudochirops cupreus
GATAAGATCCAAAATGTGTGCATAATTTAAATGCTGACACCATCACAATTTAAGAAGAGTAAGTAATAGTTTACCTCTCAGATCTATCAGGAGAGGAAGAATTCATAACCGAACAAGAGAGCATTACAAAATATAAAATAGATAAAGTGATTATATTAAATTTAAAAGTCTTTATACAACCCAAACCAATGTAACTAAGACTAGGAAGAAAAAAGCAGAAAGTGGAGAAACAATCTTTATAGCAAACGTCACTGATAAAGGCCTCATTTTTCAAATATATAGAGAACGGAGGCAAATTTTTAAAAATGCAAGCCATTCCCTAATGGATAAATGGTCAAGAGATATGAAGAGGCAGGTTTCTAATAAAAAATCAAAACTATCTATAGGCATATAAAGAAGTGCTCTAAATCATTTTGATTAGAGAATGCAAATTAAAACTATTCTGAGAAACCATCTCACACCTATCACACATGATACTATGACAAAAAAAAATGGTAAATGTTGATGAGGATTTCAGAAAATTGGGAAACTAATGCACTATTGATGGACTTTTGAAGTGATCCAAGCATTTTGGAGAACAATTTCAAACTTGAATCCTAATCTTGGTTCTCTAACTAACTAGCATTCTAATTTTGTATAAGTTGCTTAATCTCTCTGGGTCTCAGATTTCTTATCTATAACATATTAAAAATTAGAAGGAAATGAGGTAACTGAAAAATAACTGCAAACTTTCTCTGATAAAATCTTTATTTTTAAAAACAAATCAAACTTTATTAAATAAAAAAAAATAATCACCAAAGGGTAAAGAAAATGAAAAAAAAGTATTAAAATAACTTGCATCAAATTCGGCCTCAGACACTTAACATAAAAAGTAGCTGTGTGACCTTGGGCAAGTCACTTAACCCTTCTTCCCTTCCAAACTGCTCTACCTCCCCCCCTCCAAAAAGCAAAACAAACAAACAAATAAACAAAAAGAAACAAAAAACCTTTCTGATAACATCAATGATTTAGCTTTTTATCAGTACTATTACTGGACAGTTTCTTACCATATCTCCAGTATAATATAACATAAAGAAATGCTAGCTATGACCAAGAAACCAAGAAAATGATTGAGTGAATGAGCAGAGTGAAAGAAACAAAATTATTATTACTGAAGATGATATGATAGTGTATATAGAGATAAACAATAAATGAACAAATTATAGCTAGCAAAGTTCTTATAAATTCAAATAAATTAAACTTTGAATTTTCTTTGTATTACCCCTAATATGACCCTCTTAATAACCTCAGGAGAAAAAAAGAAAGAAATTGTTTTGAAAAATAACTAAAAATATAGAAAGCATTTTGGGGTTTATCCAGCAATATATACAAAGTATTAGATGAATAACCCTATAAAAATCTCCTTAATGAAATGAAAACATGTAATTTATTTATAATATACACAAAATAATATATAATAGTAAATATTAATATGTCAATATATGTAAGTAGAAATATAGTCATTGCTTTTGGATGATCAGGCCAATATATATTTTTTTTAATTGATGACACTGCTCAAGTTATTTTATTTTTCAGTGCCATATCGGACTACCAAAGGTTTATTTCTCTTCCAACAGTTTGTCTTTGCTTTTGCATATAATATGGTAACCTGATAGTTAATCCAAGTCTCTTCTACATAATCCCTCCAATTCTCTCCCTGATTTTATTGATATTCCCTACAAACATGTTTCTAAATCTCTAGGTTCTCTCTTCTGTAGCCTAGCTGTCACAGCAGGGCACAAAGAAATATTCACAAGTCTAGTTGTCTCTTGGGTGTGTCCTTTCCTCCCTCAAGCTCTAACTGCTCTAACTCCCAGCTTCCTGTGGGCTCTGTCCCATCCTTCAACAAGATCCTCCCACCACAGGCTCCATGTGATTAAATTTGGCATATTAGGGGATCCTGAAGATATTCAAAATCCTATCACCATTATATTTGGCCCCAAGATCTTTCATTTCTTTTACATAGCAAAAACACATTAACAACACATTTCATTACATTGGTTAATGGGAATTTAAGAGGTAACTGGTATGGTAACTGTTGTCAATAGAACTTCACAACAATATAACAGGGATAACACAAAATAAGCCTATAAAACAATATCTTGGGTGGGGGCTTGGGCACAAGCCTCCCCATAATTCCCACCTTGAATGAATGGGGCTCAAAATCTTGGGGTAAAGAGTGAAAGTCTCTTCTCCCATAGTTACTTCCTGCTAAAATTGGATGTAGATCTTTCCTTGCCTCAAGATAGCCCAATAGAAAGGTAAGTACTTTAGCTGGCATCTGGAGTTTGGACACCACAAGAGGTCACATTCAAGAGGTCAGTTTTTTAACTCTCAATATATCTATCCCAACCATGTATCCAGGAATGGGTACAATTGCCATGGTATATACTTTCTTAGGTAATTGTCCAGTTTCCATCATTAGTTTAACTTGTCTGGCTGATATTTCAGCTCCTCCCAGTCCTGTGATGATAATAGGAGTTCTATGTGTGAATTTGTCAGGGTTTTCATATAGGAGGGAGACTTCTGCACCAGTATCTATTAAAGCCTTAGTTACAATATTTTATCTGTCTTTCCAATACATGGTCAAATTGATATGGTTCTGTAGTCCTGTTTGTGTATTTCTTTAATCTGAGCTGGCATTTCCTTTTCTCCCTGAAGGTGTGATGAACTTGAATACAATAATTCAGGAAGATCTGTAGTGGCAGTTCTTATATCCCCATTCTGCCTAATATTAAGTCCCTTTTCTCAGTCCTTTTTATATCGTTCATTAGTTGGAATGTCATCAATTCTTCCAAAACCTACTCCTGCTCTCAATGGAGAAGCAAACAATTCTTTTCTTGTCAATCTATTCTGACTTTGAATCCACTGGTTATTTATTTTTCTCTCTTGAGGAAATTTATCTTTTCCCCATTCTCCCAAATCATTTAGCTGTGAAATCATATTCAGCACCTCTGAAAGAGGGTACCCTATTTCACCAATAAGTAGATTCAGAATTAGGGGATTTTAAACAGGAGAAGTCATCCTCACTATGATATTGCTGTGAGAAACTGCTAAGGAGATATCATAATATGCATTTGTATCTCCAACCATGATAGTTGCCTTCATTACCTCTTCCCTTAACTTTTTCATACAGTTTCAAAGCAAGTATCAGGGTCTCTCTCTAATAGGTTACATAAAATTAGTGAAGACATTTTATTGCAACCCTTGGTAGCTAAAGCTAACAGATTGGTTGTGTTGTTACTCTGTGCATGTGTTAATCTCTAAAAACTTGGTGTACAATAGGATTCTGATTGATATCTACAAATTTGTTGTACTCTAGGCTATCTACCCACATTTCTCTAGCCCCTTCATCATTGATTCTCACCATTCACAACACTAATGATTCTCCCATACTTTGAGTGAATCTGCTTAATGTATCAGTAACCTTCTGCTGAATGAAATCCTCAATTATCTCCATGAAATTTGTTTGGCCTCCCTGATTATCCTGCTCTCTTCATAGTGTGGGGGAACTTCTGCCCTCATAAAAGCCTCCTCATCTAACATTGTATCATATTCCACCTATGCACTTTCTTAGCAGTGGCTGTCATCATGGCAACTAGGTTCAGTCTCTGCCAAAGCTGTGTGAACCTTCCTCCTATTACTTATCTGCTCCTTTTTGAGAGCTAAATTCACTTTTTTTCTTCTATCAGTTGAGATCTTCTAGCTTGCTCTTCTAAAGCACAGTCCAAATATCATAACACAGAAAGTTTCTCATGGAAATCAGCAAACTTCATTTCCATCTGAATTTTCTCTTCTAGCAGCCTCTCTTTGCTTTTACATTTAATATGTAAATTAGCATCTCCAGACTCTCCCTGATTTTATTGGTATCTCTTGCAAAAATGTTTCTAAATACCTAGGTTATCTGTTCTGTAGCCTCACATCCCAGTTTTCACATGTCCTTGGACTTTCAGCCCATTCCTTTCTAGGGAGGAATAAGGTAAATCTTCCCATCATCAAATATCCATTTCTTCTTCTAAAGCCTTCTGCCTTCCAATAGAAATCTGATATTTTCCAATCCCATGCTCACTGCCAAAGGTATTCACAACACAATATTCACAATACCAATGACAACTTAAAATATGCTGGCATACTTCTCAATCACATTATGATAGACTCTCCATATAGAAGACAAAAGCAAAACATATATTTGGACACTAGAAAGCCGAATTCCAACACCAGGATACCAAATCCATCATAGCATCAAAGAAGTTAATAAACCATAGCACAGCAAAGAGCCACACCATCCTTTAGCCTTCCCACAAACAAAAGCTCACAAGTTTAGCTGTCTCCTTGTGTGTATCCTCTCCTCCCTTCAGCTCTAACTGCTCTGACTCCCAGTTTCCTGTGGTCTCTTCTCTACTCTTCATCAAGTTCCTACCAGCACAGTCTCCATGTGATTACCTTTGGCCTATTAGGGGGCAGGAACGATCTTCTAATTTCTGTTACCATTACATTGGTTAGGCCAGTAGGAAGATGACTTAGGGGCATAAGGGAATTATAGATAATGATTCAACTGTATAGGATACCACAAAATATTTCCATAAATGCACACTGTAATACCAATTTTAAATCAATTGCTTTGCAACAATTGATTATATTATTGAATTTTATTATGATATAGCATAGTATATAATATAATATACATAAAGTATTCAAATAATTCATGTTGTTAAACTAGGATATGTCATTTTTATGTAAATACATTCATATTGCATAGGTTCAGTTCAGTATTACTAATAACATAAAGCAAAATGTGCTTGTTTTAATGAAATTTCATTGTAACAATATAAATATTATTTTGTTATAAAATAACTTTTATATATAAAGAAGAAAGAGTAGATATGTAAAACTCCAATTAATAAAAGGATGGACTCATGATGAAAAGGAATTTCCACATCCAGAGAAACAACTAGAGAGACTGAATGTAGACTGTAACAAACTACTTGCTCTCTCTCTTTTGTGTTTTGTTTTGTCCCTTCTTTCTCATTGTTCACTACATTGGTTATAATCCTTCTTTACAACTTGACTAATCTTTAATGTGAAGGTATTTATAGAACCTATATTTGATTATGTGTTGCAATGGGGAGAGAAAGGAGAGGAGAAGGATGGGGAGAAAATTTGAAATTCAAGGGATTATGGAACTTAATGTTGTAAACTAAAAGTAAAGAAATAAATTTTAAAAAAAGAAAAGGATACTTAGAAAGAAACAAAAACATCATATTTCAAAGCAACATTTTCAACTTCTATACTTTAAAAACAAATTGTATTTATATATTCATACATAGTGTTGTTTTCTATTCTTCTTTGAATATGTACTGTTAAGTTATATGCATGTACAGTTCAATATTTTAAAAAATTTAAAAATTCAAGCTTAGTGTATTGGTAATGGAATTTGGAGATGCCTCTGTATTGGCTTGTTTTTTGGGTAGAGTGTTAAAGCCCAGAGACTGTGAATCCCACTTGTGGGACGGACTTCTTGACATGAAGAGAGAGGGCTGAACTGGGAGGAGCCGTGAATTAGAAGAGAGGCCCAAGCTGAGAGAAAGCCAGAAGGACTTTGGGAGAGTAGTATCCAGTATCCTGGAGCCTGAGTTTCTGAGAGAAAGACTGCTGAGAGCCCACTGGAACTGCCCAGGACTTTTGAGAACTGCCACCCAGAACTGCCAAGAACTGAGGAGGCATGGCTATGATGCCAGTATTTTGTCTGTCTGTTTTGATGTGGTTTTGCCAGATTCACCTGCTGGTGAAGGACAGTGCTGCTGTTGTAGAGGTCCTGGAACCTGGCTGTTGGTTCAGAAACCCTGAAAGAGGATTTTCTTGTGGTACCTGCACAGAAATCCTGGAATAGGGCCCTGCTGTTGTTTTCAGGGGTTCTGGGACTGTTCTACAGGCAGAGAGTGACTTGATGAGGACACTGGCTATGGCTTTGTGAGTCTTGTCTCCCCAGGAACTGAGATTGCTGAGGGCTTGCCTCCAGTGAAGAGTATGGGTATTCAATGCTGACTTAACTGTGTTGTAACTTAAGGGTGAATGGCCTTTTGTGCTCTCCTGCCCCTTTTGATATTCAGAGGAGGGAAGCCTTTGAGTTTTTTGTGCTCTGTGATGGACCAAATGAATGTACTTTGTATGTGGTTGGAGACTAATCTCCATTTGAGAAGACACTTTTGACTGACCAAATGAATGTACTGTCTAGGGGTGGAGTAGTACCTGGATTGAATTGAGAACTTACTTGCTAAAGGAACAAGTTACACTGTATTTTGACTTTCTCTGTTCTGTGAATGTTTGTTGAATAAATGGGGTTTGCTATGCCGGTAATTCAAACCTTGGAAGTTGCCTTTGCTTGGCATTACACTTAGTGAACCACAGTTTTTGTACTTGGAGAATCATAATGAAGGCTGTTTTCACCTTGTCAAATCCTTAAAGTGATGGTTAAGTATGAGCATTTAATAAAAAGTTGGTTTTCAGGGTACTAGGAATGTATCAATTTAGAGAATAATGGTTGAACATATAGAAGCTTATATTATCACTTAAGAATTGAGGTTCTATGGAGATTATTTTTTCTTAAATTTTGAAATAAAAATAGCAATTTTGACTTCCTTTCCCCCCATAAAATTCATGATATGCCATTTGATGTTATTTGTGAGGGAGAAAAAAAAAACATATTAAATAAAGAAACAACAAAATTACATTTATCACCATTCATATGAAAGTAAAGAGAAAAAGGTGAATAAACACTAATTGACAGGCGCAGTTTCACACACACAAAATGACACAAACGACAACAGATATTTTTCCAGTTTGCTTTTATTTGTCTGGTTTCCAAGGCCTTATCAGAAAACTTGAACTGTCTATAATATATGCCACCTAAAAATAAAAATTCCCAATTTATTGTCTTATCACATATTTCATTTTTCAATAAAATTTTCTTCCTTCTCCTCCTCTTCTTCTTCCTCCTTTTTCCTCATAGAATATACATTATTTTTTCCTCACTTTCATTGCTGTAAGACCTTAAGAATTAATCCCATCTTCAAGTAACTGAAAATCATTATGCAGGGGGAAAATTTAGATCAAAATTCTCCTACAGAGTTACTGTAAATTCTTATTCAGTTCTAAAAACCATAAAAATAAACAAAAAAAGAGGGATTAATTTTTAAGGAAGCCACTTCCTCAGCTCATTAAAGATTCAAATGATGTTATACTTTGTAAATTTACAATAGTATGTGGTGATAATTTATGATCAAAGACATGCCAATTAGAGAGTATGAATGCAAATTCCCAAGATTTAATTATGGCTACAATACAATCTTAGTTTCATTTGGGGATACATAAAATAATTTTGAAAGTATGGAAAGCTGATGAAAATGATAAATTGCATTTGATCATGTCTAGGATTAATTTCACTTCTACTATTCTGTTATTATGATTAATTTGTAGCCATTTAATCTAAACATATTAAAAACAGTTTCAATATTTTAAAAAATTATTCTTTCTTCAGCTGTCTATGGCAAATGTGGATTTTGAAATTTTGGCCACTTCATTTAGTAGATTAATTAAGTTACAGTGTAAAATAGGAAAAGCATTTTCTTTTGGAATTTGAATCCCTTCCCCTTCCTTTTCCTTTTTCCTTTCTGTGAAGGAAAACACATGTGCACACACATACACATACACACACACATTTATACACCTACAACACACAGGTTTGTGTATGTATGTTTCATATATGTATATGTATACTTGTGTACATATATATGAAGGGAGGGAGACACACACAGAGACACATTTTGGATGTGTGCAGTTCAAAATGTCTACTAGACATGCAGATTGAGATTCTGTTCTTTTTTTTAATTACAGTTATTTCTTTAAAATATTTTCAATTCTTCCAAAAGATAGGATGATCTGATGTGTTGAGTCAATAAACAAAGAAGACAAAGAGTACAAATTGACAGGAAGAAGATAGCTATTTTGAGTGTAACCAACTACCTATATATGAATATGTGTGAATGTATACATACATCTCTCTCTCTCTCTCTCTCTCTCTCTCTCTCTCTCTCTTTCTCTTCTCTCTCTCTCTCTGTCTCTCTCTCTCTCTCTCTCTTTCCCTCTCTCTTTCTCTGTGTGCATGTGTGTCTCTCTCTCTTCCCCTCACTGACAAAATGGTTTTATTTATCTTAAGATTATTAGAATAATAATATTTCTATTCAAATGTAGTTTAACCTCTTGTTTAATGGAAATGTTCACATTTTTGTTTTCCTCACAATCTATTTTGATATGAAGGTGACCCTAATGGCCCTGCCAATAGTGAGCAATTCCAAGGTGCTTTTACATATTATTTGTATGATCTCAATTACAGATTGAATTATCTAAGGATCAACTGACCTAATTACAGAAGAAAAAAATCACAATTAAATAGGTTATATTTTGGGCATGTGGGGGGTGTCTTGGCTATGACAATCCACAAAAAAATATAAAATTTCAAAATGGCTTTGATTCCTATTTAGCCTCCTGTCTCATCCATAGTGACAGCAGTGGAGTGGTACTAAGGAAACTAAATGATGTTAAGAGTTACATATTATTTAGACAATATACAGAAATTAAATTAACAAAAATGTAAACATGTATTCATTATATGATAGCAAATGTGTTGCAAAATCATTACAACATCTTTGCATAAAAAAGGCCCAAAGACATAAAGACATTGTAGTAAAGTGGAAAGATGACATTTAAGTTCTGCTTGGAGGAATAAGTAAGCAGAAAACGAATTTTAGAATCAAAGAACTTGTTTGAATCTCATTTCTATCACCTAATCCCTGTATTACCTAAGGCAAGTGCTATAATTTCTGAGGCTCAGGTTCCTCATCTGTGAAATAGTGGAGAAGATTAAAATAAAGGCTGTCAAAGATGTGTTCTGTCCTTAAGGCTAAGCATACTAATTGATAAATTTGATTTTGTCACGTACAAAAAGGCAAAAAGGTCCATCATTTCATGGGTCATTTGCCTTGTATTGTCCATGATAATCAAGAAAATAATTTCCCCTTTTGCAACAATACCAGTTGTAGAAGATGAAAGACAAGAAAAATGAAATTTCAATAAAATTGTCCAAAATGAATCACCATCAGATTTCATGATAAGTGACTCCAGTGCAAAGATGACCAACCTCAGTAGAGAAAGTCACAGTATATGTTAGAAAGTATGGTATAGAACAAAGAAAGAAAATGGGCTAAAAAAGGATTCAGTTCTATATACATTAAAATGCCTTTGATGTGTTGAGAAACAAATATTATAAAAATATAATTTTTACCTTGAAAACAGAAATTATTTCTGAGAGAACTGAGGTCATTTCAGAATCAGAGGTCTAGGGGTGGTTAAAAATAATACATGCACATAGATGAAGATACACAAGTATGAATATGTGTGAAATATGAAAAATAAATTTTGAATACATATGTATGTTTGAATACATACATACACATACATATATACACACACATACACAGATATATATATATATATACATACACATACACAGATACATATATATATATATGAAAATGTATGATTATAGTAGATCCAACCTAATATTTTAAAATAATCCATTGAAATAAAAAATTGATAAAATGAAATACATTTATTCTAATTATTACTAGTTTTACCTAGATATGATTAATTAATTCACACATGCATATAAGTGGTTAATTGATTATCAAGAGAATTTAGCAAGAAAATATGGGCTGTGTAAGGATGTTACATGATATAAAGTCAATCACCAGCACCTGAGGACAGCTGCTTTGAATAACTTTAAGTTTCTAATCACATAGTGTACTGAACTCTGTATTTATTGAGCAATAAAGTAAAGCAAAACATTCACAACAATATAACATAACAAGTTATTACTAAGGTGGCCACATAGTCTTAAACAAAAAATAATATTCAGTAAGTCACAATCTCATCAATCAGTATTGAGTTACCAAGTGAAATTTCCTTTCGTCCTTAAGTAGAGGTTGGCTTCCAATCATCCTTAAGCTAAGTATCCTTAAGGAGTAATCATTCTTAAGTCAATCATCCTTAAGGGCTGGTAAAAAGTACAAAGGCCATCTAGCCCTAGGTCACAAATAAATTACAATCTCCTCAGTCAGCACTGAGTACTCAAGTAAAGCTGCTTTCATCTTAAATGGAGGCTGATTTCCAAACTCTATGCCTCCTATTCCATGCTCCCAGCTCTTTCCTGGATTCACCCAACTGTTGCCTAGATTCACAGGTAGGCAGCTCTCCAATAACAACTCACAATAACTAGAACACTCCAAGTTCTTCACATTTTCTCTTTCTGGGGAGACTAATAGTAACAGAGCCACAACAAAATTTATGTACATTAAGCTCACCAGAGTTACACCAATATTCACACACATTGCCAGGACTATCATCCCAATTCACTTTCTGTTTGAGATATCAACATGAATAAATAGATAGAGTGCTTCTGTCTGACAAAGTAATACCAACAAGGAAAAACAGACAGAACAACAGACAGAGTGCCAACAGCACAAGCATCCTCCCTCTCAGTTCTGCTTGGTCCCAGGGCATGCTGAAATTTTTTAATGCTCTGTTCCCTCCTCTTCCACCCATCCTGTTCCACCCTTTTGGTTACTCCCAATGTGGGTTCCATGTGATGATATTAGTCCTATTCTTTTTTTTCCTGAATGTTTATTTAACCATCACACTTGGACAGCACCCATACCCAGTGATTTCTCGGTTAATGGTTCAAAAATTTTTTACTCTTTTTGTTCCCATTCACATGGCTTAGTTCAGAGCCTGGGACTCTACAAATACTTAAGAAATGTTAATTTAATTTATTATTTACAAATTATATATATTTGTTTATTTATTTCTTTATTTGTTTTTTAGTTTTCAATATTTGCTTCCATAAGATTTTGAGTTACAAGTTTTTCTCCCTGTCTTTCCCCTACCCCCACCCAAAATAGTGAGCCTACTGAATACCCTTCCCCCAATTTGTTCTCTCTTATATCCTCCCCCATCTCCACACCCCCCAACTTTCTAGTAGGGAAAGATGGATTTCTATACCCCAGTGCCTGTATATCTTATTTATTTCAAAGCTGCATGTAAAAAAAAAAAACATTTCCTTTAACATTTGTTTTTTAAACATTGATTGCCAGATTCTTTCCCTTCTCCCCTTCTTCCCTTGTCACACACTCCCACTGGGAAGACAAGCAATTCATTATAGGTTGTACTTGTGTAGTTATGTAAAACATTTCCATAGTAGTTATATTGTGAAAGACTAACTATATTTCCCTCTATCCTACCCACCCAAAATTTATTTTATTTTTTCCTTTGACCCTGTCCCTTTTCGAAAGTGTGTGCTTCTAACTACCCTCTCCCCCAATCTGTCCTCCTTTCTATCATCACATCTCTTATCCTCTCCCCCTCCCCCACTACTTTCCTGTGGGGTAAGATAACCAATTGCATGTGTATGTTATTCCCTCCATAACCCAAATTCAAGGAGAGTAAGGTTAACCCATTCCTTTTTTTACCTTCCTGATCTTTCCTTTCATTGTTATAGTTTTCTCTTGACTCTTTTAAATGAGATAATTTACCCTATTCTAAATCTCCCTTTCTCCTTCTCCCAACATATTTCTCTCTCACTTCTTAATTTTACTTTTAGATATCATCCCTTCATATTCACCTCATCCTGTGCTGTCTGTTTATGTATATATGAACACACATATACACACAATCACATACATACATATATATATATATTTATATAAACTCACACCCTCCTATTCATATGTAAATATATATATGTATATATATATATACACACACACATACACATACACATACATATATACATATACACACACATACACATTTACATACAGATATAGATGTGTGTAATTTTTTCCCTTCAACTATCCTCATATTAAATGTCTCATGAGTTACAACATTCATTTTTCCATATAAGAATGTAAATAATTGAACCTTAATAAGTTTGGTATGATTTCTTTTCCTGTATACCTTCTCCTGCTTCTCTTGCTTCTTATAATTGAAAGTCAGATTTTCTGTTCAGCCATGACTTTTTTCATCAAGAATGCCTGAAAACCCTCAACTTCATTGAATGACTAAGTTTTCAACTGAAGCATTATACTCGGTTTTACAGGATAAGTGATTCTTGGTTTTAATCCTAGCTCCTTTGACATGTGGAATATCATATCCCAAGCCCTTTGATCCCTTAATGTAGAAGCTGCTAAATGTAGAAGGGGCTAATACAAAAGCTGATTGTGTTTCCACAATACTCAAATTGTTTCTTACTGGCTGCTTGCAGTATTTTCACCTTCACCTAGGAACTCTGGAATTTGGCTATGATATTCCTAGGAGTTTTCTTTTGGGGATCTTTTCCATAAAGATATTAGTGAATTCTTTCAACTTCTATTTTGCCTTCTGGTTCTAGAATATTTGGATCATTTTCTTGATATTTTGTTTATAGATGATGTCCAGGCTTTTTTTTTTTTTTGATGACAGCTTTCAGGTAGTTGAATAATTTTAAAATTATCTCACCTGGATCTATTTTGCAGGTTAGTGTTTTTTTTTCCAATGAGATATTTCGCATTGCCTTCTATTTCTTCATTTCTTTGCATCCTTTTTATAACATCTTGATTTTTCATGAGGTCATTAGCTTCCATTGGCTATAATATGGTTTTGAAGGAATTATTTTCCTCACTGAGCTTTTGAAATTATTTTTCCATATGACCTATAAGGCTTTTTTAAAGGCATTCTCCTCCTCATTGGCATTTTGAGCCTCTTTTGCCATTTGAATTAGTCTATTTTTTAAGGTGTTATTTTCTTCAGTATTTTCTGGGTCTCTTTTAACAGGCTGTTGGCTTGCTTTTTACGATTTTCTTGCATCATTCTCATTTCTCTTCCCAATTTTTCCTCCACTTCTCTTACTTGATTTTCAAAATACTTCTTGAGCTGCTCTATGGACTGCAACAAGTTTATATTTTTTTTGGAAGTTTCTGATGCAGCATTTTTGATTTCATTGTCTTCTGGTTCCATGTTTGATATGTTTTGTCCTTCAAAAAGGATTCTATGATCTGATCATGCTTCCTCTGTGTGCTCATTTTGCCAGTCAATTACTTGACTTTTGAGCTCTTTCCCACGGTAGAACTCTGCTTCCAGAATGTAGATAGCTATGTCCCAGATTGCTGAGGTTTTCACAGTTGTTGTCATAGCTGTTGTTTGAGATATGAGGAGGGATTCCTTTCTACAGCACCCAGAAGCTCTGGTACACTAGCAATCCACCCCAGGACTGCCACCCAGACAGTGACCAAGATTCAAGCAGGTCAAAGCAAGAGTGATTATGCTCTGAATGGTTGCCTGGTCCCCCTAAGGTCTGTTAGCCAGGAATTCTAGAGGCAGCCACCTGGAAGGATCTTCAACCACTGTACCATCTCTCATCCTGTGGGCAGGGGCCAGACCACAGTCTTCTCTATCCAGTTCCAAAAGCGTTCTCCACTGACCTTTTACTTTCTCTTTGGTGTTTATGGGTTAAGAAGTCGGAAAACCACTGCAGGTGCTGTTGATCCACTCTACTGAAGTCTCCATGGTCAGTCTGAGCTGCCTCAGGTTTGGGCAGGTGTGGCTCACACGTGATTGCACTAGTCTCCCAATCTGGTGCAATAGACCTTTCCTGTCACCTGCCAGGTGGCCTTCAGAGGGAAGTTAGTTTTTCTCTGTCACTTTTTGGGTTCTGTAGCTCTAAAATTTGTTTAGAGCCATTTTTTCATTGATTTTGGAGGTGGTTGAAGAAGGAACAAAATAGGTTCCTGCTTTTTCTCTGCAATCTTGGCTCAACCCCTGACATTAGGCCTATTGAGGACAGGGAAGACTTTTAACATTGCTTAGCCTTATTAAAGGCAACACAGTGAATACTGTTTCCAACAAAGACTTGATATAATCACAGACAAGTCTCAAAGGCAATTGAATAGCTGAAACAAGGAGCTAATTATTATTTTGCTTGGCATTACACATGGTTTCTATCAATACCACAATTATAATAAAGTATTAGATTTAAAAACAGGCATTTAAGAAAAATTGTAAGACATCAAAGGAGTTCTAAAATTTTCCATGTGCAATCTAGAAATTAATTTACATATTCATATATATGTGTATGGAAATGTGAATGTATGTTTATATGTATATGCCTATATGTATTTATATGTGTGTTTGTGCACATATGCATATGCTACACACATGTATGTATGTATGTATGTATAGATATGTGTATGTATGTGTGCATATATTTATATGTATATGTGTATATATGTGTGTGCATATATGTGTATATGTATATGTGTGTATATGCATATGCATATGTATACGAATACATGCATTAATGAATATATGTCCATGAGTATAGCACACCTATGTCTATGAAGTTTCTTGAAATGAAGCATGTTACCATCAGTAGCTACCCATTTTTTCAGATTATTTTATAGTATTGCTATAAACACAGTATGTGGCCCTAAGCTTCTGTTGATCTGTACTGAATCTTTTCTTTTGTCATAAATTTGCTTGAATTATTTGAAATTTCTGGGCCTATAATCAGAAGTATCTCAGCCATTTTATATCTTCACCATGAGATTATTTGTTAGTTTATCTTGAAATATATTCCCCATCATTGAATATCTATTTTCCTCAAGTAGTTTTAAAATATGATGTCTGTTAGATGACTGTTTTTTATTTGTATTTCTCTAATTAATAATGATTAGAAGCATTCATCACATAGATGCTGATAGGTTGTATTTATTCTATTCAAAACTCTTATTCATTGCTCTTTAATAAACAATATTGTGAGACAGAGCCAAGATGTCAGGGTCTCATCTGAGCTTTTCCCTATACCCCTCCAAATGTCTTTAAAAAATGATTCTAAACAAATTCTAGAGCAGCAGAACCCACCAAAAAGATGGAGTGAAACAAGAAAACTTAGAACGATGGCAGGAAATGTCTGTTACAACAGGGTGAGAGAGAACTGTAGTTAAGCACAGGCAGTGCAAGCACAGACTAAGCCAGACAAACCAGGAGTGGGCCTTGGGGTTATAAAATATCTGGCAGATGGGGTAGTTTTCAGACCTCTTTGTCCACAAATGTCAAAGATGATTTAGAAGGTCAGCAAGAAATGTCTGTCACATCTAAGTGAGAGTGGAGCACAGTTTGGTACAGGTCAAGTCAGAATAACTCTGGCCACAACAAACGTGGAAGAGGCTTTGGGAGTGACTGAATCATCAGTGGCCATGGCAGTGGCCATGGCTGCTTCTGGAGTGCTCAGTCCCCAGACAGGAATAGGGTTAACCAACTTGTTAGAAGGAGATTAAAGGGGTCTTTTACTAGCACTGTGATAGGTGTCTTTTGCTTTATCCATATTCAGATCTGGGTCATAGCCCTGGGAGATAGTCCCAAGGTAAGAAGGACCACTAGCATAGCAGAAGTTATGACCACAGTGAAGGTGGATCCTCCTCACACTTCCAAGAAAGAAAAGAATACTTGTGTTAGCCCACAGACTAGAGCACAGGCCAGTAGAGTAGTAATCGCCTCTTCTTAGATGAAAACGCAGTGGAAGAACTGAAAATTAATAGCACCTTGGATGTGTCTGAAAACAGCTACACAAAAACCCTGAAGCTTGGGAGAGTGCTCCCTCCAACCTGGAAGCAGGGTCCTATTCTAAAAACAAAGAAAAAAAAAGAATAAAAAGTCAAGCAATAAGCTTAGAAAATGACCACAGAATGTGGGAGACGTTTGACTATAACAAGTTATTAGGTTTTCAAGAAAGTTCAAAACACACACTCAGAAGAAGAAAACAAGTTACAATTCTTGCATCCAAAGCCTCAAAGAAAAATGTGAATTAGTCACAGATCATGGAGTTACTCAAAAGAGGTTTTGAAAATCAAGTAAAAGACGTAGAGAAAAATGGGTTATAGAAATGAGAGTGAGGCAAGAAAATCATGAAAAAATGAGTCAGCAGCTTGCTAAAGGAAACCCAAAAATTCTGAAGAAAATAACACCTTAAAAAATAGGCTAGTCCAAATGGCAAAAGAGGTCCAAAAAGCCAATGAGAAGAAGAGTACCTTAAAAAGCAGAACTGGGCAAATGGAAAAGAAGGTTCAAAAGCTCACAGAAAGAAAATAATTCCTCCAAAATTAGAATGGACCAAATGGAAGCTAATGACTTCGTGAGAAATCAAGAAACTATAAAACAAAACCAAAATAGTAATGATGATGATGATGATGATGATGATGATGATGATGATGAT
>CM053583.1:162045225-162061471 GCA_028627135.1 Pseudochirops cupreus
ATAAGCATTACCTCAAAATATTCTGTGAGATACTTTGTTTATGTGTTTAAAGGTACCTATTATTTAAATGGCACTGTTTAATAGAATTACAACTTAATCATTTTTAAAAATCTTTTAAATTGCAATATTATCAGTAAGATTAGGAAGATTATTATACCATATGTTTTTCCCAAATGTCCATGTCACTTCAAATTCCATTATTTATCACAACAATTAATTCTAGGAAACGTTTTTTTTCTAATTACAAAAACAAAACGATCATTAAAATAGTAGAATTTGTGTCTCAAACAGAGCCTAAAATTTTTATTAAGAGTCAAATCAATCAATCTCTAAGCAATTTTTAAATGCAGACAATTTAGCAAACATCTTACAAAACTGTGAGAATGAAAAGAAAATAAGATACCGTAAAAAAGTAATTTAAAGTCCCTCCAAATAGCTTCGAATTTAATGGACAAGACAACATGTAAACTCTAATATAAATACAGATTAAATAAAAAATATCTAATAGATGAAGACATTTCCTATGGGGGCTGGAAATAACCTTCTGTTTACGGGAGATTAATATATGTATACATATATGTATATATGTGTGTGTGTATATATATATATATATATATATATATATATATATATATATATATATATAGCAAGAGAGAGAGAGAGAGAGAGAAAGTATGAATGTATGTATGTGTGTGTGTGTATACTTTCAGTTGATATTCCCTTTCAGCTACGCAATAATTAAATAATAAGTAAGAGACTCCATCCCTTTGTTTCCATTCTAAACCATTCCTCCTTTCATAATTCTAGGTCCAATGATATAAATATATAAATGCTAGTTTATCATTGTTGTTGCTGTTATTGCTTTATCATATGGCCAATTCCCATTCCCTAGTTTTGCATTTTTTGCTGAGGTCTCACTTGTAGTAACATCTACCCTTGACTCCATGATCAGGCACTATCCTGGATTCCTTTTTAAAAAAAAAATCTTAATCTATCATTTTTGATTCAATAATTCTCATATTGCTTGTCCCTGATATCCATTCCCTTTACTTCTATTCTAACCATCTAAATACATCATTGGTGAATGGCATAAAATGTAGCTAATTTTACCATTAAAACTTCATGATACATGTCTTGAACTAAGCCTTTGACACTCTCAAAAAGTGGGTAGGGTACCAGATTTCTCCAAATTCATTCATTCATAGAGGTCAGATACTGCTCTCATATCTAACTCCAATTTACACCTGTGCCTCTACCTGCTTTCCGCTCCACAGAATAAAATTCTCCTGACCTTGGTAACCCCTAGTGTCTCTACCCTCACTTTCCTGTCACCTTTTTCTGTTGTCCACATCCTTTGCATTGTAAGATTTTGAGGACAGGGACTATCTTTCTTTTTGTTAAATGTGCTCAGTTTTATGTTCACAATACTTAATAAAGAGCCTAGAATATAATAAACATTTGATAAATGTGTATAAGGAACTAGATGTTCCACAAAAAAGATGTAAGAATACATAGAAGAATATGTCTCTTTCCTCTTTGTTTTTTGCCACTTTTGGGATACAGAGGTAATAGTGGTATTACTAGGTCAAAGGGAATGAATGAATGCATGGTTTTATAGTCCTTAAGGTATAGTTTCAAATTGCTTTACAGAATGACTGAATCAATTCACAACTCTACCAAGAGTGCATTAAAGTTTCATTCTTCCCACATCCCTTTAAATATTTGTTATTTACCTTTTCTGTCCTATTGGCCAATCAAATAGGTATGAGGTAGTATGATAGATTTGTTTAAAATTGCATTTCTCCAATCAATAGTGAGAGTATTCTTTAATGTGAGTATAAATAGTTAAAATGACTTAAATGTACAAAAATATTAATAGCAGCTCTTTTCTTGAGATAAAGAATTAAAGTTGAAAGTCCATCAATTGTAGAATGGCTGAACAAGTTGTGGTACATCATTATGAGGAACTACTATTGTACTATAAGAAATGGTGAGCAGAATGCTTTCAGAAAAACCTTGAAAGACTTGAATGGACTGATTCAAAGTGAAAAGTACTGTGTACGAAGTAACAGCAATACTGTAAGATGAACAACTGTGAATGACTTAGTAATTCTCAGCACAACAATGACCTAAAACCACTCTGAAGGACTTATGATGAAACAATGCTATCCATGACTAGAGAAAGAACTGATGCGGTCTGAATACAAATTGAAGCATACTTTTTTTTGCTTTGTTTGTTTGGGATTTTTTTAGTTTTTTTTTTTTTTGCCTGTTTTCTTCCAAAACATGATGAATATGGATATGTTTTGCATGTCTACATATGCATAATATATATAGAATTTGTTTTCCTTCTTAATTAGGGGAGATAGGAAGGAAGGAAGGGAGAGAATTTGGAACTCAAAGTTTTAAAATGAATGTTTAAAAGTGTTTGGGTTTTTTTTACATGTAATTGGGGGAAAGTAAACTATTAAATAAAAGCTAAAAAGGAGGATAAAAGAATACACTAACTAAAAAGGAATATCATGACATTACCAATGACCAAAATAATGTTTTTACTGATCTAGAGCCTAACATCCTAGATAATCAATTCAGGTGGGCCTTAGGGAGCATTGCTACCCATAAGGCTAATAGCTGATGTATTTAAAATCTTAACTGCACTCAATGAGCCAACATATTTGGAAAACTCAATAGATTGTAAAAGATCAGATTGTGTACCAATGCCCCCAATCCCAAAGGAGGACAATGCCAAGGAATGTTCAAATTACTGAACAATTGTGTTCATTTTGCAAGCTAGATTTGAACAAGATGCAAAATGAGAATTACCAGAAGAGCAGGCTGGTTTTCAAAGAGAAAGAGGAACTTGAGACCACATTACAAACATTCACTGGAACATGAAGAAAGCAAGGGAATTCTTCTTCTGCTTTGTTGACTACATTAAAGCCTTTGACTGTGTGGGTCCTAACAAACTATGGCAAGTCCTCAAAGACATGGAAATACCAAAATGTCTTACCTATCTCCTGACAAACTTTTATGTGGGCCAAGAAACAACAGTTATAACCTAACATTAAACTGATTGGTTTAAATTTGGAAAAGGAATATATTGTCAATGTATAATTATTTAACTTACATGCAGAGTATATGATGTGAAATGCCAGACTGATTGAATCAAAAGCTGGAATTAAGTTGGCTGGGAGAAATATCAACAATCTAAGATATGTAGATGATACTACTCTGATGGCAAAAATTGAAGATGAGTTAATAAGAAATCTCTCAATGAAGATGAAAAAAAATCTTGAAGCCTAACAAAACAAGACAAAACAAAAACTAACATCTAAGATCTTGAGACCTGGTCCCATAAATTCTTGGCAAATAGAGGAAGAAGAAATAGAATCAGTGTCAGATTTTGTGCTCAAAGATCACTGCAGATGATAAGTGCAGCCATGAAATTAAAAGACATTTGTCCCTTGGAGTTAAGCTCTGGTAAATCTGGCCAATATACTAAAACTCAGAGACATCACCTTGCTGACAAAGCTATGTTTGTTTGTTTGTTTGTTTGTTTGTTTGTTTGTTTTTCCAGTAGCCATGTATGTCTATGAGAATTGCAGTATAAGGAAAGCTGAGCACAGCAGAACCAATGGTTCCTAATTGTGGAGCTGGAAAAGACTTTTAATCATCTCTTGGACAGCAAAAGATCAAATTATTCATTACTTAAAGAAATTAATTTAGGCTATTGACTCAAAAAATAAGTATTAAAATTGAAGCTTATATACTTCAGACATATAATGAGAAGACAAAACTCATTGGAAAAGACCCTGTTGTTGGGAAAATTGAAGGCAAAAGGAAAAGGCATTGGCAGAGGATGAGATAGATAATCTCATTGAAGCAATGAACATAAACTTGGACAGACTTCAAGAGATAGTGGAGGATAAAAGGGCCTAGTGGGATCACAAAGAGTTGGATATGACTGAAAAAAAGCAACAATAGATAGCCCGGTGGATAGAGTGCTGCATTTGAACTCAGGAAAATGAGTCTTCCTTTTTCTCAAGTCACATACTCTATCCACTGGGTCACCTACTTGATTTATCTTCATTGTTTTGCAAATTAAAACACCCTCCTTGGTCACTATTCCCTTATAAGTAGTACTTCTCCCAATCAGAATATGAACTCAGGAGCTCTCTTTGTTTTGTATTTCTCTTACTTAGCAAAGTACTTCATAAAGAGGAAACACTTTAAAAACTTTGGTTATAGTAATTAAGGTTAATTTTTTCTAATAGAATGCTTGGACTCATTGTGGCTTTTCCTGGGCCTACTCAATAAAAATACAATAGGCCTATCATTGTCCTTGTACTGGCAACTATAACAATATAAAAACTTCCATGACCCAGTGAATGTAGATACAGAAGTATAGGCTGTAAGATTCTTTGTGCATCTCTGATCTAGCTAGAGTGATTTATTTTTGCTAATATACATGGTCTGGTTTTAAAGGTTTGGGGGACAATGAGGATTGAAAGGAATTTTCTCACTCCAGTCCAAATCCAAGGCAAGTATGGGCTATGGTTCCAGAGGCAGAAACAAAGCAGTTTAAAGGAGAGAACTGAGGTCAAGGCTTTTGCTGTTATCTAGTACTCAGCATGGCTGTCAATGTCAGGTGCAAAAGAGCTGAAAAAACCCTGAGATCATGAGCTAAAAGAGCTGTCAGCCTTCTCCCACAGATGTAGCAAATAAAATATTCCAGCAGATGGCAGCAGCATTGTGGAAGAGAATGAGTAATGACAGTTACAATTCAGATGAGAAACCAGAAAATGATATTATAATACAGAATTCCCTGTTAAAATCACTTTGTATGGCTATGTATATGTTAGTTATGTACATTCATTTTTCATCTAATGGAATTGTAACATATCAGAAAGTATGATCCTATGAGTACAGAGTATTTTTTTTCCCATACCATATTTTTTTTAAATTAAATTCATAATATCAAAATAGATTTATGGCTATAAAGCATAATTTAATTTCTCTTTGCAAATGTGATAAGTCACTTCTAAGGGATCTCAGAAATAATCTAACCCAATTATTTCATGTCACAGATGAGAAAATTAAAACTAAGGGTAATTCAACAATTATCTAGTGGTCAAATAAGTACAGTGAGTTAGAGATGGGATTTAAACCCATTTCCTCTAATTGAATTCTTTGTCCTGCATTATGATGTTTGAACTATCTCTAAAGTCCTAAGCAGGTCTTTGTATCTCTAATTACATTGAAATTTTCTTGTTAAGTAATGTTCAAAGGAAGAAATGAGGAGAAAAATAAAATTTATATTTTAATCATTCATTACTAAAGTCATCTGTCTTGTCTACAAAAATTATATTAATTTTCAGTTGAATTTTCTTTTAACTTTAACTCAAATTGTTTAAAGCGATCTGTGATCTTATTGGTAAAGCTTTTCCCTCCAAAGACAACCTGGTCACGCCTGCTTAATCATTGTGACTCTTGTTCTATGTTTTGTCATAAGCTTGTCATTGACAGACGAAACTGATAAGCTAAAGCCTTCCTTGAAGTTTATTTTAAGTTCAACACATTTCTGGAGAAAATCGCCCTTTTTTTTTAAAGTCTTCTGTCCTTATTTGCATGTGACTTGGATGGATTTTTGAGACTAATACTAAAAATGATATAAAAAAATTAATATTAGAATATTGACATATATAATGCCAAGGTGATGTTCACAGTGCCCATGGCGGCTATGAATATGCTGGTATAGTTGTGAATCACAAAATGTAACAAATTCTCCACATGGAGGACAGAATCAAAGCATTTGTTCAAATACCAGGAAGTAGAATCCCCAAACCAGAAAGCCAAATTCATCATAGCAACCAAAAAGTCAGTACACATAACCAATGCAGTGAACACTAACATTCCCAAACCTTCCCCCTATCAAGACTCAAAACAAAACAGGCCTACTTAAGCAAGAATGCCCTTCTCTCACTCATGCTAGCTGCTCAGCCTCCATGCTGCTTGCTCCCAGCAATTCTGGCTCTCTCTCCTGCTCCTTCCTGCTCCACCCTCCCTTTCTACATTTTCAGCAAACTCCACTGCCCATGGGTTCCACGTCATTACATGCTTATTAAGGAGAAGGAGATATCTTCAAATTTCCATTATCATTACATGTTCACCAAATCTGATTTTTTTTAATTCAACAACATTGTTTAAAGACCAGCATTGAGAAAGTACTCTTAAACCTTGTTTTTTTTTGGTTTGTTTGTTTTCCCCATAAAGAGAAAAAAAAATATTCAGAGTCTATAAAAATGCCATTTGTGAGTAAGCTATCTCTAGAGAGATCAGCAACATGTAAAAAAAATATTGATAATTTTTTTAAATAAGAAAAATTAGAATACAATTGGTCATAATGGAGGCAATACCAGTCTGATATGTGGAGTTATGTCACTTATGATAAAAAATGAGAAGTGAATAAAAGAAGACATCTAAAAAGATTTTTACCCTTACCTAAGGAATATAATAGTATCAATTCCTCCAAAGAAATGAAGATAGTCTTAAAACTATCTCAGACAGGAAACCCTTCCTCAGCTTTTACCAAAAGACATAACAGCTCACTTAATGCAGTACTGGTAAGAATGAGAATTAGTCAAACCATTCCAGAAAATAAATTGCAATTATATTTAAAAAATAATAAGTTTCATTTACCCTGTGGTTGCTCCTGAAAGCACATATACTAAAGTGGTCAAAGATATTGGGAAATGTCTCAATTAAACAGTAAATGCTAATAATATATCCTGTTTATATAGAGTAAGAATAAAAGGAGGATTCCATCATATGCAGGATGAATGAACATGTGGGTGATGGTATATATGATTACTGGATGAAAGATTTTTAGCTGGTCACTAATTTTCTTTTTGTTTTGGCTCATCTTCATTTATGTATCAGCACCATGTTTGTGTCATAAACAAATGATGGATTTTCCATAAGTTTTAATTTATTTGTATCCACACAGAATCATGAAGACTGTAGGAAGTCCTCCAGTACATATAACAAAAGCATTCAAGACATTCATTGAAAGATTTATGAGAGGATAAGGAGAATAGTTTCACAGCATGGCACTACAATTTATAGCAAATTGCCAAAGATAAATAGATAAACAAACAATCAAATAGATAGATAGTGAAACAGGGATAAACAATGTTGAAATTGTTGGGAAAAGACAGACACACTAATGCATTGTCGGTGAAGTTGTGGATTAGTCACAACCATTCTGGAAAGCAATTCGAATTACTTTTAAACTAGTCTTATTTTAAAATTATACTCTCTATACCTCTAGGTAACCACTAGGGAATAACCTTAGTGAAGAGATTATACCATATTTATATATAAAACTATGACTTCATTGATACGGGCACTTTCTCTACCAATACAAATATTTACTAGTTAACATCTTCTCATATTGTTCCATTCTTTTACATGTTACCCTATCACACATGTTCCATTTCACCCTGCACACAAAAAAATGCTTATTTGCTTGTTCCCCATTGATTCCTTGGCCCTCAAAATTAATGGTATTCCAAACTCTCCCCTTGGTTTATGGACTCTCCTTTATCTACCATATGTAATGTTCTCCTCTACTTTTCTTGATTTACCATCTCCATGTAAATGATTTCCAAGTCTCTCTCACCACTGGACCTAAACTCCAAACTCAAATTTTCACTATCCTCAGCTGAGTGATTTGCCAGTTGAATTGGACAGATTGAATCAGAAGTCTTGCCTCCTGGGAATTTTTTTTTTTTAAATAAAATTCTCGGCCTCTTCTATTTACTTCTTTCACATTTTCTTCTAATCTTGGTGGTGCAGTTTCCCCATTCTCAGGCAAACAACTGTTCTACAACAATATCTTCCCCAACCCCATGCTGACACATACACACACAACATGCTTTATAGCACTTAAAATACAATTAAAAGTTAATTAGTAGTGCCATCAAAACAGGAAATGATCTGAAAACAGTTATTTACACAATTGTTATTTGATTAAATTTTAGTATGAACAAATTTCAGTTAATGCATTTGCATTCCAAGACTTTGTATAATAAGCTGGGCAATGAAAGTCTTGTTTCCTTTGCTTAAGCAATACAATTTCCCAGTAGGTTGAGAGATGTTTAAATAAATAAATGAATGAATAATAAATCATGAATAAATAAATAAACATATGAATGAATGAATAAATTAATACATGAACAAATTAACAGACAAATAAATAAATACACATATGTATGTATGTGTATATGCATGTACAGGTATATAAGCATATATATGTTTTATAATGTATGTAGTATTAACATATATACATATACATATAATTTTTGATGAGGCAAGGTAATCTTATTGTGAAAAGCTGACTTGAAACAGCTCTTTAGAGTCTTTTTAAAATTCTCACCTCCAAATGTTCTAAAGCTTAGTGTCTCATCTTGCTTGAAATATTGGAAGCCTGTTGTTCAGGGTTGCTTGATTGAATCTGGAAGTGAGGGCAAGGATGTTATTTATACTCTTTTTTGTATGTTCTAGTTGAGGTCAATGATATCTCTATTCCACTTTACCAGTCTAGAGGTCTTTCCTTCTGTTCCACTTCCTCCAGAATGAGGAGTTCATAACTAGAGACCAGTGACCTTTATTCTCCCCCCACCCACTCCCAAGACACATTCTATTTTAGACCTTTAAAATATCATCCTGAGAAAAGATATGTGAAAATGGAAATGTGAACTACTTAGATTTGTTTGATGCTCTTTGCTCCCCACCCCTCATATTATCCAGGTAACTGAGGGGAGTTGCATGGGACTGATTTGACCAATGAGGATACAGAATGGCTTGGCATAACAACAATCCTTTGTGGTGACCGAGAGTAAATCCAGGAGGATTTTCTTCAAGATTATTAATCCAGAAGCTAATTTAGCTCATACCAGCCTCCTGTAGTCCCTGAGTCATTTTCTAACTTATGAATCATAAGAAATCACACTTAGCTTATCTTATTATTCATGGGTCATGCTTATCATGTTTATGCAACAATAACATCTTTTGTTTGATATATCAAAAGGTCACCTTCTTTGTACTTGGAATTCTTCACTCCTCCTGCTTCCTGGCACTCTGCCACCCACATATCTGAAGCTCTCCAGGTAGGACTTGCTAGACAGGTTAAGAATCCATGCTTTAGACCCTCTACTGTCAGTATTTTATTTTCCCATTCTTAATCAGATTCTAAGTCCTTTTTGTCACTCCCTTTACTTCAACTTCTCTGCTTCCTTCTCCATGTCTGATGAAGGCATCAAAAGGAATTTCCAATACACCCTCATTCATGTCAGTATGTCTCCCTTAACTCAGGTCGTTCCTCAATCATTGTGGTCATCCATTGCCCATTGAGAACTTTTGCTGCTCCAGAACCCATGAAGTTTGAATCTAAGGGAAACACATAAGCATACCCACTGGGAACCTCAGTTGTACAATTTGTTGGGTCACAAAGCTGAAGTCCTACACAGGCAAATCTGACACGTTCTTTTGTTGACATTTTTTTTTAATCCGGGGTGTTTTGATGGGTTTTTTTTTTTCATTAATGTATGCATTGTGAGAATTATAGATTTCTATTGGTATCCATGCAAACTTTTACAGTATAATTAATATTAATGAACAAAACTGGGAAGAATAAAAACAAAAAAATCCTACAAGAAAAAAGAATTGATTTGTCTTTTATAATATTTTTTAAATTGCTTTCCATCTATTCTTAATTATCATGTGTCATAATAACAGTTGCACATTTAACTTAATGTGTCAAAATAATTTAGTTATTTTATTTAATTACCATATGATTATCTTTCATTGTTTGTTACTCAAGTAGCACATAGTCTGTTTACCATTTTTCCCCAGACTAATGAAAAGAGTTCTGAATGAAGAAGTTCCCTTATCTATAAATGCAGTTTGACACATGATGTACAACTTAGCCTTAGAAATTTGCCTAGGGTACTGAGAGTAAATGGATATACCAAAGATTATATAGGCAATAACAATAAGTAAGTCAATAAAGTAAAGCCAATATTAAATTAAGTTCCTACTATGAACTGGTCAATGAGTGATTTCTTGAATTGTGCACGAATTGGTTTTAAGAGAGGCAAAGTTATACAAATTACCAGCCTCATTCTCTCTTCCACAGTCATCAAATTGAATGGCAAGATGAACATCAGGATGAATGATGATGAATCTGGTTGTTAAGGATGACCTTAGCAGTAGCACGATGAATAAAGTGCAGGCCTGGAGTCAGGAAGACTCATCTTTCTGAGTTCAAATCTGATCTCAGACATTAGCTGTGTGACCCTGGACAAGTGACTTAATCTTGTTTACCTCAATTTCCTCATCTTTAAAATGAATAGGAGAGGCAGAGTAAAGATGGTGGCATAGAAGGAGGAGAACTCCATGAGCTCCCCCCCCATAAACCACCTCAAATACCTATGAAATATGACTTTAAACAAATTTTAGAGCTCCAAATCCCACAAAATGACATGGAAACAAAGCTCCTGCTGAAGGCAGCATGGCAGGTGGATGGGAAGGGTTCATCACAGAGTGCTGGGACCAGCCTGAAACTGAGGCTTTATCCCCCAATACAGCCAGGATAAGCCATGGCAATCCATAGGAGAGTGGATCACCTGCAGCTGTTACAGTTTCCAGAATTATCAACCTATGAGAACCAAGGGCAAGGTGAAAGGTCAGTGGAACTTGGCTAAATTTGGGGGAGAGGGTTAGCCGTCTGACCCAGAGTTAGAAGTGGCTGAAGCGCAGCCCTGCAGCCTCCTCCACATGATTGCTTCAGAGCTCCCGGCCTGCAGATTGCAGGGCGGGGCAAGGGATCATTCAGAGGCTAAGCACTCTTGCCTTAACCCTGATCTGGATCCCAGTCTTAGGTGGTGGTTCTGAGATGTGTGACCAGTGAGCCAAGGCTAATAGGAACTGCAGAGATGGCAGCCTCCTAATAGCTCCAGAAGCTGCAAAAACCCCAGCAATTTGGGACAAATCTCTCCCCTCTGAAAGCAGAGCTCTACGGAGCCTAAAAGCCAGTAATTGACTGGCAAAATGAGCAGGCAAAGGAAGCAAAGCAAGCTCAGCAATCCAACTTTAGATTCCATTTTTGGGGAGAAAAAGGATCAATGCATGGAAAGGGAGGAAGACAACACCATCAGAACTCCTGCACCAAAATCTTCCAAGAAAAATGTAAATTGGCTACAGGCTATAGAGCAGCTTAAGTGTTCAGGGCTGCTTAGTGACCAGCACTAAGCATGGTCAGAGATGTGAATAAGAAATGACCAGGCCATGTGGGGAGTTCAGGTAAGAATCATGAACTCTGTTTAATGATTTTTTTGAGCAAGATTTTTGTACAGAAAGATGAAATAATTCGGGTTTTACTATCATTGTCTTAAGATTGTTAGTTTCTGGAAGTAACTTTGGATAAAGTAAGATTTTTCTGGGCACCAACATATCAATTAGCATTCTTAAAGGAATTAACAAAGAGGAGACTAAAGAATAAGACTTCAAAGTAACTTATGTTTGTTTAGATGTAATCATTGTCTTGAGTCTGTTATACCTTAGAACCAACACAGGAAAGGAAAATCTAATAAAAGAGATGTCTTTTTTAGGTATCTGAAGTTGGTGGTCAAAAGACCTAGTTGCAGTCAGGGTCTCAGACAGAAATCTTTTAAGTTAACATCAGAGGGTCTTTTTTAGGGAGCTGGCCTTATGTGAAGCCAGTAGGTGCATCACCAAAAGTCCCTAATTACAGTACACTATCTAAGTCCTAACTTCGGCTGCATCACTTAAGAAGGATTTTGAAAACCAAATAAGAGAAGTGGAGGAAAAATTGGGAAGAGACATGAGAATGATGCAAGAAAATCATGAAAAGAGAGTCAACAACATGACTGAAGAAAATAAAACCTTAAAAAATGTATTAACTCAAATGGCAAAAGAGGCCCAAAAAGCCAATGACGAGAAGAATGTCTTAAAAAGTCGAATTTGCCAGATGGAAAAAGAATCTTAAAAGCTCACAGAAGAGAATAATTCCTTCAGAATTAGAGTGGAACAAATGGAAGCAAAGGACTTTATGAGAAATCGAGATACTATTAAACAGATCCAAACAAATTAAAAAATAGAAGGCAATGTGAAATACCTCCTTGAAAAACAAAACACTGACCTGGAAAATAGATCCAGAAGAGACAATTTAAAAATTATTAGACTACCTGAAAGCCATGATCAGAAGGGGATGAGAGAGGGGATGATGGAGGGGAGGGCAGGTTGGGAGGTTGGGGCGTAGAGTTGTTAGAAGCACACACTTCTGTAAAGGGACAGGGACAAAGTAGAGAATAGAACAAGTTGGGGTTGGATTGGGAAAGAGGGAAATATAGTCAGTGTTTCACAAAATGAGCATTGTGGAGATGTTCTGCATAACTACACATGTACGGCCTGCATTGAATTGCTTGTCTTTCCAGTGAAGGTGGGTGACAAGGGAGGAAAGGAAAGAATCTAGAATTTAAAATTATAAAATCAAATGTCTAGATAGATAGATAGATAGGTAGATATAGATAGATAGATATATACATATAGATATAGATGTAGACATAGATAGATATACATATGTGTATGTGTATAATACTACTACTACTAATTATTATTATTATGGTTATTATTATTATTTACATGCAACTGCAAAATATCATATACAGGCACTGGGGTAGGAAGATCCATCTTGCCCTACCAGAAAGTCAGCGGCGTGATGGGGGAGAATATAGGAGGGAGCAGAATGGGGGAGGGGGTATACAGTGGGATCGCTCTTTTGGGGTGGTGGGTAGGGGAAAGATGGAGAAAATTTGTATCTCAGAATCTTGTGGAAATGAATGATATAAACTTAAAATAAACAACAGTTAATTTTAGAAAAAGAATATAACATCAGGGCACATTAAAATTTCCAAACTTAAAAAAAAAATAAATAAAATAAATTGGAGAAGGAAATGACAAAACACTCCAAAATTGTTGCCAAGAAAACCTTAGATGGTGTCATGAACAGATGGATACAGGTAAAAAAAAAAAAAGAGTTACCATGTTAGGCACTGTTTAAAGCAATCCCTGCCCTCAAAGAGTTTATATTCTATTGGGACAGATAGCTTATGTGAGATGTGTGTACATTTGTAAACGTATGTGTAGATGCACATATATTTCTGTGTGTATACATATATATGTCTATATACACTTATATATCTGTGTGAATATGTATATGTCTGTGTGCATACAAACTTTTTTTTTTACAAAAATAAATGAAAGGACATTTTATGGATAGACTCTTAGGGCAATAAGTGTCTGGGAAAGGATTCTTGCAGAAAATGTCATGTGAACAGAGTTTTGAAGGAAACCAGGGTTCTTAGACATGGAAGAGGAGCATTCCTAAAATGTCACAGGTCAATTGCAGGGAACTATCTGCTTTGGTGGAGACTGATTGCTTGGTGCCTTTGTCTATGTGAGGGGCACAGTTGATGAGAGATAGGAAGAAGAGACATCCTTTTTCTGACTTCCAGATTCAATAGAGAAATCAAATCATTTTGAACTCCCTTCTGTTTCCTAAGAGAGATTTATGAGAAACTCATATATAGAAAAACTGGAATTTTGATAATGTCACAATTCCCAGGTAGAGATTTCAAGGAATTTCTTCTTGGGTGAAATCTAAGATTCTTTTGCTTCTTTTAGCTGAGTCAGCATCCTCTAAAAGGAAGAGTCTGTTCACTCTGTCTAGTCTGAACTAGAATATTGTATGTAAATTTTCTCTGATTTCTATTTGCTATATGTTCAGATAAACTGTTTTATGTGTTACTTGTTATCTGTGTTAATTGTGGACCTGACAAATAGCGAGAAGAGAGTTAAACTCTGAATAGGAACTCATGAACCTTCATCTTCATTAAGGGATAGAAATCAAGAGTGCATCTTGAACCTAAGAAATATTTCACCTAGATTAATGATATTTGATGGGACACACACATACGTATATGCATGTTTGTATATACATAGGCATATGTGCTTGTATGCATACATATGTATGTGAGTGTATGGATATATGTGATTATATGTAAACACATGTAAATATGTATAGCAGACATTATATATACATGCAGATGAGCATAAACAAAATATATAAATATTAACATGTATAAACTATCAATTAATCAATATATGTACCTTACAAATTATACCCAATACGCTCTCTTTCTGAGGAGAGAAGACTGGCCTCTTTCTGGTTCCAGCTTCCATTTTCCTGTCCTGGAAAACCATGGCCATTACAGCCATTATATATAGCTAGCTAGATTATGTTTGGCTATTGCAAATCAATTGAAAATATAATGTATATATGTTAAATCTGAACAGACCAACTAGTGAGCCACTCTACTCTCCTACTTTGTTCCAAGGTTTCTTCTATCTCCCTGTTTAAAAACAAACCAAAAAAAAAAAACCCAAAACAATGACATTAGATTTTTTAAAACTGCCCTTTTTTCATTTTTTCTTTTTCTTTTTTTTTCTATTTTTTAAATTTCTTTTATTCTCCTAGTTACCACCTTGGACTAGCTTAAAACATTGTCATAGGCAGGATCATTGGGTACTTGAATTCCTGAGAAGAGTCCATTTTTCAGCTACTTCCCTGCAGGTGCCTCACACTAGGTGGGAGATGAGGCTTCCACTTAATCTAGACTGCCTTTTTTACCTGATATTCAGTGGTAAAGATAGCATCAGTCACAAAGTGGAGTTAGCTGTTTCTAAACTATTTTATTTGAAACTCAGAGAAAAACAAAAGCAAGAGGAGATGGAGAGAAATAGCAAAAGAAATGAGAATTACTGGTGGCTACAATGTGTTGAAAATAGTAGCTGCTGGTTCTAAGTGCTTCTGAATTCAAGAACAGTGGAGGATATGGTTCAATCTCTTTCTTACCCTTCACATGGAAGGAGGATTTTGGAGGAGTTGCTCAGTAATTGGACTTTCATACTTCTGGACTTGGAAGGAGTTGATTAGGATGGGGATGGGGGGATTTGACCCAACAAAATTCAGTTCATTACAATCCTCCATCATAGTCTCAGTCCATTATTCACTCCATTGAAGGCTGAAACAATAAATCCAAACAGAAGCTTTAGATTTCTTGTCAGGCATGGCAAAAAGATAGCTAACTTTTTCCTAAGTAGATGTAATGGTAATGGAATCTGAAGATCTTCCATATTCCTTTGTATTGGCACTTAGTAAAAAGGCACTTAGCACCTTACTTAAAGTTAACACCTTGTTTAAGCTATTTAACTAACACCTTGGGAGTAGTTGACACCTTGGGAGTAGTTAACACCTTACCAGGAAGGGGCAGAACAGGGAGGAGCTATACTGTATATAAGGGAGAGAACCAGCAGGACAGTCGGATTTTCTCTCAGTGACCACATGGAGACTGCACCTTTTTGCTGAGGTCCTCTTTCTGCAACTTTTCTCAAGAACTTCCAAGAACCAGAGTGAGGAGGCATCCTGAGTAAGAGAGGGATCCCTGCTTGAGGGAGCCTGTTCTATTGTGAAGGCTTGGGAACATGGGTGTTCACTGCATTAACCATGAGTATCAACTTTGTGACTACTGTAATGACTTTGGCTTTTTTGTTCTGGGACTCGGTTTTCTGGTATTTGAATAAAGGCTTTGGTTCTGCCCTCCATGTGGAGAATTTGCTACATTTTGTGATTCACAGTTATACCAGCATATTCATAACCATTGTGGGTATTGTGAATATTGCATTATTATTACAGTAGATTAAGTAACAGGAGCTATCCTCTTTTTTTTAATTTATTTTATTTTATTTTTTACTCATTTACTTTTAATTTACAAGATTCAGTTGCACAATCACTTGAGTTTCAGATTTTCTCCCCTCCCTCCTCCCCTCCCCATGGTGGCATGCAATCATGTATAGGACCTGCAAATACTTTCACTTTGTACAATACTTTGGTCATATAGAAGGGTTGTAACCAATGAGTGATCACTGGGAAAAGAAAAAAACAAAACAAAACCAGACATGAAAGAGAATGATAATGAGTTTTGCTTCAGTCTCCATTTAAACTATAGTCTTTCTATATCTTTCTCTGAGTTTAGGTATCTCCTTCCATCCTGAGGCTTGTAGAGGTGTCTTTAGCTGTGCGTTGTTGAGGATAGTCCAGTTT
>CM053583.1:162061971-162078467 GCA_028627135.1 Pseudochirops cupreus
CCCTGAGCTGTCCTCTTTAATTAATAAATGCTGGACTTTCAGGACCCTGCAGAGTATATGAAATCAGTCACTCAATCAATTAACATGAATTGTTTATTCTGAATTGCAGTCACTATGTTAAATGTTGGGGATTGAAAGGTAGGTAAAAGGCAAGTCTTCTCTTGGAGTTCACAATCTAATGAGTCAGTACCAAGATGGAGAATGACCCAAATTCTTAATACCCAATGTTCTTCTTTCACAAATACTTTGAAAATATAGTTTCTGATTTCAGTAGTATGGGGCCTTCGAGCGAATTTTTTCACTTCTATATTAATTCTAGTTGAAGACCAGATTCTTTTAACAAGCTATATCGTTAACCTGTCTAATTGTTTCTAATTCTTTTATTATTTCAAGAAGATACATACCCATAAACTTATTCTGGGAAGGAAGCCCACTGCTTGAAGTGTTGCAGGATCATGATTAATGGAAATATATATGTTTATATTATATGCTAATAATCTGGGTATAATGAGAAGACTGGTTAACATGGACCCAGTCATTAGACAATGAAAATATTTTCTGCCTAGTGGCAACCAAAACAGATGTCTGGTAATGCTGTTTCAGGAAGGAAAAAAAAATAATGGAGAGGCCCTTTATCTCTGCACCTCAAAGTAGGTCCAGTTGTCTTCTATTTCCTGTTGGTATTCTCAGTTAATAACAAAAAAGCCTTTTAATTGGCTGTTGATCCTGAAATGAATGTGCATACAAAAGGCTTGAACAGATGAACTAGTTATATTCCTTGTGCCTTTTGAGAGATAAAGAAGGAACTTTCTTTTGCTATGTGTGAGTGAGGGGGAAGAAACAATAGCAGAAAATCTATGGCAGCTGCCTTGTCTCCATACTTGGTTGCTATGTATCACTACAACATGGTATCTGTTTCTTCTTTTTCCATCGTGTTTCTCCTTTTCTGTTCTTATGTAAAAGAATATCAGCTATGTAGCAGCCCACTTTTTACCTTGAAACCTTCAAAAAGCCAAAAGAATAATCCAAGGTCCCCTCAACAAAAACATTCAAGTCTGCAGATGTCCTTAGGGATGATCTCCTTGACTCAACACAATAATGAATTTACCCAATAGTCAAGACACTGTGTCCTTTAAAGGAGGAAATGATGGGTTAATCAGCTAGGCCACACCCAGATTTCTAAAATATTTACATATTTATATTTTATTGTCTGTGATTCAGCTATTTGGAATAGTGGATAGGCCTAGGAGTTAGGAAAACCTGATTTGGAAACTTGACTCATATCTTTGCTAGCTATGTATCCCTAGGTAAGTTACTTAAAACTCTCTCAGCCTCAGTTTTCTAATCTATAAAATGGCAAATAATAAAACTTAGGAGCCAAGATGGCAAAGTGCAGACAGCAACACAGCTGAATTCTCCCAACATTCCCTACCAAAGAACTTGAAAATAACTCCATATAGGGAAAAAGGATGGGCCTATCTCCCCCTACGCCCCGATATTCATCCCTAGGTTATCTTAAAGCTTGGTCTGTAAGATCGCAAAAAAGCAACTTCTTACCTGGCCTCCATCATGACCTGGAGGGACAAGCAAAAATATTTGATTTGTGCAGGGGATTTCTGACAAGCCTCTCTGAGCTTTTGGAATCTCCCTATTGTTATCTGTATTAACCTGTCTTCTATTGTTTATTTTAATTATTTTGTTCATTTATTGTTATTCTGTCAAAAATCCTGAAGTTCTGTAAAAGACCTTTGGAATCAACATATTTAAGTGAATCAGTCACTCAAAAATGTTCAAAATGCAAATAAAAAAATGAAAGACTAAAAAAAAAAAAAGAAAAGAAAGAAAAGAAAAGAAGTCCCAATCAGATTCTCGAGGAATAGAGCAAAAATAAAAAAAATTAGAGTGAGACATTTTTTCAACCTAAAACAAATTAACAGGTCAGCCGTAGATGTCTGTGACACCAGGATGGGAGATTACCCCGACTGAGGAAGCGGTTTAAGTGGTGGGCCTTGGAGGAGGTGCGGAAACAGATTGTAGAAGCAGCAGCTTCTAGAGATAAGAGTTATAAGAGCTATGTGGGGGATGATAAAAGGGAAGGTACTCCTTTAAAGGGGAGGCAGTAGTCTGAAGGAATTTTAAAGGAGGGACAGGATGAAAAGAGAGAGAGAGGATAAACAGAAGAAAATAAAATGGAGGAAAATGCACTGATAGTAATCATGAATGGGAATAGATTGAACTCACCCATAGAAAAAGAATCAGATAGCAAAATGGATTAGAAAACAGAATGCAAGTATACCTTATTTGTAAGAGACACTTGAAATAGAAAGACATACATAGACACAGTTTTAAAATAAAGATCTGGAACAGAATCTCATATGTTTGAAATGAAACAAAAAGGGCAAGAATAGCCATCATGATCTCAGACAAAACAAAGGCCAAAAAAAAAGAGATGTAATTAAAAGATATAATACATTTTGCTAAAAGCTACTATAGAAAATGAAAAAATACCAAAAATATTTATAACAAGTTTCTCGGATAAAGGTCTCATTTCTCAAATATGTATAGAACTGAGTGAAATTTATTTTATTTGCTTTATTTGGGGGGGACAGGGCAATTGGAGTTAAGTGACCTGCCCAAGGTCACATGGCTGGTAAGTGTTATATGTCTGGGGCCAGATTTGAACTCAGGTTTTCTTCACTCCAAGGCTGGTGCTCTGTTCACTGTGCCATCTACCTGCCCCCTAAAAGTTATTAAAATAAAAAAATTCCCTGATTGATAAATGGACAAAAATTTTCGACAGACAATTTTCAGGAGATTAACTTAAAGCTATGTATAGTAACATAAAATGTCTCTAAATCATGATTTATTAGGGAAATTCAAATCAAAACAACTCTGAGATACCACTTCACACCTGTTAGAGATGACAAATGCTGAAGGTGATGAAACAATAAATACACTAATATTGTGAGGGTGGAGTTATAAATGATCCAAGCATTCTGGAGAGCAATCTGGAAGTATGACATGAGGGCTATAGAACTTTGCATGCCCTTTGATGGAGAAGTACGACTACCAGTTCTGTACCCTAAAGAGAACAAAGAAAAAGAAAAAAGAAAGATACCTATATTTATAAATATCTATAGCTCTATTTTTGTGGTGGTAAAGAATGGTGAATTTCAAGGGATATTCATGTTTTGGGGAATGACTGAACAGAATGAGGCATATGATTATGCTATAAGAAATGACAAAGTGGGGAGGGGTTGGTTTCAGAAAATAAAACAAAAAACCCATAGCAAGACCTACATGAACTAATGTAAAATTCATCAAGAAGAACCATGAGACCATTGTGCCCAGTAGCAGCAATGTTGTAATAATGATCAAATATGAAAGACTTGACTACTCTGAACAGTACAATGATCCAAGACACTTCCAAATGACTAATGATGAAAAAAAAAGCTATCTACCACATAGAGAAAACCAGTGAAACCTGAGCGCAAATTGAAATATAATTTTCTTGCTATATTTTTTCTTCCATTTTTGATGATGTGGCTAATATGCAAATAAGTTTCACAAGAGTTCACATTTATAATTAATTAACATTGCCTTCTCAGGGAATGCAGGATATGTCGGAGGAAGGGAGATATTTTGGAACTCAAAATTTAGAACAGTGGTTCTCAGCCTGTGGATTATGGTTAATTTGTAACAATGAAAATATGTATCTGCATATCAGATGTTTATATTATGATTCATAACAGTAGCAAAATTACAGTTATAAAGTAACCATGAAAATAATTTTATGGTTGGAGGTCACCACCACATAAGGAACTCTGTTAAAGGGTCTCAGCATTAGGAAGGTTGAGAACCACTGATTTTAGAAAGAACTGTTCAAATAATAAATGAATAATATTGTTATAATAACAGCTATCTAATAGTATTATGGTGAAGATCAAACAAAATAATACATGCAATGGTCTACACAAGTCTTAAAAGTGTTTTGCAAATGTTAGAAATTTTCACTTATATCAAAGAGCATAGTGATAATTGTTGATACGTCTTCCTATGATGAAAGAGAAAACCCATGAAAGATGCCCTAAAACTCTGTTTGTTTAGTTCAGTGTCATGGTTCAGCAGAAAGAACACTAGATTTGGCATCCAAAATGTTCTTTCAAACCCATGATCACTCTCATTGTGAACAAATCATTTTCCTACTCAGCCTACCCAAGGTGACTACCCTCCTAATTTGTGTGATGAAGGAACTGGACCCATGATTCTCTAAGTTCCCTCTTTCAAATCTAAATTATATAATTCTTAAATAGCTATTCTAATGAAACAGAGAAGAACATCTTCATAATCCTTACGGTAACAGTGCTAAGAAGGAACTTTCCAGGCACTTCTATTTAAACATTCATCCAATTTCACATGGGCAACTCAGAAACCTACAAGGCATCTTTATCTCACTTATTTTGTCCAGATAAAAGTTTTTAACATGATATTGTTAATTTATTTTTAGTGACTGTATTTGTTGTCATTGATGCTGTTGTTTTTGTGCTATTAAATGACAAATAATTTGGGAGCCCTAAAAATTAAATGATATGGATTATATTAATCTCATCTGCTCACTAAGCAAACTGGATCTGAGTAACTGTCTCAGACCACTGTTGTGGTAACTAAATAAGATGAAGAAATAGCCTGGGGTTTGGGTGGAGGTGGTACAGATTAGGAGCTGGGAATCATATTTGAGATCAGCCTAAGGCTAAGTGAATCAACATGCAGATTTGTTGCTTCCTTATCTCAAAGGGAGAATAGTGAAATTATTACCCTGGTGAAACTGTCAGCTAAATTCCATTTGGGGTTTCAATTCCTGCTCCCTGAAGACTATACAAAAACAGCTTCCTATAAGACTGAATTTCCTGGGAGTAGAAATGACTTTTTCTTAGTATCTGTAGCATTTAACAAAGTTTCTAGCACATACGTAGTAGGTGTCTAACAAAAGCTTGTTGATATGACAGCTATGAGTAGAAACAGACAGAAAGCAGCTTGGACTAGTATAAAAAAGAGCTGGATACAGAGTCAGGATGACCTGGGTTCAGATCACATCTTAAACATTAACTAGTTGTATGACCCTGGAAAAATTACTTAATCTTTCTGTGGCTCAGTTTATTCAGATGTCAAATTAAGAGTTAGATTTGGTGGTCTCCAAAGTCACAATGAGGTACTTTAAGGAAACAAGAGCAGCCAAATACCCAATGCTGTAAACCAATAGGATAGCTTACAATTTTGGAAACAACTTGTAATAATATCTCATAATCTTGATATCACCTTTTTATTAGCATTTTAACTTTCAAAGCCAATAGAGCCTTTCCTGAAATTGAGAAACTAGTTGTTTGTTTTATTTTTAATGGGATTTTTTTGTTTGTTTTGGGGGTTTTTTTTTGGAGGGGGGAAGGCAGGGCAGTTGGGGTTCACTGACTTGCCCAAAGTCACACAGCTAATGAGTGTTGAGTGTCTGAGGCCAGATTTAAACTCAGGTTCTCCTGATTCCAGGGCCACTCTGCCCCCTAGCCTCTATCAATTTGTAATGGAATTTTGAGCTGGAATTGCCATGCCTTTGGAATGATGGTTACTGGACTCAAGATCAATATAATGATTCCAATCAATAAACCTTAGTAATTGCTCATTGTGTGCAAAGTATGAAAACATTCCTTTTCCTCATAGAGCTTGTACTCAATATGGGAAATTATATGCACAGATTCATATGAAAATACACGATACCTTGAAAATAAAGTGCTACATGGGTTTCTTAGTGAGAAGGATCAAAGAAGACATGATCAAGGAAGTAACATTTGCTCTGCGTAGGAACTTTGCAGGCAAAAGGTGACAAATCATTTTTCTTCCCATTTTTCTAGTTTGAAATGCTCCAACCTATTCTAACCTGCATGGGGTGATGGTCCCTCATTTGAAGAAGGAAAAAAAACAAACAAACAACTAGAAGCAATCTAATCTTGAGGCTGCCATTTTAAAAGTATTATCTAAATTTGTTTCGCAGCACAGGCCTTTTCACCCAGCTAAAAAGAACAACATCTTTGTGACTTGATCCCAATCTCTAGAGTGAAGGAGTACTAAGTATTCCAAATCGGAGTACATTTATCTGACACCATATAAAAGGCAGTCTGTGACAATGAATATATCTCCTGCCTCATAATCTGCAGAACTTGAGTTTAAATTCTGATTCTACCACATATTAACAGTTTAATGCTATCCAATTCATTGAAGATTTCAATCGCCCAGAAAACTGAATGTAGCACAGTAGAGAAACCACTAGTTCTGGAGTCAAAATTCTGACTTCAATCCCACCTCAGTCACTACTTATATTATTTTGATTGTCATTTACCTTACGTGGGTATCAGTTTCATGAACTGTAAAATGTGGAGATTGAAATAGACTGCTTTTTTGGTCCCTTCTAATTCTTTATTTATGCTCTGATGAACAGAAGCAGTTGTTGATCTTCATTGGAAAATGAAATTTCTTCCCCTAAATTTCTATATACCAGAGATATCCTTGATATGGTTTTTAAAAATACACACTGATCCATTTCCAGGGAACCCACCTCAGAATTTTCCCATGGTCTAGTAATACATGCCCAATCCTACTTTAACTAACGGTAATGGCATTCTTTGATTCATAAGGGCAGAATAAAGAAGAGCTTGCCAATGATTCTACTTTCTGCCTTCCTAGTTATTATTCAGCCAATTATATTTGAACAGAGAGGAAAGGTAGAGTAGAATACCATACATTGGATTTAATTATGGTATTTCCTTCCAAAGAAAAGCTTCAGCTTAAAAACAAAACAACACGTTGAACCACTTGAGAAGAGCCAGTGTAAAAAAGGAAGCAGACCAAGATATTTTACAAAATGATTAACTTTGCAGAGATTTTTTTTTCCTATACTGTAGCTCATTAAGGAAAGATATGAGAAATCACAGGAGCAGGAGAAATGAGGTTAGCCAAGGATTTAAGGATTAGAGAGAACTGTATGGCAATAAAAGATAATTGAGGGGATGTGAAAAAAGTCAATCAATTGAATCTATTAAATTGTGACTAGAGAGATCTGTTTTCTTTTTTTTAAGTTTAATTCTTTCAAAGCACTTGGAAGAGGCATATGAATAAATTACATTAACTGCATCTGGTCTTTTAAAAGCTAATAGAAGTGCTGAGTGCATAAGGATGTTTCTGAACTCCTAACAAAAATAGCAACAATTCTATCTTGACCCCTATTGCCATCATGGGGGGAAGGCCAACCTTCCTGCTGAGAGACAATTTAAGTACATACGCTGAATTGCTTGCAGAAGCATCTCTAGTTAAAAAACACCAGATAAGATATCAGAGAGTGGCAATCTAATTGCTTGAAATATCTAACATATCAAAACCTCTCCAACTTTACAATACGAGTAAACCCTTGAGTGAGAAGTTGCTATTGTTGACCAAGTTAGTTTGGAAAAAATGCATTTTAGTGGATTGAAATGAAGCAGGGAATTTGGCAGCCTTTTGAGCTTTATGAACTGTTAGCAAGTACTTCTAGATTTTCTTCTATCCTATATACAATGCACAATTTTTGAGTGAGACTTATCAATATAAATCGTACAGACCAAATTTTCTCCCTGTTTATTATTTCATTTATAATTAGAATTAAGATTTACCAGAGCATGATGGCAAGGGGTATTTTAAGATATTATCAATCTTGAAATGCCTTATTTTTTTATTTTCCTATTTTCATGTGGAAACACTTCCATTCTGTGCTTGGTGGTCCAAATATGATAAATTAGTGTTCATTATTTACCATAAATGTGTGCTAAATTGTTGGTATTTCCAAGGCTTTTTGGTTCAAGATGAGGTTGATAAATGGAAGAGTAACTGATGGAGAAAGTGAGATTTGCTGCCTGAAAGCCCTATAAAAGTTTTGGGGAAAAACATACCAAGTGATATTGTTAGGCCAATTTTTTTATTCCATTAGTCTCACCAATTACACTTGCAAAGATTCACACTGTCAGATCTCTCTCTCTCTCTCTCTCTCTCTCTCTGTTTCTGTCTCTGTCTCTCTGTGTCTTTCTTCCAGACCCATTCTATTCTATTTTTAAACTAATTTTCTGGTTATTATACTATTTGTGTGTGTGTGTGTGTGTGTGTGTGTGTGTGTGTGTGTGTGTGTGTGTGTGTTAGGAGAGAAGACAACAAATTTTGGCAAGTAATGTTGATAGAATCAAGCAATTTAGAAAATACGTTTCTGTACGTGAGCTCTCGTCATGTGCTTGGAAAATTCCTGGACATGTTACTGTCTTAAGTAATACAGGCAGGCAGGCAACAAGCATTTATTGATCATTTACTGCAGGCCAAGCATTATCCTAAGAGCTAGGAATACAAATACAGGAGGAAGAATGTGCCTAAAAAGGGAGCTTAGAAGCATAGTCAGGGTTGAAAGGGAGGAGATGGTGCCTTTAGAGGAGCCTGGTGGGGAAGATTGGCAAGTTAAAAGTAAAGCTTGGAGGGAAGTGAAGTATACCTGGCCTGGGCAAAGCCACCAAATAAGAAATTCTAAATTTTATGAATATTCCTAAAATGCTTCAAGAAAATTGCTGAAGACCAACTTTGTCAGAATCTGGCATTTTAAAATAATAAATACTTTTTGGTTGATTATCTCATGACACTTAAATTTCCCATGCTCTATTTGAAAATAAAATACAAACAACAAAAAAAGAATTTTTGTCATAATTTTCTAGAACATTTTCTTTCCCTAAATCAATATCAGACTCTGAAAGTATTTTTTAAAAATTGCAATATACTTTTTTGTTTCTGAAATCTTTGGCAAATTCAGCAATACCCCCTTTTCCTTTGATTTTCTCTGTCATTCACATTCTCACTCCCCTTCCTCTCATTGTGGTTTTCTTAGAGTCTCAAAACATCTCAGTCTTCTCTGATATTGGAAAATTTATACTTCAGGCAGCCTTGATTTCTGCCCCAATTGTCTTTTTAGCAATCTGAACTGACCCAGCTAGATTCTATGTTCTTTCCCTCAGTCTTGATAGTGTTGTAGTGGCCCTATGCATACACACACGTTTCCTTTCTTTGTGTCTTGTCCCACTCCCTCCATTCCTTAGATCTTTGGTTTGTGACTGGAATTTCAGAGTTTGGCAACACTGGAGATCCAGGGTTTGACCCCCAGCAGAATAGTGCTCCTAAGGAGCTATGGTTGCCTGACTCTTTCTCACTGTAATTGTAAATTTGTGCTGCCTGTGAAGATACCCACAAAGAGGCTTAGGGTTGCCTGAGATCCCAAAATACCAACATGCTGGGTCCTGCCGAAAGAATTCAACTCAAGTCTTCTCAGCCAAAGAAAAGCAAAGTTTATTGAAAGTTTGCCACATTTGGTAGATTCTTAAGGAGCCTAGGTACCTGTAAGGCTTGCATTGGGCAAGCAGTCCAGAATAAGTCTGCATTAGGGCATTCTGTGGCACTCTCACACCACAGGGAGGGAAGATGGGATTCTATATACAGAAAGGTTGTGCGAGGAGTCTAAGGGTGGTCTAGAGAAGGAGTTTGGGGAGGGTCTTCAGGAGGAGTCAGATGAGGTCAGACTCCAGTAATGAGTGATTAAGGGTGGGAAGTTGCTGGAGGCTACCTGGAGATCATAGACAATGCTGGGCCAGGCCATTTCAAGGGTGGGAAACTATTAGAACAAAAGAGGGCTAAGGACTTGGGTAGAGCCACAATTTGAGGCCCATGACCTCAGGCAAATGGCTTCTCTGGGAAGATTTACTTCAAGGGATTTCCCAGAGCTTGTACCACAAAGATTCAAGGAGGGCTCAAGGGGTGCTAGAACCTGCACCTCATCCCCTGGGCCCAGGAACTCCAAGCACTGGAAAGTGGGAGGGAGTGGAAGATATATGGGCAGTTTTGTAATAAGCCTATTTGGGGTCCTTGGATCTGCCAGTGTAACCTCACTGTCAGTAGTGTGGGAGGTGGGAGAGAGGTGCTGGGTGAGCTCAGTGACAGTTTATTTTTTTCCCCACCTTCTTTTGGCTGCTGGGTGTCTTAGATAATGGAGGTAACGGAAGTTGCTTAATCTTTAGCACATAATTTCTGTTTTGGAGAGATTTAAAGAGTCATCAGAGTTAGAAAAAATGTCTAATCCTTCATTCTGTCACTCAAGGGTAATAGAAGTATCAGAAGTAAGTCTTGTAGAATGTTAGCTCTGAAGTCAAAAAAGACATCAGTTCAAATCTGAACTTAAACATTTACCATGTGATCACTGATAAGTTATGGAATCTCCCTCAGAGTTGGGGGAAAAAAAGATAATTTCATTAAAGTGACTTTCAAACCTTTAATTCTAGTATAAATGATACCATTGTTGTTGTCATTCTTTTTTATTAAAGTTATTCTGCTCTAGGCCACAGGGTTTTGTTTCTTTTTGTTTCTGTTTGTGTGTATGTGGTGTTTGATGGGGTGGGGCAAGGTTGAATTATCCATGATGAGATTAACCTTGACATCAATCATTCCTTCCAGGACAGAAATTTTAAGGTTCATTAACCTATTGTGTTTTGTATTACTCAACTTGTATAATATATATCTATTGCTTCATGGAAATTAATTGAGGGATAATTCAGACAGTATGGCAATTCTTAAGGTCTGGTCTTTGGGGGGAATTATACTGTACACTTATAAATACAGGGTTAGAAATTTATCAGAAACAAAGTGAAGTACAGGTCCTCCTGATTATGGAATAACTAACAATGATTTAGCTAATCAATGTAAGAGAAAATTGGAGTAATGGTTTCAGGGAAGGGGAAGGTAGTAATGATGAGGTGCAGGTTCTGGGAGCCCCTTTGAGCTCTCCTTGAATCTTTGAGGTACAGGCTCTGGGAAACCCCTTGAAGTAAATCTTCCCAGGGAAGACATTTGCCTATGATTATGGGACTTAAATTGTGGCACTTCCCAAGTCTTTAGCCCTCCTTTGTTCCAATAGTTTCCCACCCTTGAGCTGGCCACCATTGTCTATGGTCTCCAGGTAGCCTCCAGCAACTTCCCACCCTTAATCACTCATTATTGGAGTTCAACCCCTGAAGGCTCAAGGGGGCTCCCAGAAACTACACCTCACCAGTACCATTCTATAAATAGGACTCCTGACTATTCTGATTACATTCTGTGCATGGTTAACCTTTTTTTTTTAAATGAAAAGGTATTTGACCAAATAAAGAGTTAGTCCTTGAAGGATCTGAGTTATGTTTTAGAAATTCAATAGCAAAGGCATTTGTTGATGAGTTACTCCTCACATTACATCAGAACTCCTATGTTCCTTTTAGGCAACACTCAGAATTCACAGAGCAAATTTGTGAAAGCTGTATGCCTCCGGATAGTGTACAGAAGATAACACAGGAAATGCATGACCCAAACATCAGAGAAGAGTATAAAAGTCTCTTCAGGGTAAGTAAGTGATGAATCCTTTCTAGGATTAAATCACAAAAACAGATAGCTGGCACTGGACTTCACAAGAATTATATTTGTGATCAGAGGATCATGTGTTACCATGGTGCACCAGTGGACAGTGGGAAGTTAATTCAGAATGGAACCACAATTTGGAGACAGAAGATGTGAGAAAAGGCTAAACATAGGGTCATAAGGCAAGAGCACACACCAGCAGGCAGTCAGACAGTTAGCTGAAGCATGAAGGATTTTGAGGACTTTAAGAGGAATATAATGGAAACTTGTCATTGATGACAACTAATACTTTATTAAAATATTTTTCTTTTCATCTTTTGTCTAGGTTTTTATAAGGAGGGAGGTCACAGGTTTAAGATTATTTTCCTTATCTGCCCCACTAAAAAAAAATCACCAAATTCTCCCTTTTCACAAAGGATAACAAGACATTTTGGAACATAGTGACTCCTGACTTAAGGAATCTTTTTTTTTTTATGATTCTTCTAGGTGAAGGGCTCTTAATCTTTTTTTTTTTTTCCTCAGTGGGGAAGGTAGGATAATTAGGATTAAGTGACTTGCCCAAGGTCACAGGTCTAGTTTTGTGTTAAGTGTCTGAGTTCAGATTTGAATTCAGGTCCTCCTGACTCCAGGGCCAATGGTCTATTCACTATACCACCTAGTCACCCCCCCCTTTTTTTTTTTTTTGCTAATATGAACCACTTTGGCTGCCTTTTGAAGTCTATAGATACATTCAATGTAAAATATTTACTTAACTACATTCATATTAGGGCAACTGAGTGGCGCAGGTAATTGAGTGCTGGGCCTGGAATCAGGAATATCAGAGTGCAAATCTGACTTTAGACATTAGCTATGTGATCCTGGGCAAGTCACTTAACCTTGTTTGTCTCAGCTTCCTCATCTGTAAAATGAGCTAGATAAGGAAATGGAAAATCATTCCAATATTTTTTTTTTGCCTTTTTTTTTTGGAGGTTGCAGGGCAGGACAGTTGAGGTCAAATGACTTGTCCAAGTTCACACAGCTAGGAACTGTTAAGTGTCTGAGGCCAAGTTTGAACTCAAGTCCTCCTGACTCCAGGGATGGTGCTCTATTCACTGTGCCACCTAGCTGCCCCCATTCCAATATTTTTACCAAGAAAATCCCAAATGGGGTCATAAAGAGTCAGACTTAACTGAAACAACTGAACATCATTCATATTTGGTAGGAAGGTTAAGTTTAATTTTGAGGTTAATAAATATAAAGATGTATGTTCACTAAAATCTTGGAATATATTGAAAGCTGCCTTTGGGGTTCTGTGAAGCCAAGGTGAAAATTTTTGTTCAAGATTATTTTAATCAGTTATACCATAAATGTCCTTCCAAATAGATGACTATTCTTGTTAAACTCCCTATTCTTTATGAAAAGTGATGGTGATAGTAGTGGTGAATGTGTTTGACATTACAATTATTTGTATAGTGTCAAATAGTGCTCATTAATCATATATTTTAAAGGCATATATCTATATATCTATACATGTATTCATGTATACATATATACACATATAAATTTGTGTATGTATGTGTATATATATACATATATATGTATATATATATATATACACACACACACACATATATATTTAATTTTGAAAAGTCTAAGTTACTCAACACTCTTAGTAGGCATGGTAGAAAGTAAAACACTTTTTAAAGAAGTTCTGTTTTTGGTTTTTTTTTTTAAGAAATGCCAAATTTTTGACCATCATTTCTTCAAGTTTGATAAAGTCAGAAGTGTAGGAGTACCAGAGATTTATTTTGCAGAGCATAAAAGAAATGGATTAGTTGACTGTGCAAGGTAAAGTGTGGGTAGAATAAGAAATTGAAATAGTATCATAAGAAACAACCAGATTTGACAAAGAAAGATATATCCCAGTTTTCTTACACCACTTGGCCAAAACTAAGGCATAAGTAAATGTGCCTCCATTTCTTCAGGTGAAGAAAATAATTCCATTTCCTTGTATTTTGACCCCTAGGACTCTGAGCTGGAGGCACAATGTTTTCTGAGTTATGGAATATAATTCATTGAAGTGAATTTTTGCCCACTGGGAACCAGGCAAATACCATGAATGACCTGGTATAAATTCCTACCTGAAAAAAAAAAAAAGATATCAATCTACTTAAAAGGTTATTACTCATCTTAAACTTACCTGTAAAAAAAAAAGTAAGAAAGATTTCATAGGTCTTTCAACATGCCTTTATTTTCTTCAGTAGTTCTGTGAGCACATTAATAGCAATGGTTTCTATACATGGGAAAAAAAATGTTCTAGATGCAATCTTATTATAGAATAGCATGTGTTAAAAGGAATTCAAAATTTGATTAAATAACAAATCCTTCTACCTTCTCTGTAATGCATATAGAAATAATAGGGAACTTTTTAGAAATGGAAAACCAGTTTACATAACTGTGAACTCCAAATTCACCCAGCATTCTTATCTAATGCCCTTTTTTTTGTAAATTAATTTAGGAATCCTGAATTCTCAATTGATTCAAAGTATTCATAGAATCCTTGCAGGCTTAGGAGCCTAAAGTCCTTTAAAACTAGAAATAAACTAGTTAGAAAACAAGTATCTTCATTTTACATCCATGATTATGAGAGCATACTAACAGAGCTCTATAATAATAGCTCATATTTATATAGTTTTATGATTTACAAAGCAGTCTAAATACATTATCTCACTTGATCCTCATAATAACCATGTATCAGAGGTTATTTAACTATCATTACCCTAATTTTACAGATGGACAAACTGAAGTCCTTGGTTTGTCAAATGTCATGCAGCTAGCAAAAGGCAGAAGCCAGATCAAACTAAGTTTTTCTTAATTGTTTTTTCTATTACACCAGAATCGTCATTCATTCAATTTAATTTAATAATTGTTTATTAAGTGACTACTCTATTTAAAGTAAGGTTTTAAAATTAACCTCAGGACCATTCTAGGTTCAAATTCTTCCTCTGACATATACTAATATGGGACCTTTAGCAAGTTGTGGAACTTGTTCTCTGTCCCATTTCTGCCCTCTGACAACCCAACCCTTCACAGCTTTCTAAGACTTTAATTTGAAGAGTAAATACAGGCCTGCCTTGGTGGAAGCAGTTTGTAGAAATGAAATCACAAGACAAGTAAAAAAACAAATTGTGAAGCAATGGGTATGCAGACAAAGATGAAAACAGTCTCTAACCTCAAGGAACATAACACATTTATGAGTGTTAAAAGGAAATATATTCTCATATGATCAGTAGCATGTAGTGTGATATAATATGTAAATAGCTGGTCTCAGAGTCAAGATGATATGAACTGAAAGACCCGTCTCTGGCAAATATTCACTGTGTGACTCTGACCAAGTCAAGGTGCAGGATATAAAATAAAACCACGTACATTATTATCCTTTCTATATATTGCCAACAAAGTCAATCAAGAAGAGATAAAAAGAAGAATTACATTTGAAATAACTGCACACAATATAAAATACTTAGGAATCTGCCTGCAATGACAAAATGAAGAACAATAGGAACAAAAATACAAAACACTTTTCAGAAAAAGTAAAGACTTATCTAAATAAGAAATATTTGCTGAAATGTTAATTGAAATCCTAAGTTAATAAAATAGTTAAGTAATCCAGTGACATATTAATCAAATTTCCAAAAATGAATGTGTACATCTAGAAAAAACAGTAACAAAATTCATTTGGAAATAAACCAAGAATTTCAATGGAAGAGAAGAATAAACACACACACACACACACACACACACACACACACACACACACACAGAGAACTGTGTGTATGAAGACTGTACACAGTAACAGTAAAAGGATCAACTGTGTATAACTTAAATATTCTGATCACTAAAATGGTCCAAGATAATTCTGAAGGACTTAAAATGAAAAGTACTACCAATCTCCAGAGAGGCAGACCTGTTGAAGTCTGAGGTGCAGATTGAAATAACATTTTTTTTTTCATTTTTTCATGATTTTTTGCAATGTGGCAAATAAGTAAATCTGTTTTACACAATTTCATTTCCGCAGGTGATTTGACATGTCGAGCAGAAGGGAGGGAGAGAACTCTAAAATTTAAAAATATAAGCATAAATAACTTAAAATAAACAAGAAAATTGCATTGTATCTTCTGAAACTGAACTATTCTCATTTTACATAAGTGGACCATTCCACAGACCTCTATGTATAACAATTTTTATGGAATACACACTTGCTCCGAACTACCCACTTCACTCAGTCTATTTAACAAGAGCATATACAAAATACCTTTATCCAAGTAATATAATGTTGCAAAATGCAAACATATTTAATACTGTGCCATAATAATGTGTACAATTATTAAATGGAAGTTAAATTAATGGTAAAGTAGATGCATTATTGTACAGTAAAGTTAACACAGTTGTATAGAATATTACCCTTTCTCCAACAACTTCACCTAGATTTTTCACTGGTTGTTGGATGTACAACTTTTTTTTTTAATCTATCAGGAGATGTTTGGATAGTGAATCTTTTTTCCCCCTCATATGTCTGACTATAGCAAGCAATATTATCCTCAACTAGTCTTGGAACCTTTATATATTTTGAGATGTTTGACTTTCTATACAAGAAAAAAAAAATTACTCAATTGTTAAAATGCTTCTGCCAACTGTTTCAGTGTGAACCTTTAAGTTCCAACTTATGTTCCAAATCTATCCTTTCTTCTTCTGCAATCTTTATCTTTTAATTTGTAGCTAACCGGTCAATCAGATATTCATTCACCAGTTCTTTCTCCATGTGACTCAAACAACTCTTCCACATCATTGTAATCTACTTATAGCTCCAATTGTTGTACTAATATTTCATCTTGCTACTTATTTAAATATCTCATCTTTTTCCAATCTATGAAAATGAGAAATAAACCATGGGCATATTTTTTTTTCCAAATTCTATACATACATTTTTTTGTTACATCTTCCCAGCACTGGAAATAGTGTGGATTTCA
>CM053583.1:162078967-162106224 GCA_028627135.1 Pseudochirops cupreus
TTTCCGAATTTTATAAGTATTAACCTCAGTCATAGGCATTGTGCCCTTTTTTTAGGTCACTTAATGAACAAATGTTTATTTACAACTTAAAATGGGCTACATTTTCTTTTCTTAAAGATAACAGTGACTTGATTCTCACCCTTTCAGGTTAATATCATATGAAGAAAACATAAAATGAATAAAAATGTATATACGCCTGTGACTGTGTGTACACATACATATGTATATGTACATGTATATGTATGAATATGTGTATATATATATATACACAGTGACGCACAGAAAAATATGTATACATACATATATAATGATATTCTATAACAAATGAACACATATCGAAATAATGCATGCACACATACATATATGATTTTCTCAGTCAAATGACTTGAGTCCTTGTATAAGCCCATCTATGGAAAGCAGCTTAGGCCTCTGTGAATTTTTTCTTTACCACTAGAGGAGAACTACTCTAGTTGCAAGTTAAATAGTCAGACAAAGAACTTTTTAGCGTTTTTTTTTAATTATGGAAGTTTAGGTAATGTCAGAATGCTCATCTCAGTTAAGATGGGAGATCATGACAAATAGTGATTCTTTTCTATTTGTTGCTCCTAGGTAAATTCAATTGTCAGAAATATAGTTCCATCACATGAATATGGAAAATTGTCTTTCACTTATCAGTTTCCTATAGAATACTATTATTAATTATGTTATACTATACATTTATTTATATCACGAATATTTTGTTACCATAATACTTTTATTTGAAAAGAAAAAGAACCACATACCTGTGTAGAGAAAACAGACAGAAAATAGATTGTGATGTGTTACTAGAGATTGAGGAGAGTAGAACAAAGATGCTTTATAGACTTATTTTGACAGACTGTTGCTATTTACATAGAATAGAGGGGTAAAATGTAGAAGAATGGTGAGAGGTGACAGGTGAAAAGATTTACCAATCTTTTTTAAATGAAGAAGCTTCCTATTTGAAACAGTACAATCCTGGGGATGTTTTCTAATTCATGGTATATTGTGGAACCTAATACTAATAAGGATTTCTGTCCATAAATTTGATGAAAGATGAAACAAGAATATCAAAGAAGACAGTAGAAGAACAAATAATTAAGAGAAAAGTGAAAATAATTTAGAGAGGAATGAGGTTTTTTTTAAAATTATTTTATTCTGAACTTAAGAAATAAAACATCCATCTCCGTAACAAATTAGAGTAGAAAAAAAGACGATTGTGTATGAAACTGCAAATCTATTATGCAGAACTTATTATTTCATATAAATATACAATAAAGTTATCATGTAACTTTTTTTTCCTTTTATTCCCCTCCTCTCCCTGCCCTAGAGGTGCCTGCCATTACACACCAGTATGTATATACATGAAATCATTCTACATATTTGTGTTTATCAGTTGTATGGATGTAGATAGTGGCCTCCTTCACATGACCATTGTAGCTGATTTGGATATTTATAATACTCAAAGTGACTTCGTTATTCAAAGGTGATCTTAACACAACACTGCTATTACTATATTCAAAAGGAATCAGTTCAAAGAAGAATTTCAAGAGCAAAGCCTATCTTAACATGGCCTCTTGTTGCTTTCTGATGCATTCACTGACTGGGAGGGCTGACCAAGGAGAGGTATAGCTGGTCCTTGTAGGGAAGTGACTCACTAGTCACAAAATCTTTAACGTATGGGAGAGAAAGAGAAGCAACTACACCTAAAGACAAAATGTCAGAAGAGGACGGACAGATCGAAAATATCAAGCTAAATGAGTTGTAATACTGTTTGTAGAGAAGAGACTTATTAACAATGACATCTTAGAATACACACACACACACACACACACACACACACACACACATATATCTTGGAAAGGATTTCAAAAAACTTTGAAGGTATCATGACAAAATTTGAAATTGCCACCATTCGGGGGCAGAGTCAAGATGGTGGTATAGAAGCAGGAGAACTCCATAAGCTCCCCACATAACCACCTCAAATACCTATAAAATGTGATTCTAAACAAATTTTAGAGCTCCCAGAAACTCCAGAGAAGCAAAGCTCGCACTGAAGGCAGCCTGGCAGGTGGATGGGAAGATCTCATTCCTGGGAATATTGTATGAAGATCTCTTGTGAATGACTTAGCTCTTCTCAGTAACACAATGATACAAGAGAACTGCAAAGGATTTATGTTGACAAATGGAAGCACCTTCAAAGAAAGAACTGATGAAGAGTGAAGAATAGTTATTTTTGTGTTCTTTATCATTCTTGTTGTTTTATTAAGTTTTGTTTTGCAGGGAGATTCACATTTCCTTTTCCAACATGGCTAATATTGTGCATGTGTGCACATGGATAATTGATAGTTGTTGACCTTCTTAGGCAGGATAAAGAGAATATGGAGCTCAGTTTACAAAAAGAATGTTAACATTTTTGTTTACATGTAATTGAGAAAAAATACAATACAAATAAAATGAAAAAAGTTTTACAGTAGCAGCAGGACTAGCATGAGAACTGGAAAGAAGGGGGGCAAACAAGAACACATGGCATTATTATGTTATTTTAGTGCTTGGAATCGTTGTTAGATTGCCTCGTGCTAAATGGTATTGTGCTGCGTCACACAGCATACTGAACTAAGAGATAGGAGAAAGCTAGGCCTAAATTACAACTTTGACAATTCTATGAACAGGGACAAATAACTTTGTTTCTGAGCCTCATTTTCCTCCTCTCTGGGTAAATAATACGTTTAGTGCTCCTACACATGGTTGTTGTCACATTCAAATGAGGTAATGTATATAAAATACTTTTCAAATCTTATATGCTTTGCAAATCTGTACATAAGTCCACTCACTCTTGCTTAAAAATTCAGATAAACACAATTTTAAAATGAACATATTTAAGCCACAACTTCTACACATTTGTAGTTCATTTATATGTATGATATATATGTATATATATGTATATATATCTATATATATATGTATCTATGTGTGCATATACATATAAATCAATCAACATTAGTAAGTATTAGTAACTAATAATAAATTAGTAACTTTTCTGTAAGCAGGGGAGGCTTAATAAGGCAATGATTGTGAGAATTGAGGTAAACTCTGATACAGAGTGGCTGAAAAAGACAGGAATTGAAGTGGATCACAAGACCCTGCGATCTTAGCTGAACAATGCCTAGCTAGTCACTGTGTTAGAGATAAAACCTGGTTGATTTCAAATGTGTCAGTGACATTGCCTATCTTTCACAGTACTGGAATATAATAAGTTAATTTTAGAATACCACGTTTTGACAGCTTTCTCTTACTTCAAAACAAAGGAAAATACAGCTGTACTGATATGAGAGGTAGTTAGAATAGTTCTTTTGTTTCCATGTTTGTTCTATAGATTTTGAGGCCACAGCCACCTGTCAGGGTATTTCATCTCAGAGATCACAAAATAGATAACTTCCTGATGTTCCCTTCCTTAACCTTCCCCAAATCTTGCCAACATAATTTCTTCCTGTCAAATGAAAAGAAACATTTCAACAGTTTAATGAACTCCTGTAGAAATAAAGAACAAAAAGAAAAATGGAAACAAAAAAATAAAAATAAAACCTCACCATCACTCAAGGGCAGCTTGCTTTTGTTTCACCTCTGGGAAATCTTGAGTGTGAAGCAGGCAACTTTTCATGATACAGACTTGAAAGAATAGTAACTACTTAGCCATTAAAATTACTTTTTACATTCTACCTCTATCAGCTTCATAGGCTTCTATTTTCCATTAGCTCTTGTTCTCTTTTTTAGTTGTCAAAAAAAAGGAGGTGAAAACCTCTACCCAATAAGAAAAAAGCATGTGCTTTATATACAGTACACAAATATGCATATGTATATACAAATAATAAAATATGGGTATATATGTATACATTATACATCTGTGGATATATGTGCTTGTATATGTGTATACATGAATGCATATGACTATATTTAGTAAAATATATGATGACTCTCTAAACCTCCATATATCTGAGGGGGGAAACATAAAATTTGATGTATATGTTGTCAATAGGTAGGTTTTGAGTTTCTAAAGAGAACTGGGGAAAGCTGACTAGAAATGAACTGAAACTATAAAATGCAAGACATTGTAGGACCATATGAAGAACACTAGTGCTTGAGTTAATAGCTGGGCATTCAGATCCTTAATTCTAACACCGTCTCTCTTCCTTGACAAGCCACAACATCACTGAGTCTCATTTTCCTCAATTATAATACAACAGGGTGGGAGGATGTAGTAAACAGTTATTATGTTTTTCCTCAGAAATGTAGAACTGAAAACTTTCATCTGAACATCCTGCCACATTTACAGATTACGAAGGTAAAGTAAACAAAACAAAACGACAAACAAAAATATCCTTAAGGTAAGGTGGGGAATTCTTAACAAAACCCTAGAGAATTATTTGCCGGAAAAGTGTTAGGTTTGCCACAGATGTTACATTTAGATCTTTGTAAAGTTTCATCATCCTCACTTCCGTGCTAAATTAATGGAAAATTATAAGACTTGATTGCCAATGATACACCTGTAAACAAGGGTTCCACCAGCATGTAAGTAATGTCTGAGCAACACAACTCCTTAAGCAGTGTGAGTGCGTGGAAAATGGATGGCAGGAGGATAATTGAGCAGACACCATATGGAGAACTGGAGGGGCAACCACAGCAGGGTGGGAAGAAGAAAGACTGTAAGAATACATTGAAGCATGCCTTAAAGCGAAATATCATGGTCACAGAATGATAGAGAACAGTTAAAGCAGACAGATTAATGATGTAAAGCAATCAGCTATGGGGTGGCTAATGGTGTTCATTTCTTTATTTTTATCCTTTAGTGACTAGAAGAATGGGTATCAGACACAAAGCCTGAAATATCAATATATTTTGATCTATGATTATAGTCACAAGCCTGTTTTCATGTGTATAAGAAGAAGTGAGCACTCGGCAAAGACAGGATTATTAATTGTCTAAACCTGCAAATAAATACAGTATGACCATTATCAGCAACAGCATCATCTTCAAATAGTTTATTAAAAAAAATCTGTAATTGAAAGGTATAAGCATTCCCAGAGGAACTAAACAATTTATTCCCTCTTTTTAAACCTGTCTACTATCCTTCCCAATTTTAAAAACTGTTGTCAAATGTCACCTTCTCCATGCAGACTTCCATGCTATTAACTCTAGTCAATGGTGCTCTTTTATGCCTCAGTACTCATAGAATACTTTACATAGAGTACTTCCATAAAAATAATTATCATATGATTTTGTGTGTGTGTGTATTTGTGTCAAATACTAGAGGAAAGCAGAAATAATCCAAGTATTCCATGAGTTAACATTTTATAAGGGAAACAACATACGTTTGTTGTGAGTATGTATATACATATATGCATATTTGTATGTACACACATATGAAAATTTTGAATTGGAAATTTAAAGATATGTGTATATGTACATACAAGCGAATATATAGAATAAATACAGATTTATTCTCTTACTCCAATTGAAGATGATATTCTTTCTATGTTCAAAGACAACACTACTGATAATAGCCATTGTGTAAGTGTGTGTGCGCGCATGTGTGTGTGTGTGTATGTGTATGTATATGTAGGTCTACATGTTGTGAGGGGCTGTCCTATGTTTGTAGCATGTGGGCAAGTATACCTGAAAAGAAGGCAAAATAGACATCTTTATCCTCTACTCCTTTGACTCCTCTCCAAGAGAGACTTTAACTCCTACAAGGAGGGGCAGAATGATGTTGATGGCCAGAGGCTGCCACTCTACTTGTCTGAGGGGTTACTAAGATGTTACTATATTTACTTGCTTGTAATGCCAAGCAGGATCAACTTTCCAGAGCACTACTGCTAGGAATAGCTTTGAGGTTCTGATCATATAGTATAGTGAACTCTCTGTTTATTGAGCAGTAAATTAAAACAAACCATTCACAGAACCTAAAGTTCAGCATTCACAATGATATAACATAACAACTTATCACTTACAGTGGCCACAAAGCTTTAAACAAAATACATTATTCAGTAAGTCCTAAATTCAATCATCCTTAAGGAGCAATCCTTCTTAAGGGATAAAAAGTACAAAGGTCTTCCATCCCTAGGTCACATTGCCTTAATCTCATAAGTCAGAAAATCTTCTTTCTCCTAGAGACTAGCTGCCAATCATCCTTAACTCCCTCATCCTTAAGGGGTACAAAGTACAAAGTTCTCCCACCCCTAGGTCACAGTATATCATGATCTTATCAGTCAGCACTAAGTACCCAAGGAGAAGTTTTTTCATCTTGGCACTAGGCTGGCTCCAAGATTCCATAGTTCCTCTTTCATGGTTCTAGCTTATGCCTGAGTTCACTCAACTATCACCTGGATTCACAGGCAGGAAGCTCTCAGAGACTTGTCCAGCTCCTCATCCAGTTCCCTTTCCATATTGAAGCTCATAGTGTCCAGGCCCTCTCAAGTCCTTTCCAGTTTCTGTTTCTGGGAAGACAAAGCTTCACAGAGCCAAAAAAAACAAAAAACAAAAAAAAAAAAAACATTCATACACATGGTAGCACCAACAGCAATTCACTACAAGCCTTTGAAATCAACACAGATCCCCAAAAAATGTCTGAGAAATCAACACAGACCCACAAACAAGGTCTGAGAAATCAACACAGACCCACAAACAAGGTCTGAGAAATCAACACAGACCCACAAACAAGGTCTGAGAAATGCAAAGTATCAAAAACACAGACAGAGTGCCTGACTCCACAAGTTTTCCCCTTCTCATCTATGTTCAGTCAGAGCTGTGCTTGAGCTTTTCATCTGTCATTAGCTCCTCCTTATTCTGCCTACTCATTAAGTTCGTCTTGTTCTTGGCAAGTCCCTCCCTCCCACTTTGCGATTCACAGGTTCTGTTTCTTAACAAAGACTTGATATAATCATGATCCAGGCTCAAAGACACTTGAGATGAAAGGAGGAGCTAAATAATTAAACAACTGAAGCAAGGTGCTCAGTACTCATTTATTTGTCACTACATTGCTCCTTTGAATATTATTAGTCTGGCAGACATGAGTGTCTGGTTCAGCCTCATTTCTGATGGCAATTTCATCATTTGGGGGAAGGAGGACCCCAAGCTTTATATATAAGATTGACCCTTTCACACCAAATTCCAATTCCACAATGAACACATATAATATATAGGATTTAGCCAAGAAAACTCATTTATCCAAACTGATAGCAAAACAGAAAATAGAAAAAGTATCAAAAGGAGACTATATAACAGACAATAAAGAGTAAAGGAACTGTCCTATTTAGACTGAGCTATCATAAGGAGAGAGAGACAGAGACAGAGAGAGGGACAGAGACAGAGAGAGACAGAGAGACAGAGAGAGACAGAGAGACAGAGAGACAGAGAGACAGAGAGACAGAGAGACAGAGAGACAGAGAGACAGAGATTCATAGCAGAGAAATTCCATTCCCCTAAAGTTTCTAGTATGGCATTCTGTTAAGAGGTACATGGTGGAGACTGCTAGCTCCTCTGATGTTCTGATGTCTTCTAAGTTTTTTTTTTCTCCTTTGGTAACCTGGATTAGGTTTAATTGGCCCTGTCAGTCTTCTTCCTCCTTGGCCTCCTTAAAGGTGTGTAAAGCCATACACCAGCAGATTCCCAAAAGAATGCTACTGTGAACAGCTTTTAAGGTTTGGATTACACAGTATAGTGAACATTTGTTTATTCCATTACAAATCAAGGCAAGCATTCAAAATATATGACAATATAATATTCACAACATTATGTCTTATCACAGAAAATCACAATATAGTGTTCATGACAGCCTGACATTAGAATGGCCACACAGTTTTCACTACATTGGTCACAATATTTAGAACAAAGCATTCAATCAATTCACAATACAGAAATCAATACTCAATCATTCAGTCAATTCACAATACAATAATCAAAACTTGCACTCACGGGGCAACCATTAACTTAATGAGTCACTAATCTAGATTCCTGATTACTATCAATCATTAATCACTAGTACAGTCATTAGAAAACCACACAAACCCTCCACCCCTTGGTGTCCAGCAAACCTCAATTTCATCCAAGGGGAAGTCTTTTCTTCATCTTGACTCAGAGTGGACTCTCTGATTACCTGGATCCCCTTCCATGGTCCTAACTCCCTCCTGAATCGGCCAAATAGTTGCCTGGATTCATAAGCAGATAGCTCCCAGGTTCTATTCCAGTCCTCAGAGGTAGAAAGATCCCAGGTCTATGTCCAGTCCTCAGGGCAGTCTCTGGCACACACTGAAGTTCACAGGGTGCAGCACATCTCAACCCCTTCACCACTTCTCTTGCCTAGAACTCAAGGATCAGCCAGGCCACAAACAAAGTCTTATTGTAGTCATGCTTCTCCAGTCTTCCAGTGGTGCAGATGGCCCTAGGACCCAGAAGGAATATCAAGCCTTCCAGGCAGCCTTCCAGACAAGCCCTCTCAACCTTGTAGGAGGCCTTACAGGCAAGCCCTCTCAGCCTTCCAGGTGGCCTTCACCAGATTCTGGTCCCAGGAAAACTCCATCTCAGTTCTCAGTCAGCTTTCAGATGCTGGGAGACAAACTCTGTTCTCTCTTCCTTTCTCAAGAAAACTCCTACTCAGTTCTTCAGTCCAGCAGCCCAGCTCTCAGTTGCTGAGATAATCCTGCTTCCTCCAACAGGAGCCACCAGGAGGAAGATTCCAATTCTGTCTCTGTGTCTCTAAACTCTTCTTATATACACACTGCCCTCCTGTCTCAGCCAATCCTCTTCATCCACATCAACAGAAGAGTTCACACCTTCTCAACGGGGGACACAGTTCACACCTTCCATACTGAGCTCACACTTCCCATACTTACCCCTAAGTTACTAAGGGCTAAGTATCTGCTAAACTGATTGCTGTTGAAAGGTGGAAGCCAGAAGTGCTAGAAGTGCCCATAGATTCTAAAAAGACTTGAAGTCTGAAAAAAACTCAAGAATGCTGTTACTCTTCTCAGCTCTGCAGAACCTCTAAGGCAGGGCAGGGCATGCATCTCCATCAATAAGTATGAAATCCCACAGCAACAGACTTTGGAATTGGGGATACATATAAAACATATAAATTCAAATATGTTTTGAACAAATACTAAGAGAAACATGGGGAAGACAAGAAATGAAAATATATTACAATTTAAGTTCATTAGGAATTTTTAATATTCTTTATATCCCAGTGCAACAGTGCTTGGCATATATTGTGCAATAAAAACCTGTTGAATTTTTTAAAATTTATTTTTAGTGTTGTGTAGTTAGACATAACAGTCATAGGGAGTAGGCTACGGGAACACTTTTCTTATAAGGCAGTGCAGATTAAATCTTGGAGGAAGTAAGAAGTATATGAGATTATATATGAGAAAAGAAGACATTTTATCATGGCAGTCAGTCTCCCACTGCTGGGATACTTGAAAATCAAGGATTTGAGAGACCATTATTTTTTAGAAACAAAAGACCAAATTCACTGCTCTATAGAGTATGAAAAAAGATTAAAAAAAAATGTGTAGTGAGGCTGAAAAGGAAGGTTAGGGACAAGTCCTGGGGTGATTTAAAAGCTAACCAGAGTTTATATTTTGCCCTGGAAGCAACAAGTAGCAACTGGAGTTTGTTGAATAAGAGAGTGGCACATCAGTTCTATACTTCAAAAATTTTATACATGACTGGTAGTACTTTAATAGAGGGTTGTTGAGTTGAAAGAAATTGAATTGATTTGCTTCACCATAAAGTGAATTCATGTACACTCCGTATATGTTATGTGATATATCCATTAAAACAGAAGCTACATTAATCAAATATTGTCAATTCTCCCCACCAACACTATTATAGGATTCCATAATGCATTAAAAGTTTGAAACTGTCCTTTCAATAGATATTATTTTTGCTTGAGTCTTAAAAATTTCACAAAAGGAAGATTCATTGTCATTCATTTATCAAGGGCCAGATGCTAAAGCCTCCCATCTTAGATTCTCTGCTTAATAGATGCAAAGAAATATTGCCAAGCCATATGGTTCTGCTGTTTCCTTTAGGAGTTGACCACCGTTCCTCTGGCTCTCTCTCTGCTCCACTTCTGTAGTTACTAAACAGGCATTTGGCCAGTATTGGTGTGAGGCCTTTACCCAGATGTCTGGATAAAGGACTGGTAATTTATATAAATTATTCTTGGAGAATGAGTTAAGTTCAGGAGGGGGAAAGTTCATTCATCAGCATAAAACGTGGGAATTATTGTTTATCCTAGTGCATAAGATCTACCATCTCAGTTTTAAAATATTTATACACCCAAGAATTATGTGCTTATTGGGTGTCTACCAAGCTCCCTCCTGGTATTCTCAGCTGTTATCATCTTCAATGGTGTCTGGTGATTCCAGCTGGCATATGGCTCATCATAACAGTGCTGGAATGGATTTCAAATCCTGGGTCTTGGGCCAATCATTACTTCAGTTATCTTTTGCACTTATAATCTGCCGAGAACTTTTCAAGATTTTTTTTTAATTCCCAAAAGAGTTCTCAAATTTAAAAAGGAGTATTTTATACCATTCTTTGTGATTTAAAAAGTCAATTCACACTCACCATCATTGACTGTCTATTCATCTGATGACTTCACAACCTCTAACAAGGAAATCAAAGACTTCAAAAATAGTACAGAAGTATTATTTTTTAATGTGGGGTGCATGAACTTAAATACAAAGACACATGTATATATATATATGTATGTATGTACATATATGTAAACATGAAAATAAATTTTAATAATGTATTTTAATAAAATTTATAATATATTTCATTGTATGTATTTAAAAACAGTATTCAGAGAAGAGGTATATTATATTCACCAGATTGCCAAAGGGGCCAACAATATAACAAAGATTTAGAAACCATGGAGTAGTGTATAGAGAGATTTTTAGAATCAGGAAGACTAAGTTCAAATCCTTCCTCACATAGCTGCTGACAGAGTGGCAATGAACAAATTACTATATCTTCAATTACCTCAACTACCTCTTTAGAACAATAAATTTAAAAAAAAAATATTTGCCCATATGCATCACTGGAAAGAATTTTCACACCAGAAGACACTTATATTGATGAGATTGCAGATATGGACAAATAAAACCTGACAAAACTGGCCTACCTTGTAAGTTTCCATTAAGTCATTAGGGTTCACATCACATCAGTTCACATGGATTTCAGAACAGTATTTCAACATGACAAATGATTTGTTGTCATTGGTTGAATGATAATGTGACATAGTTGTGACAGCGGGTTCAGGATAATTGATATTTATTTTCTGCTTTGGTAAATACCATTCCATTTCCTTATCAAATGTAGTCCTCAGAAACTTTTAAGGATTTTAGTTGTAAAAATAGATTCATTTTTATGACAAATTTCTTTCTAAAGGAACTAGAAAACAAATAATCACTAAATAAGGGTAGAAAAAAATTGTGGGAGAAGAAGAAGAAGAGTGAGAAACTCTTTCAGTCATGTCACTTGTCAGAAGAATCATACAATGATGATTAAAAAGATTTTAGTAGCATTTTCTGTAGTTGATATAGTATATAATATAACAGAAGTGAAAGGGAAAAAAAAATCCCAGAACTGATAGCTTTAAATGATAGAAGAAATCTGAAATATAATAAAATTCCATTATCCTGGTCACTTTGCCATCATCTACATTGTCTTCCTTCCCACATTCTCTCTGCTATAACAACCTAATTTCTACTCATTGTCTGTCTCGTTCTGACATTTCACAGTATCTGCCATATTACCATACTCTGAGGAAGTAGAAATTGAACCCTGCAAAGAAGTCTAATAACATATATATAACAAACCAGCCAAATATTCTGCCATGAACCCACATTTGCATGGTAATAGATATCAAGAAAGACTTAAAATTATTTTATCCGGGAGATTTAGCATATCTGTAGTCTGGGTATGGTTGCATTATATTCAGTTTTACTGTCTTAAATATTTCCAACATCTATTGGGGGCATCGTCCATAAGTAGATACTGTAGCCTTTTGATACCATCATAGCCAGCATTTGTATACAGTGTAACTTGCTGCTCAAAGTCCATTTGTGCTCAGAGTTGCTGAGTTTGAAAGAAAAAGAGGGATTCTGGTTTTCTAGCTAGCATCTTTGGGAAAGAAAAAATAGTGTTCTCCTTGAGTTATTATTAAAGGGAGTGAGAAAATCTGGGAAGAAGCTGCTATTATGTTCCTATCACCTGCTTACTAGTACTAGTTTACTATGCTAGAGACTGAAGAATTTCCCCCTTGGTGAGAAATGGTACTCTCTTTCTTGATGGAGCTTAGATATATCACTCTGCAGGAGAGAACTCATTAACTTTGTTTATTTTTTGTTATATTTTCATCTGTATCACTTTGATTTCTGATTGATATTACCTCAGATAAAAGGGTTTATTTGTTATTTACTATATGTGTTCATTATGGAACTGGCATTTGGTGGAGAGCCAAACTTTACAACATTCCTTCCCCATTAATTCATAACTACCAGGGGCTCAGACTAAATGTGAAAGCATCCCCTTGATTACCAGTATTTAGGAAGGAAGTATATATAATTCCAACTTGGCAACTCCATTCTCTTAGGAGAACAACATGATAAGCCTCTGGCACCAATCTTCTGCTATTCCTCCTGAAAATAAGAGAGTCTCTTTTGGGTGCAGGTGGGCGCAGGAGACTATAGAGACATAGAGACACTAATCTATGACTCCCTTTGAGTCAAATCTAGAAAGACTGCTTTGAATAACATAACTGAAATCAATAAAACACAGTTTACATCACTCCCTAAAGCTTCAATGCATTAATCATTTACTAGTTTTCATTGACATAATAATCAGTTAGAAATCTTAGCCTTCCAATGCCATCATGGCCATATATATGTATATGCATGTATGCATGTGTATATTTATATCTATATATCTCTATCTACACTGGCATTTATATAACATTTTAAGAGTTGTAGAACATTTGAAAAAAAATGATCTCATTTTATGCTCATAGCAATCCTCTTGTTATGCCCATTTTACAGGTAAGAAAACTGAGGAAGACAAAGGAGAATTGATTTGCTCAGGATGATACACCTAGTAAATGTCTGAAGTGAAATTTGAACTCGGATCATTCTAGCTCCTAGTACAGCTCTCTATCTCATAATTCTGGCAAAAATGGATCCTCCATGTATATCAGTCAGACCCAAGAATCCAAAGAACTGCAACAAAGCTTCACAGCTTAGTGATGAAATTGAGACATTTATTAATGTCGTGCATTTTTATCTCATGGTCATAATCCCACATAAAATAAGGGTAGGAGAAAACATATCTTCTGCTTTGCTGCTACTCCTTTAGTCCCTGCTGTTTGTTGCAAGGGAAATGAAGATGCACATGTAACTCCTTCCAGGAAGATGGTTCTCTCCAAACAATATTCAACCACCAACTTAATCATAGGAGTATAAAGTATGTTTGTTTGTTTGTTTGTTTGTTTGTTTTTCTGTAATTGACCTTATTGGAATCCACGTATTCAGCACTGGTAACTTGCATCCCTGTTATCTCAATTAAAGATGCCTTATTTCAGAACTTGGCAGGACATAACCCTGTACCACTAGTGCAAAATATCTCCAAACTGTCAACACCAGGCCAAAGAATTGAGGAACAGAGACAGTGGGATAAGATACCAGGAAAAAAATCGGGGGTCAGGGATGGGTATAAGCCAGTTTTGCACTCCACTTTATCTGAGGAAAAAAGAAATAGAGCAAGCAGTTCTATCTATGTAAAAGTCACTTAAAGTTACCTACTAAACTAGGCTGATAAACCATGAATTATCCCGCATGGGGAGGAGACTGAGATGTTTTGAGATTTAGCTCCCCAGGAAAAAAAACCACCAGAAGGGATATCAGAGGGCATAGAATCAAAAAAATGAATAATAGGGAGAAATCAAGAAAAAATAAAAGTGAAGTTATCAAAGATCTCCAAAGAAAAAAATGAATTACCTTGAACACAGGCAGATACATTAACAGAGAAAACATTAACAACAGAAGGAAATACATCCTCCAGGATTAGTAAATAAGTTCAGATATTTTTGAATAAATACAACAAAATTTTTTTTAAAATGATCTAACATTTTGAGATGGAGGACCTGCAGAAAATTAAGAAAACATGGAACCACAACTCCTTGCTCTTGAATGATTAAAAAAAAAGGAAATAAAAATAATAAAAGCAGCATTTCATAAACAACTAAAATAATGGGCAGAATAGAAAGGAAATGAAATCTGCAAAGGCAGACCTCACCAAAAAAATAAAAAAAAAAGGAATTAAAAATAGAACAAAGAATTGGCAATGTAACAAACAGAAACAAAAGACATTTTTCAGGAAGAGAAGAAAAATAAGAATAAGAATAAGAATAATACATGATCATTACGCAAGCAAACATACTGATACAGAAGAGAGAATGATTAAAGACAACATAAGAATCTTAGATCTTCCATACAAATATTGCTGGACAAACAACCTCAACACTATAATGCAGGGAATGATAGGAAATATAATACTTAATAATAGAAGAAAATAAAAAACCTAAACCTAAACCCACACAAGGGCAACAGTGACAGGAGAGAGGATATTAAGGGATTACTTTCTAAATTTACACAAGAAGAGAACGATGAAAGTGGAAGTCAAGTGGCTTTAACAGTAAAGAAGCAGGTTTTATGTAATATGGATAGAAACTGGTGACACTCTATCTAAAGGTTAATAAATGATTTTTTTATGGAAGGATATTACAATATGGAATGGCACATTAAAGGAGGTAAGAGTAGCAATTAGATAGAGAAGAATATATTACGTGTAGGGATCAAATGAAAGACTTAGAAAAATGAAAAGTTGACCTCTATGGTCTCAGAAAGAAAAGATTCTATAGGCCAGTGGCTCTCAACCTTGTTAATGCCACGACCCTTTAATATAGTTCCTCATGTTGTGGTGACCCCCAAACGTAAAATTATTTTCGTTGCTACTTCATAATTGTAATTTTGCTACTATTATGACTCTATCAGATATGCAGGTTGTATTTTCATTGTTAGAAATTGAACATAACCCCAGGTTGAGAACTGCTGCTACAGGCTATTGCATGATGAGGTGGGTTCAAAAACACAGATAAAGGAGGGACATCTTTCTTTACTCATGGGAGGGGTTTCCATTTATGAAATTTCCTATAGGTGAAGAGAGTAGGTCTGTGAAAGAAGATGTGATCCATCTTTCTGGTTTGTTCTGGGGAATTTGTTGCTTAAAAAATATACTCATCCTAAATTGGGGGTGAGGGGAGAGGAGTTGGAACTCCTGGGGACAACTGACCCATGGGTGAGTGGAAAAAAATAGACCAAAGTAGATTTTTTGAAGCAAATGGGTGCAAAAAAGGTAAAGAAGACAAGGGTATAGATCTAAGGTGGATTGCATAATAAGGGACATGATGGATTATGAGCCCTACCATAGGGCACTGTCCTTTCTGACATTTGCAATAATTGGCATTATTTTGGAAGTGAAGCAACATGGAAAAGGGCATCCATGGTGTAATCTCTACAAGGCAGCGACATGAGAGAAATAATTATGTTGCTCATTTTTACTAACCTCTTATTCAATCAGATTTAAAGTTTTCCTATCCTATTTCTTCATTCAGAAACCATCCTCTATAAATTGATCAGTCCTTGAAGGACATTACTGGTTGATGAGATTGCCCAAATCTTGTGGGTACATGCTTCTTGATCTTCATTGGGATCCCACCCAACTAGATTATTTTACAAATGGCATTGAGTTTAGGCAAGTTCTTGTCCTTAGGAAATGAGCTCCTGTTGTTGGAATCTTTCGCTAAAATGCAGGGTGATCCAGCTTACGAAGGCGAAACCTATCAGAGTGGTCTGAGTAGAGGTGGATTCTTTTGTCCAGATTGCTGGAGGCTTTTAAGTTTCATGATTAGGTCATGTTCTCAGAAGGTGGAGTTGAGCATTTTTTACTCACTTTCTCATTAATATTTCCACACCCTCATTGATTGTTAACCAATCAGAGTGGATTTTCGGCCTCAGGGACACCTTCTTTTCTAAAAACTTTTCAACATTCAATCTTCTCCTGGGGTTGGGGGGAGGTAATTCATTGTGAGAGAAATAGCAAGTCTTAATGTATTGATTATTAACTATTCACAATTAATAAATTCCTTATTAATTGCTCAGAAAGCATATTTCTCATACTTTTTATTCATCTCAGAAACCACTTAGAATGGAGAGCTTAAATACACTGGAATTTTTGATTGCATGAAGAATACAGACATACACATATATACATATACACTTATACATATATACACACATACACTTATCTACACACTTATTATATATGCACATGTGCATGTGCATGCATATAGTGCATATGTGTATGTATGTATATGTACTGTGATAGGAAGAAAGTCTCACATACATTAAACAGTTATAGCAGTACTTTCTTGTGATAATGAAGAATTGGGGAGGGGAGTAGATGCTCATCAATTAGGGAATGATTATGCAGCATATTTGTGCAATGGAATATTACTATGCTATCAGAAATGATTTATAAGAAGTGATTCAAAGCAAACAAAGCAGATACAAGGAGACAATGTAAATAATAAACATAATGTAAACAGAAGGAAAACACCACACCTTAATAAACATAGCAGAAGACATTAAAAAAATGAATGTTTTCAATATCATGAAGATCAAATAGGACTCAAATGAAGAAATTTAAGAGGATACTTCCAAGCCATCTCTTCATGGAGATGGGAGAGACACTAGTGTTAAACATAGTCTGCATGGTATCAGAATTTTTCAATGTATGAATCCACTGTACTGACTTTTTTCATTTCTAAAAATACTATATTTATATATGATAGATCTTTGGCATGGGGAGGGGGAGGAATACTTGTGATATTTATAATGATGCAAGAAACAGGAATGATCAATTTTAAAAGAGATTTCAACTGGTTATGATATTACACAAGATATTCAAAAAATTTATCCTAATAGGAATACTCATAAAATGCTACACTTGCATTCCAAAAATCTAATCACAATTATAAAAATGGGATGGAGCAGGAGGCATCCTTAGGCAACAATTATTATTATTTTCTTAAATCCCAGGGATTTTAAGTGAACTATAAGGTTGGAATTAACTAGTAATGTAATAATATAGTCCAAAGAGACAATGTGAGCTTAACCTGAATTAAAATCCACATCCGAAACTGAAATAAGATCAAAAGATTCCAAGTACAGAAAAGCAAGAAGATTTAAGCTCTCCATTAGGAAAACAAAATTCTTATCAATATGAACTTTCAAAAGAGAGAATGGGCTATCTTAGGTTGTAGCTGGTTCCTTCTTATTACAGATTTTTAATAAATGTTGGAGTGGCTCTGTGACATCTTATAGAGGGGATTCCTGTTCAGAGTGCAATTGTTCTCAATAGCTTTTGAAATCTCTTACAATTCTTATATTAATGACTATGTGATTCCATAATGTGATCTCCAGAAAAGTTAAGATATATTATAATGCTATTGAGACTGGAAGAAACATTATGCATTTTCTATTCAAACATAATCTGATTATAAAGAGATTGAGGAATGAGGAGTAAGTGGTAGAGACAATTTTTGATTCAAAATGGAGCATTTATTTTAAAGTTATTACTTTCCCAGTATTTCCCTAAAGAAAAGTGAATTTCTCTTATTTTGGAAAAAAACAAAACAAAACTTACACATTTCTACTCTTATCATCTTAAAATATAACACAAATTGCCACTGTTACCATGTGAAATTACATTTGATGAACCTAATATTGACAAATTAAGTTTATTAGGCAAATGGATCTTGGTAATGTTTTTAAAAACATGTAAGTTAATATATTCAATGTGTTTAAATACACATTTAATATTTTAAGTATATTTCTGTTCTAATGTTCTTTGGCATGTAAATGATTTTGAAAAATTATATATCATTTTAGATTAGCTACCTTTTTTGTTGTTCCAGCTTCTATTCCTTAATCCATATTCACATTTCTCAATATATTTTTTCTTTCAATAAACTTTGTGACAAATTCTATAAGTATTCAGCTAAGTGTTGATGTTGATTTGAGTACTTTATCAAGTTCTACATAAAAGTTCTGACTTTCATTTCATGTGCTAGATATTAATACTTCCATTATCATGATTGTCATTAGCTTTTCTTATGCCTATCCATTGGATGGGAAGCATAGTGAATTACCCATCCACCATTAGACATATCTTAATATGGTCCTAAGAAAAGGACAAAGAGTTAGCCCAAGAACCAAACAGGGAGATGAAAAAACTGAACAAAGATGGTTTGAACTTAGAAGGTAGAAAAAAACTTTATAGGTCATCAATGCTAAATGTCTAATTTTGTATGGGACACAAGATCTAATGAAGCTTCAATGACTTGTTCATGAAGCTGGTTACCAGCTGATTAGAGAACAAAATACGCATAAGGATATTTCATTTCTGAAAACTCAAAATTCACCCCATAATAGGTAGTTCAGATCTAGTTGAGTTCAAATGATGAAAATTCATCTATAAGAGTACTCCATCTAAAAGAGTAAATAAATAAATAAAGGTAGACAAGGAAATAATTAGGGAAATCTACAAGTTTTTTTTTTTTAGGTTCCTTAAAAAAATAGGTTAATTGAATCAGGCATAAGAACAAAAATAGTTTCAGAATCTAATTCTTCTTAAATGTCCTTAGACTTAATGTTCAGAAATTAATTTTGTATTTGAATTTTTTTTCCCAGAAGAAACTGATTTCCCCTTTTGTGGTTTTAAAATGATCTCTGTAAAATGGGAAATGTGCTAGAATCACATGTTTTAATGTAGTCATTCAGAAAATATGGCCTGTAAAGAAAATTAATTATTGAAAGAATTTGGAAGATTGGGACACATTATTTTCCTGAAAGAAATTGTCATATATAGAAGGCACACACACAGACACACATATACACAGATATCTATATGGAGAGAGAGAGAGACAGAGAGAGAGAGAGAGAGAGAGAGAGAGAGAGAAAGAGAAAGAGAGAGAGAGAGACGGAGGATTGCATATATTGATTTCAAATTTTTAAGTATATTAGATTCTAATTTTAGTTTGTATTGTAGAAGTTGAACTTTCACATTTATGTTAGTAAAGATAAATGATCTTTTTAGGGTATATGTAGATCAGTATAAATTTATACTGTAATCATTATTTAGTGCTATATGTACATGTAAAAAAGTCAATGTTTCATTGTTTTATGGTTTTGTTTCTGATTTATTATTCACTTTGTACAGTTTTGTGAAAGTTTCAGTGATTTTTTTTTCAGTTCAAGCAGCAAGGATTAGATTTCATTTATGCCATGTTTCTTAGGACAAGAATAAAAAAAAAATCTGTGCATAGCCCACTCAGTACATTTGCTGAGAAGGGAAATAATACAACTGTTTTCTCAGAAAATAGAAAAAGATAAATATACATAGAGTGCTATTTCAAAACAAAGGCGAAATAAATACTACTATACTTCATCCAAATTTCATCCAAATGAATTAATAATGGCTCAACCCCAAAAGAAACAGGAACATTAGAAGGAGAAAAGAGTGTGGATTTGTAAAAGCTTCACTTTTGGGCAGTCAATATGACTGATAGAATCCAGTAAGTTGTTTGAGCTCTCTGCAGTTTACTTTGGAAACAACATAAAATGAAGACTCTAAAAGAATTCTGTAGTGACAGGATCTACAAAAAAGACAGAGTAGAACAATTTTCCTGCTTAATACAACTTAAAAGGACTTCAGGAAAAATCTTAATCATTTGGGGAGCAGAGCCCAGTGTAGGTTTGAGGAGCCCTAAGCAAGGCTGCAGGAGGCTCTAAGACACAACTAAGAACAGTAACCCAGGCCTCACAGAACTGACACAGCAGACCAGTGGTACAGCAGGCCAGCCATGAGCCCTCCAGCCCCCATACAGTTGGTAAATTGCTAGCCCCAGAACCCAGGGGCAAGAAGCATGACAAGGCCAGACCATACCAGTGCACTATGTGAGCTTCCAGCACCTGATGTCTTGGGTCAGAAAGCTAGTGACCAGGTCCCTGGTCACCCAAAAATGTACTATGGTTTCAAGGAAGATAGAAACACAAATTCGGAAGAGCACAACATGTAAAAATGCCCACATGTGAAACCCAAAGGGAATGTGAAGTGGTCTCAATCCCAAAACATTTGATTGGAAGAATTCAAAAAGTATTTTGAAAATAAGAAAGGAAGAAGAAAATGTGAGAAATGGGAGCTATGTAAGAGAGAGTTTGTGACTTCAAATAGAAAGGACAAAAACTGAGTGAAGAAAATGATTCCTGAAAAAAATACAACTGGTCAAATGGAAAAAAAAAATCCACTGAAGAAAACAAATCCTTTAAAAATAGAACTGGCTAAATGGTAAAGGATATACAATAAATCACTACAGAAAACAATTCCTTAAAAATTAGAATTGAGAAATGATATACTAATTACACTATGAGACAACAAGAATCAGTCCAAAAAAATCAAAGAATGAAACAACAGAAAATAGAACACTTGTGAAATACCTTATTTAAAAAAGCCAAACAAAATAAAACTATGGGCCTGGAAAATAGATTCAGGAGAGATAATTTAAGAATTATTGGACTATATGAACGCCATGATCCAAAAGAGAGTCTAGACAGTGTTTTTCAAGATATTATCAAGTAAAACTGAGCAGATATTCTAGAACTAGAAGGTAAAATCGTCATTCAAAAAATTCAACAATCAGCTCCAGAAAGAGACCCCAAAATGAAAACTCCAAGGACTATTGTAGCAAATTCCACAATTATCATGTCAAGGAGAAAACACCACAAGTGCCCAGAAATAAAAAAAAAAAATGTCAAGGAGACACAACTAGGATCACACAGGTATTAGCATCTTCTGCTTTAAAGTATAGAAGGGTTTGGAATATATTATCACAGAAGTCAATGGGACTTGGATTATAAACAAGAATCAACTATCCAGCATAATTGAACACAATCTTTCAAGTGAAAAGTTGGATAAAATTAAATAGATGACTTACACATTTTTCTGATGGAAAGATCAGGCTAAGCAGAAAAATCAATCTCCAAACAAAAGGCTTAAGAGAAGCATAAAAATTTAAGCAGGAAATTTAAATAAGTGTATATATGTGTACATATATATATTCAATAAGATTAAACTGTTTATATCCACACATGGGAAAATAATACTTTGAGCTCTTGAGAAGTATATCTTTATTGAGGTACATAGAAAAGGCGTATACACACAGACGGTGTGGGTATAAGTTTTCCTTGAAATAATGATACAAAAATAATTATGGTGTAGAAAATATTGCACTGGGAGAAGAGGAAAAGTGGAAGTAGAATGGGATAATCATATCACATGAAGAGAAGTTAAAGACTACAGTAGAGGGAAAGAAAGGAGGAAGTGAATATTGTTTGAACCTTATCCTCCTTGGATTTGGCTCAAAGAGGGAATAACATACACCTTCAGTTAGGTATTAAATTTATCTTAGCCTATAAGGAAATAGGAGGGGAAAGGGTAAATAAGATGGAGGGAAACACACAGTTATTAATCATAACTATGAGATGGAATGGACTAAAGTCTAGAATAAATTGAAGTGGATAGCAGAGTTGCTGTAAAAACACAATTCTGTAGTGTGTTGTTTACAAGAAACACATTTGAATCAGAGATAACCAAAAAGTAAAGGTAAAAGGCTAGAGAAGAATATATTATGCTTCAGCTAAAGAAAAAAAAAAGTTGCAATCCTCATCTCTGACAAAGCAAAAGCAAAAATAGATCTACTTCAAAGAGATAAGGAAGGAAACTATATCTTGCTAAAAAGTACCATAAACAATGAAGTAATATCAACACTAAACATACAAACACCAAGTAATACAGCTTATAAATTCTTAAAGAAGTTAAGTGAGTTACAGGAAGAAACTGACACCAGAATTATACTAATGGGGGACCTCTCAGCACTAGATAAATCTAACCAAAATATAAACAAAAATGAAGTTTAGGATGTGAATAGAATTTTAGAAAAGTTAAATGTGGTAGAACTCTAGGGAAAATTGAATGGTAATAGAAAGGAATATACTTTTTTTTCCCCCATTGGTATATGATACCTACACAATAAATAACCATGTATTAGGGCATAAAAATCTCATAATAAAATGCAAAAAAAGGCAGAAATGTTCTTTTCAGATAATGATGCAATAAAAACTATATTTAATAAAGGGCCACGGACAGACAAATAATTTCAAAAAAAACTTTGGAAATGAAATAAACTAATCCTAAGGAATGAATGAGTCTAACAGCTATTCATAGAAACAATCAATAATTCCATCAAGGAGAATGAAAATAATGTGACGACATACCAAAACTTACAAGATGTAGTTGAATAACCTCTTAGGGAAAATGTTATATATCGAAACGCTTACATAAATAAAATAAAGAAATTGGAAATCAATGAATTTAGCAATACTGAAAATCAAAGGAGAGATCAATAGAATTGAAAGTAAGAAAACTAGTGAACTAAGAAATAAAATTAAGAGGTGGAGAAAACCATTAAAATAGATAAACTGTTAGTCAATTTGATTTAAAAAAGAAAGAAAGAAAACCAAATTAGTACTATCAAAAATGAGGAGGGTGAATTCACCACCAGTGAAGAGGAAATTGAAGCAATAATGAGGTGCTATTTTGCCCAAATGTATGTCAATAAATCTGACCATCAAAGTGAAAGGTATGACTATTAAAAAAAATTTGGCCCTGATGAACAGAAGAGGGAGTAAATTACTTAAATTATCCCATTTCAGAAAAAGAAATTGAACAAGCCATCAATGAACTCCATAAGAAAAAAAAAAAAAAGCAAGTCCTGACAGAGTTGCAAGTGAGTCCTATGAAACATTAAAAGAACAATTAATTCCAATACTATATTATACTATTGGATAATAGTCAAAGAAGGTATTCTACCAAATGATTTTCTTTTTTCAACAAAAATATGCTGCTAATACTAAACAAGGAAAATACAAAAATAGAAAGAAAATTGTAGAACAATTTATGTAATGTATATTGAGGCAAAATTTTTAAGTTAAATATTAGTAAAGAGATTACAGAAACTTATAACAAGAATACTTTACTATGACCAAGTAGGATTTATACCAGGAATGCAAAGTGCATTTAATATTAAGAAAATTATCAGCATAATTGACTATATCAATAACAAAGATAATAATAATCACATAATTACCTCAACAGATGCAGAAAAAAAAAACTTTTGACAAAATACAGCACTCATGGCTATTAAAAACATTAGAGAGCATAGGAATAAGTGGGTTTTCCTTAAATTGATAACTAGTATCTATCTAAAACCACCACACAATACTACAGGTGGTAATGCGGATAAGCTAGAACCTTTTCCAATAAGTTCAGTAGTGAAGCAAGTATGCCCATTATTTCCTCTATTATTTAAATTTGTATTAAAAACATTAGAGTTAGTGATGAGAATTAAAATTAATTGAATTCATTAGAACAAGCAATGAAGAAACAAAGTTATCACTTTTTGCAGATGAAATGAAGAGATACTCAGAGAATCCCAGGTTATCAACTAAATTACTACGTGAAATACTTAACAACATAAGCAAAGTTGTAGAATATAAAAGAAACCTACATAAACCTTTGGGCATTTCTATATATTATGAACAAAGCTCAGAACCAAGACACAGAGAAATTCAATTTCAAATAACTATAGACAGTATAAAATGTTTGAGAGTCTATCTGATGCAATGAATTCAGGAAATATAAGAACAAAATTAGAAAACACCTTTTAACACAAAGGAAGTCAGATCTAAATAAATGGGAAAAAATGCCCATTTCTCTTGGGTAGGTTGAACTAATAAAATAAAATAATATTTTTTATTAATTAATTTACTTCTTCAGTGCCTATCTTATTGTATCACCAAGCACCCTAGCATACCCAGGGTGGCTGCTAGCACAGGTTCTTAGATCTGCTTTTCTAAAGGAAAGCAACTCAAAATGGGTTAACAATCTTACTTTAATCAATCAAACATATATCATTTACCTAGTTCAAGGGAAAAAGTTAGCACCCTGAACTTTAGAGAATGCAAACAGAATACAAACAGAAGTTGCAAGCAGAAGTTACAAGCAGGCAAAGAAAGAGATCAGCAGACGGGCTTCCAGCCGTCTGACCATTACATCCATACCTTGTCAGTTATCAGAGAGGCAAGCACCAACATCTGGGTTTTCAAAGCCAGGGGGCTCAATGGCTTCCCAGAGTCGCATCTGGCCAAATCACACAAGTCTTCTCAAACTAAGCCCCAAAGCAAAACTTCACATCAAGGTATATGTAGCCTTATCCTGGATCAGAGAATGTCACAGCCCTCTTGACCCACTGCCCATTCACAAAGTAATAAAGCTTGGGCACTCCTGAAGAACAAGCCTCCTGCTGTAGGCTCCATGTGACCACATTCAGCCTATTAGGGAGCAGAGTATACTTTCAAATCATGGAATGTTCTTTAAGGCACTTAAGCTACTTAAAAAAAGGGCCTAGGGGCAGGGAAGATCTTCAGATTCCCATAACACTTATTTAGCTAGAAAAATATTAACAAAATTCATCTGAGTGAACAAGAGGTCCAGAATGTCAAGAGAACTAATGAAAAAAATAACGTATTAATAATACAGTATTCACAATGCCTACAGTAGCTATAAATATGCTGACACAGTTATTAATCACAAAATGTTGCAGGATCTTTCCATAGAAATATAGCTAGAACATTTATTCACATACCAGAAAACTGAGTCCCCAAACCAGAAAGTCAAAGCCATCACAGTAGTTATGAAGTTGGCACATGTAGTTATTGTTGTAAACACCCACATTCTCAAGCCTCCAAAACAGGATAGGCTACCTCAGGCAAAGATCTTCTTCTCCTCACTCACAGCAACTGCTCGGTATCCAAGCAGCTTCTCCCAGCATCTCTGCCCTTCTCTCCCCCCACCCCCAGTTCCCATCCCTGGCAGTCTTCAGCAGAGGTCCTCAACAGAAATTCTGGGTGGCTCAAAAACAATAGGAGCTCATGCCACAGCTGCAGCCACTCTTCCAGTCACCAGCACACTGACTCTAGCTTGGCTCCCACTTCCTCTTGGCCCACCCCTTCCTGCTATATCAGCAAGTTCAAGGGGCATGGAAGATCTTCAGATCTCATAACCATTACAAATACAAAGGAATATGGCTTGGTGGAACAAAATCTAAAATTGCTTATAAAGAGGGAATCCTCAAAACTATTTGATACTGGCTAAAATGTAGTGGTTGATAAGTGGAATAGATTAGGTACACAAGACACAGTAGTCAATGACTAAAGTAAGTTACTATTTGATAAACTCAAAGACTCTAGATTCTGGGTTAAGAACTATGAAAAATGATTCTCAGAGTTTCCCCCCAGAGTCCTATCCCTTTCAAATTCACTCCCTCCATTAGAATAATACTGATAATGAGATTGCATTGAACCTTCTTATCTTGCTCAAACTATACCTAAGTCTAAGTTGATTTGATCAAAGCTCTGCTCACGCTTGGATGGAGACAAATTCTTCTGCCTAGGTAGCCCAAAATTGGAAATAGTCTGGGATGATTGAGGGGCAATCTGATAAAAGATATATTTCTTCGATTAGGAGGTGGATTGATAGACCCTGTTGAAAAGGTTTATGAACTGAGCACCCCAACTCCCAAATGGAGACATTTCTAGACTGTAACTCCCAGTTTGTGAGAGAAATAAAAACAGGGGCGCACAATATAATTTGTTTGTCTCATCCATAGAACAAACAGATTGAAAGAACTTGCTATTTGACAGAAAATTGCTGTGAAAATTGGAAAATAAAATGGCAGAAACTAGGTGTAGACCAACATCTTACGAAGTACATCAAGATAAGATCAAAAGATGCATATGATTTAGACATAAAGGGTGACAACATAAGCAAATTAGGAAAGTAAGAAATAATTTAGCTGTCAAATCTATAGTGAATGGAAGAATTTATGTCCAAAAATAATGGAATAGAAAACAATTTGAAATGCTAAATGAATAGCTTGATTATATAAAATGAAAACATTTTTTGCTCAAACAAAGCCAATGCAATTGGATTAGAAGGAAAGCAGAAAACTTGGGAAATATTTTGAACTACCAGTGTTTCCAATAAAGGTCTCTTTTCTAAAATATATAGACAACTGAATAAAATTTATAACAATGCAAGTCATTCTCGAATTGATAAATTGTCAAAGAATATGAACAGGCAGTTTTTAGACAAGGAAATTAAGCCTATCTGTAGTCATATAAAAAAGAATGCTCTAAATCACTATTGATTAGAGAAATGCAAATTAAAACAACTCTGAGATACCACTTCACACCAATCAGTTTGGGCAAATATGATTTAAAAAAATGACAAATATTGGAGAGGTTGTGAGAAAATTGGAATGCTAATGCATTATTGGTGGAGTTCTGAAGTGATCCAACCTTTCTGGAGAGCAATTTGGAACAATGCCCAAAGAGTTATAAAACTGAGCATACCATTTTATCCATAATACCAGTACTAGGGCTATATTGTAAAGACATCATAAAAAGGGAATGGGACCCACATGGACAAAAATATTTATAGTTTCTCTTTCTGTAGTAGCAAAGAATTGGAAATTGAGAGGATACCTATCAATTGGAGAATGGCTGAAAAACACATGGCATATGGATATAGTGGAATGCAATTCTGCTATAAGAAATGATTAGCAGGAAGACTTAGAAAATATGGAAAGACTTAACTTCAACTGATGCCAAGTGAAATGATCTGAACTTTGTACACAGTAAAACAAAGTAGTACAATCATCAACTTTGATAGAGTTAGCTCTTTGTAGCAATGCAATGATCTAAGAGAATCCTTAAAGACTCATGATGGGAAATACTATCTATATCTAGACAAAGAAGAATGGAGTCTGAATGTAGATCGAAGTATTCTATTTTCACCTTGCTTTGTGTTTCTTTCTATTGGTTTTTTCCTTTTGTTGTGATTCGGCTTACACAATATGACTAACATGAATATATATATATATA
>CM053583.1:162106724-162125711 GCA_028627135.1 Pseudochirops cupreus
ATGAGATTGCTTGCTTTCTTGGAGAGTGGAGAGAAACCTCCAGATGATGAACAGATCAGAAATGTCAGAAAACAGTCAATTTCCCAGGGACTTTAGCATTGACAGATTTCGGGGAAGTCACAAAAAAGTAATTCAACTATCTCCCATATGTAAAGAAAAGTTAATCAAGAGAAATGTCTTCCTTGTCCTTGACATATAGATTTTATACAATGTTTGCCTTCCTATCAAAGGCAAATGCCAAGTGTATGAGTAGGAAATGTTTTTGGATTGCTTATCCAATTACTTTAAAGAGTTACAGGTATACTTATAAGCATCCTAATTCATTAGAATGATTTAACATTTTATATAGAATATATTTTTAAAATTTTTTTTGTTGATATGGTTTTTACTTTTAGTTTACAAGATTCAGTTCCACAATCCCTTGAGTTTCAAGTTTTCTCCCCTCCCAATGGCAGCATGCAATCAAGTATAAAATCTGCAAATACTTTCACATGACATTAGTATGATTGTATAGAAGGGTTATAGCTGATTGGAATGAACAATGGAAAAGAGTAAACAAAACCAAACATGAAAAGAAAGAGAGCATGTAGTTTGTTTCAGTCTGCCTTTAAACTTTGTTCTTTCTAGATCTTTCTCAGAATGTAGACATCTCCTTCCATCCTTAGTACTTTAGAGTTGTCTTTTAACTTTGTGTTGCTGAGAAGAGTCCAGTTTATCAAAGCTGGTCTTCAAACATATGTTGTGTCTGTCATTGTGTACAAATTTCTCCTGGTTCTGCTCTTCTCACTTAGCATCAGTTTGTATAAGCCTATCCAGGTAAATATGCTCCTCATTCCTTATAGCACAATGGCATTCCATTACATTCATATGCCACAACTTATTAAGCCATTTCCCAATTGATAGGCATCCCCTTGATTTCTAATTATTTGCCACCAGAAAAAGAGCCACAATAAATATTTTTGTACATATGAGTCTTCCTCCCACTTCTATCACCTCCTTGGGATACAACCCTAGAAGTGGTATTACTAGGTCAAAAGGTATGCAATTATTTATATCCCTTTGTGCATAGTTCCAAATTGCTCTCCAGGATGGTTGAATCAGTTCACAATTCCACCAACAATGCATTAGTGTTCCAATTGTTCCACATCCTCTACAGCATTTGTCATTTTCCTGTTTTCTCATCATAGCCAATCTGACTGGTGAGATGTGATATATCAGAGTCATATAGAATATCTGATGCAAAAAGTAAGGAATACAAATACTTGGAAACAAGATGAAAAGACTAGAAAATATTCTACTCTGTACAGAAAGATAGACAAGACAAAATAATGGGGAAAAAATCCACCTTTCCAAGCTAAATAAAAAGAGTAAAGTTATTTCTATTGAAATCTCTTGATCAATCGAGAGAGAAGTAATAGTATTCTATGGTTCATTGAATAAAGTTGATTTGTAGTGAAAGGATATATGAAGAATCTTGGCATTGGCTCTAAAGAACCTCTATTTACTATATTCAAAGAAGTGGTAAATATACATAGGGATTAAAAACTAAATACTAGAAGTCTGACATTTTTGATGAAAACTAAAATGCAGAACCCATTTGTGTGCATGTGATTGATTCAATAAATTCCTGATGCAATCCTAATAAAGCTGCACCCCCAGGACCAATAATCTAAATTCATTATTGGCCTGGCCTCCCTGAATGGCACCCTCAGTGTACCTACCTAGTATTCTGCCCCACCCCCACCCCTTCCAATGTCCTAATTTCTCCATATATGCCTCATTGCTCACGGAAACAACAGGTGTGTCCCATGAACTCTTAGTTCCCACAGAAACAGTAGGTGTGTCCACGTGATGGGAACCCAGCTATTGCCTCTATATAGCCACTGCCCCCAGATTCATTCCCACAGGAATAGGTGTGTTCTTGTATTCAATCACAATAGCATCATCCATCCAGCCAAAGACAAGACCACAATGCCTAATTATCTATCTTAACCAGGCAGGATCACAATAGCTAGCCAATTAGAGGGCAGCATGGCCAGAGTGTTTAACCACTGAACCATAGATAGGACTCCTTGCCCGTAACCTAATCCTTTAACAAACTCCTCCTGCCTTTTTCATATTCCTCTATTCTATGTAAATTCTGATTATGTAATGGCATCTTTATCCTGTAAAAATCCATCTTGCTTTCTCTGAAGTTTCTGGTTCCTCTCATACCTCAGCCCTCTTCATAAGAAGCATCAATTTCGATAAATGCCTATACTTGGATTAGAAGTGATCTGACTCTGAATTCTCTGTGATGGTAGCACCATAGCACATCACTAAACCACAAGAGTTTTTGGGTGGGCAAAGCTTCCATCACAACAGTTTTTGGAGACCCTTGGTTTAAATAGCAACAGTTCCCCTCTAACTTTCCAATCTTCTTTCATACTTCTTGCATTCACATTCTCTATTCCTGTCAAATTGACCCATTAGCTGCTATTTGTAAAGGATAATCATCTCTTGACTCTTTTTTTTTACCTCCCTCATATCTGACATACACCCCTTCTTCACCTCCACCTCTTAAAAATCCTACAGTATTTTAGGGTAGCCCGAGCGCCATCTCTTACACAAGCATCCCCAACTCAAAAATCTCCAATAGCCAAGAAAGGTTGATTTTTGTTCAAACTTTTGTGTTACCACTGCTTAATGCACTTTTCACACAACTGTTTTACTTGTTTGTGATTTAATTGAATAGAATATGTAAAATGTGAATGATCTTGATGAGATATCAGGGTTTCTCTGCACTTAATTGTTACAAAAGTATTTTTTTTCTCCACTAGGAAGTTTTAGTAAAAGCCTGAGAGGACACATTTTGTCTTTCTTTTTCTAGAATATGGCAAGGCTCTGGGAAATTTTTCCAAGATATTTGTGTTATTTGATTGAAACTAAACAGAAACAAAGCTTTCCTGTAATCTAGGGGTAAAGGAAACCATAATGCTAGACTGTAGAAAACATCTGAGAATTTTTACCATGATATTTCTGGATTACTTATGGTAAAAATCAATGAAGGGAGCAGAATCTATCACTTGATGAGGACTGTAGAGTTGACTTTATGTAGCACAATCATGGTGAATCAGGTTGTACAATGCTTTCGTGGAGCAAGTAATTAGGCATAACATATGGTCTACTAAGGCTTACCAGATTCGTGAGCAGTTTCTTATTCTTGGTGATTGATATAGTGATGAACGATACCATTAGAGGAAACCTGAAAAGAATTTCAAGGAATTACAGTTCCATCAGTTAAGAAACGAACATTTTGGAAATACAGATGATGGTTTTAAAAATATGTGCCAAAATATATCTATGTTTATGTATGTGTGTGTCTATATGTGACACAGGACAAGGTTTGGAGAATTTGGCTTTCTGTCCTCATTTATAGGAATCATGTCTTTCCAAATAGAAATGTGGCATATTTCATAGAGACTGAGTAGAGCTGGATTGTTTTGAGATAAATTTGCCAATCTGTTTAAAGGACTTGCCACTGTTTATATTGCTTTCTCCAATATGTTAAATTCATTCCGCATATATTCATAAATCATTCCTGTGTTTCTTTGATCTCATATTCTTTCTTAGAAAACAATACTCTTTTTCATACATACATTGGAATTTGTTCAGCTACTCCAGACAATGAGTGTTCATTTTCTGTACTTTTTTCTTTTGTTGCTATTGCCTTTTACTGTCATTAAAAATCATTATTTTGGCATGTATGGGACTCTTTCTGAATTAGTCTTAATAGATTTGTATATTCTATGCCACGGTCACTTTTTAAAAACATGTGAGGGATTTAGTGATCTTTTAAAAATTTAATTCTAAGTTGATTTTCCAGAAAGGTTGAATCAATTCGCAATTCCACAAATAGTGAAAAAAGTGTGTGACTTGCTTGGTTTAGTCAGTTTGATGAGATCTTCCTGATTCATATTAGAGTGCAAAATCTGATGGATAAAAATGCCAAAGTGACAGTGAGTGAAATCAAAGCAAGTCTCAAGTAGAACACAAAGCTAAGTGAAGCAAATGAATGAGAAGACAGCTGGCTTGTCTGGACCTGAAAGCTTCAATTGGAGTTCAGAAGTGTCACCCAGTTCTTTTTACATACTTTAACTCCCAGAAGATCCCAGATGATGGGACCAGTCAGACCCTTCTATAGGAACCCTCTCCTATTCCCTTTTAAATGCAGTAACTTTTCTCTGTTGATTATTTCTAGTTTATACCGTATATTGGTTGTACTTAGCTTTTTGCATGTTTCATTCTCCATTAGAATGAAAGCTCCTTGAGAAGAGTGTCTTTTGACTTTCTTTTTACCCTCAAAGCTTAGCACAGTGTCTGGTACAAATAGGTGCTTGATTAAAAAAAAAAAGTTGCCCAATTTGGTCCAGAAAGAGCAGATCATCTGAGAAGATGGAGGAGGCGATGAGGGTAAGTTCAACAAGGATAACTAGAATTTAAGAAAGAAACATTTCTCTTGGGGGGAAGAGGTCATATTGTGCTTAGAATAGGCGTTGGTCTTTTCTCAATCTTTCCAAGCCTGATTATTTAAGTCATCTGGTATTTGTAGCATGGATGGGCACATCTATAGTAATGAAATCACAGAAATATTTGTATGTTTGAATCATCTGTGATGATATGATTGGTGTACGGAAAAAAAAGGTTTGTTTTAATTTGCATTTCTCATATTACTAGTAAAACATCTTATACATTTATGCTATTTGAATATATAACTTGGATATGAGAACTTTGCAAGATGTTTGAGAAAAAGATTTTTCTTATTCACCATTTCTTTTCTTATTTGATGTAACTAATTTTATTCATAAACTTTTATGTAGACATTAACTGTTTTTAACTTTTAAGATCACCATTATATATTAAGAATCCTACCATCATCTCAAAGAAATCATTGTGAAAGCTCTCTTCTATCCAAATGTGTATTTTTAAAATATGACATGATAATGTATTAAATTATATGAACTGTCATAATTTAAGTCACACATACATTTAGAACTGAAGGAATTTTCTTTATAATGATTCTAGGTATTAAGGAATTAATTATCCTTTGCAAATTTGGAAATTGAGACTTAAGGAAATCACTGAGCTAGCAGGCAGTAAACCTGATTCTTCAATTCAGGTTTTCTGCCAATATGGCCAGTTTTTTGAACTTGATTTGTTATTTTTTTCTTCAAGGTGTTGAATTGCCTATCTCTGGAGGTTTTCTGGTCAGAAACTTAATAACAATTATAGGCAGTTTTTTAATCCTTTTTTATAGCTGATTAGTTTGAATGGACTGCCATTTTTACTATTTCATAAAGAAAATGCATTTTCTTTATTAATTCTTACTTTAATTGAATTATACTGAAAATATAAGGTACCTAAAAACTGTTCATTGCAGGAAAAGAATAAACAATTCTACATGAAATATCTCTTTTTTTTTTTAACTCAGTGAATTAGTTGTGAAAGGGTGCTGGGGGCAACTTGTGACTTTGCAAAAAGGGTCCTCATTAATAGATATTTTCCAAGTAATTCACCAGTGCACTAAAATATTTGTTTAGAGAGAATTAAATAGGTAACAGTTCACATAGAAAACTGAAGTTCATAAAGTGAAGAACCTTAACGGTATTATAAATCACTGTGAAATGAAGATTAGACATAAATAAAAGTAAAAATATCATAAAATCATATAATGAAACAAATACACAGTATTTGATTGACCTTCATGTTTTTAAAGAAATGTTTCCTTTGCATCTAGAATTCTGATCTTTGCTTCATTCTTTTGTGTGTTTGTTTAAAAAATTTATGTCCTTTTATAAATAATGAGTAATGAGAAAATGTAAACTGTCTCCCCTTCTGTCATTATATCTCTCTGTCTGTCTCTGTCTTCGTCTTTGTTTCTCTCTGCCAATTGCCAAGTACTGAAATAAATCAAAGACATGAGTTGAAGTATGAATATCTTTAACTGAGATAACAGGGTAGCAAATCTGCCACACAGGAATATACCCCATAATTGCCAAACTCAATAGGTTTCCCAATAAAAAGAGAGACATGATTTTTTGTTTGTTTGTTTTGGAATTTTAGGTGGAAAGGGGGAGGAGCTAGGGAAGCAAGTAATGTGAGGTAGGAAGACCTGGTCATGAGATCCTGGCCACCCTCAGCAATAAGAGCAAGAAAAACCTTTTCATTTTGGCTGTTTTGTTCTTTATGAGAGAAACCAAATGGAGCAGGGCAAGTACATTAGAGACCTAGATCAGGCTTGAGCTAGAATCCTCCACAAGGCAAGATCTCAGAAGGAGTCAGACTTGAGGTCTGACTCAGCTCAATTTAATGAACCCTACCTTGACGGGAATGCTACTGATGCTCTGACATTGCTGGGATCCTTTGTGGAATGGCAGATAACATTATATTTGGTATTAACAATTTCTGTCCTTATATTAACAATTTTCTCTCACTCTGTCTCTCTTCTAGAAAATTCTAATTTGCTCTATTCATTTCTTTTTCAATTTTATTTTATTCTAAACTTAAGAAATAAAACAATCACTTCTGAAAGAAAAGAAAAGAAAAAAAAACACATGAAACTACAAATATATTATATACAACTTGGTATTCCTTTAAAATATATAATAAAATTATGTAACTTTCTTTTCCCTCTTTCAATTTCATTCATTCCTCATTCACTGAGGCAAAATTTGTTAAGAAAAAGCAAAGCAAATCAAAGAAGCCTCATTTCAATGGGGCCACTGGACATTCTAATGCGTCTGTTATGTGCATATTTACTCCTCTTTTTTGCGGGGGGGATATAGGCAGGTAGCAAACTCTTTGTCTTGCATCCACATATTTAACTTGAATAATTTTTGTTTCATTTCTAATCTTTAGACATTTTTCATATATTTCCTTTCCAATATTTGACTAGATTTTTAATGAAGCATGGTTATGGATCAACTGACCTAGAATTCCTTAAACTGTAATTCTGATAATAACTTTGTACATATGAATTCAATAGGAATAGATACCATCAGATCTTTAAAAACCTATATTTCTCCAAACTTTCCCTATTAAAGGAGAATAGTTATAAGGAAGTACAGATCAGTATGTTTTATAAACAGACACCATTCAATTTTTTAGTTTTATGGAGATAAATAAGTTTTGGGGGCAGGAATTGAATATACGTCTTTTGGAATCCAAGACAACTGCTTAATCCACTCTGTCACCTAGCAGCCACAAGAGATAATTTCTTGTGAGTTCCTGTAAATAATAATAATAATAATAATAATAACTTCCTCATTATCCAATTCTGATGATTAGCTTCCCTATATTTTTTCTTGTATGCAGATAGAAACATGAATTCTTGAAATTTGAATAGGTGGAGAACATGTCCTATTGACATAAACATATGAAGTTTATATAAATTAAATAATGAAGTTGTAAGGAGTTAAAAAGGTATAGACATTATTTTCAACTTGGATGGTCAGGGAGGATTTCTGAAATGGAACTTGATCTGAGACTTATTGTATAGAGAGCATAGATGGGGTAAATAAAAGAGATGAGGAAATTCTGTTACTTGATTTTAGGCAGTGATGAGTTAGTAAATTTCCAATGGGATCTCCAAAAAAATGTGCAGGACATGCTTTTTAATTTAGCATTACTAACATTTTAGCCATGATTTCTTAAATCTAGACAGTCAACAAAAGAATAAATCAATCCCTGATTTGTAGCATTTGTTAATTTGTGAAACATAAATACTCACACTGAAAATTTAACAACTGGCTCTCTCAAGCTAGAGTTACATGGTAATAGTGACAGTATTTTAGAATTAAAAAAAACACATTTTAGAAAAATGTATACAAGTGAATCTAAGTGACTGGGAGAAGCAGCATTGCATAGGGAATTGGACACTGGTATGAGGAAGATTTTGGAATGAGGAAGACATGGTTTCACCTTCATCTCTAGCACATACTATTTGTATCACCCTGAAGGAGTTACTCAATTTCTCTGCACCTGTTTAATCATTTGTAAAATCCAATTGTGGTAGACATAATGACCTCTTAAGTCCCTCTACCTCTAAATCTGTAATCCAATAATGTGATACTCCCATGACATATGAGGTGAAGTAATAAACAGAAGAAGAAGACAAAGGGCAAAATGTTTTGGAGATATTCATAACCAGGAGTAAAAAGTTAGGCACAATGTCAAAAAAGGAAAAGTAAAGTTTGAGAGAGAGAAAATGAAACAAAATGTGAGAAATTGGTGTAGTACCAATTAATGACAGACATTCAGGACGTCTGGATTCTCTCCTTCCCTTCCCCCCCGTGGAGAAGAAAAGAAAAAAGTCTTAAAGTCTTGCATAAGCAGAACATATCACCTCATTGTGCCTGATTTACAAAAATATACATTGGCACACACATTATGTATATACATGTGTCTTCATACACACATGCATATGTGCATATACATATCCTCTCTGTTAAGAGGTAAGTGCCATGCTTCATCATCACTCATCAGGCATCATGATTGCTCTTTATGGTGAGAAAGTTAAGTCTTTTAAGACTGTGAGTCTTTATAATATTGTTGTTTTCTATAGTGAATAGACAGTTTGTCTTTGGATTACCCTGTCATTTTATACTCTGAACTTTCACGACCTTTCAAAATAAATGTTAACGATTGTGCTCTCTTAAATTTTAATATTCTGATTTAATTGTCCTTTGCTATAAAATACACAGAGTAATAGCAAGCTAACATGACTATTTCATTTTATTTTTTTTTCCGATCAATATTTTCTATTTTTTTTATTTGTTTAATTTTTCATTGACTTGTTTATTTACTTTTAGTTCATGAAATTCAGTTCCACAATTCATTGACTTTCAAATTTTCTACTCTCTCTTCCCTCTCTGCCCCCCCTCCATGGTGGCATGAAATCAAGTACAGGATCTGCAAATACTTTCCCATTGTACAGTAGTCTGGTTGTATAATAGGGTTGAAACCAATGGCGTGAGCAATGGGAAACAAGAAAGAAAGCCAAACATGAAAAAGAACAATAACATGTATATTGCTTCAGTCTCCATTCACATTCTGTTCTTTCTAGATCTTTCTCTGAATGTAGATAGCTCCTTCCATCCTGAGACTTGTAGAGTTGTCTTATACCTGTGCGTTGCTGAGAAGAGTCCAGTTTGTCAAAGTTGGTCGTCACACATACAACGTGTCTGTCATTGTATACAAATTTCTCCTGGTTCTGCTCTTCACACTTAGCATCAGTTTGTATGAGCCTTTCCAGGTGAATATGAAGACCGTCTCCTCCCCATTTCTTGTAGCACAATAGTATGCCATTACATTCATATACCACAACTTGTTTAGCCATTCCCCAATTGATGGGCATCCCCTTAATTTCCAGTTTTTTGCCACCACAAAGAGAGTTGCAATAAATAGTTTTGTACATATGGATCTTCCTTCCACTTCTATGATCTCTTTTGGATACAGCCCCAGAAGTGGTATTACTGGGTCAAATGGTAAGCAATTATTTGTCGCCCTGTGGGCATAGTTCCAGATTGCTCTCCAGAATGGTTAACATGACTATTTTATACTAGGACATAATGAAGTTTTCACTTATTTTTTTTTGAAGTGAAGAAGGAATGCTTTATTTTGAGGTATCTGAGAAATAAAATTTTCTCACTAAAGAGAAAGAGAAAAGGCTACTTGCTGCCTATATCTAATTGCTGCCAAAGCATTTGGACAGAAAGTGAACAATTTGGATATTTATTTGGACATCTGATCAGCAGGATGCCACAAATTCAGATTTTTTGGCATTAACTGTATTATTGACTGAAATTTGAAATTTTTCATTTGGATATTTAGCATGGTTTTCCTGTTGTTGTTCTTTAAATGTGTAAACCTTTTATGTCTTAATCATAACTCTTAGATATATTTACTCCACTCATTTCATGCTTGGAACTTTCTAATGGTGTTTTGTTATTTCTAGCACTGAACTATTCTATAACTGATTGCCATTATTATTAACCAATCAAATAATCCAAGTAATTATTACACATGTATTCTGCACAACACATTCATTAAAACCTGATTTAATTTCTAAAAATACCCTGAAATCCCCAAATTAAAGCATGAGGAGATAATGGTTCTGTAAAAACATTCTATTTGGCCAGTGACAGTATTCATCCGTTGTCCAATATTCATAATCTTGAGATTATTTTTTATGCTCCATGCTCTCCAACTTTTCATATCTAACAGGTTGTCAATTCCTATGGCCTCCACATCTAAAATATCTCTCATAGTATTCCCACAAACAATATAACCTTAATAAACTTATCACTCATCATCCCTAAATGACTTTCCCTTTCCAAATCCTTCAATTCTACCTTTTGAAAAGGCATTCTCCTGGACATTTACATTTCACACTTAGGTTTGTTTGTTTGTTTTCTTATTTCTTCTTAATTCCCTTAATGAAAAAACTCATTAATTTTTTTTATTATTTTCTTAATGTAATATGTATGAGGTATGATATCTGGTGCAAAGTGATAGCTCTCCCATAATAGGTTAACATTAATTGCTGATGGACCATTCTCCTTACTTCCAATCTTCCCTCCTTCTAGCCCATTCTTTAGTCCACTATGCTATGCTTTATTAATCTTCTCATTACAATTAATTCTAGTTTATGCCTTTTTATTCATGTCATTGCCTTGCTAAAGAAAAGTAACGAATTTTCATCTTCTATCAAGTCAAAGACACGCTTCTCATTCTGAAATTCAGGGCATTCTGTAATCTAACCTGTCACATCTGCTTGATTCCCATTTTTCACTCCCCCAGACTCTTCTCTACTTCAATCCCCTTGGAACTTGTGCTCAGTTACTGTTATGAGGTTATAATTAAGTAGTTTTCTCATCCTTGATCTTTTCTTCCTATAATGGAACTCTGACACTCTTTTCAATATTCCACTTCTTCCTGAAATCTTTCTCTTTCTTGTGTCAGATTTTTACATCCAATTTCTTTGTCCTACTGTAATGCCTATAACATATGTCTTATTTTGGAATCTGATTTGGGTATATTATTTACATTTAATATGCTATTCTGATCTAATGGAATTCTAGTTACTTGAAAGCAATATACTGAACATTTTTTTGTTTTTGTTTTTTCTGAAATATCTAAATGGTATGGGGAATACATATTTTAATCTGTAGCCCAGAAGAACCGAATCCTACCTGTTACATATAGTAGTTATTTTCTTTAGCCTCAATTTCTTTGTATACAAAATGAGGATAGTAACAGGTACTTCAAAGAGTGCTTAAAGGCTCAAGTAAGTTTCACATGCTGCTCTTTTCAATAGTTTTGGTAGTGACCAGAAAAGAGAATAACCTCAATAGACTGTAAGAGGACAGAAAATGCTGCATTTTTGTCTTTATGTTCATAGAACCTAGCAAAGGGACGGGCACAAAGTAAGTGCTTAATAAATGTCTGTTGAAATGATTTATTTTAAACAGTGAGTACTACTTAAATAGTTGTGCAATAGAATTACAATCCCTTATGCACAGTAAGCATGCAATAATTGTAAGAAAGACATCCTTGTTCAGTTACCTTTTCTGATATGACTAGATTAATACATATATATATATGTATATGTATATATATGTATATACATACATACATATATACACGTATTCATATACATATATATTTATGTATATATATGTGTGTATATGTGTGTGTGAGTGTGTGTATATATATATATATATATGTATAGATCTATATGTCCTTTGTAATAGTTTTAAATATATAATGAAGAAAGTCAATTAATTACAAATATTGGAAGGAAAAATAAGATAATGGAAACCCTATATCACTATAACTAATGTCTTATCTTGAATCATCACCATTTAAACAGTAAGACACCAGTGGATAATTTACCAATGTTACATCTCTATTTTTTTGGTTTTGTTTTTTGCAGACTGCCCCTTTACAATTTAATCTTTCTCCAAATTACAAGTTAATTATATCCCTAAACAGAAAAATAAAAATTCTCCTAATTATGTTAATAATATTAATACAAGTAAAAAAAAATGCTGCAATGGAAAAAAAGCTAGATTAGAAATTAGAAGACCAGAGTTTGAATCCAAACTCCACTCTTAATAATTTAGGCAGATCTTTCAAGCTGCATGGACATGAGTTTTTTAATCTGTAAAATGAAGAGAATTTGGTTATTTAACCTCTATAGGCTTTTCTAACTTGAAATCTATGATCTTGAAAACAGCAAAATTTCTACAGATAGAAATCGCATTTGCATAAACATGTAGCCACAGATGATTCCATAGAAATTAACAATATCACATTTGTTCATTATATTTTTCCAATATCATAAGAACTTGTGCAATATAAATATGAATCCTATTTTAAATCTATCCAGTAACTATCTCAAGAACATAGTCACATATACCTGTACCTGTACTTTTGTCTATACCTACACTTTAATCTGTACCTATGCCTGTAATGATTCCTAGAGTTGTACCTGCACTTTTACATTTATTTATGCCTATAGCTATATTCATTTATTTGCATTTAATTAAGTGCTTCTAGCAGTGGTTATTTACTGTTTTGTATCATGGACTCTTCCGGAAGTACAGTGCAGCCTAGGAACCCCTCCTGAGTATAAATTTTTTAAGTGAATGAAGTAAAATACAGATGATACAAAGGGAATCAATAATATTGAGGTATATTCATCAAAATACTTTAAAATTTATGCACACCAAGTTAGCAACTCTTCATATAATACTTATCATATCACTTAACTTCTTTAGCAATATGTCCTTGCTTTTCTATGTAGCTGCATGCATATATTTATAAATAATAAATACACTATAACTTCAGTATCTTAGATTGCATATAGATCTATAGATATATTACATATTTAATTGAAGCTACATACAATAATGTAATGCCTGTGATACCTGTTCTACAACGTTACCTTTTTTGAAGCTAAGATGGAGAATACCTAGCAATAAATAATTACAAAAAGTTATAAAATTATCTGTATCTCATTCTATCTATCTATCTATCTATCTATCTGTCTGTCTGTCTGTCTGTCTGTCTATCTATCTATCTATCTACTGATGTATCTATCTCAGTATTCACTTGGTGTCCACGAATTTTAAAAATATTTTCATAACTACATCTCAATTTAATTGGTTTAATATGTAGCTTATATTTGACTTTATTCATTAAAAAAAACACTTAGACTAAAAGGGGTTCAACAGCTTCATTGTAGTTTCAGAAGGGTCCAAAAAGTTAAGAACCCTAAATATACCTGCATTCATCCATGCATCCATGCATGTCCATGTATGTATACATGCATGTATGTGTGTGCATATCCAATGTGTATATTTCCATGTTCGTTATACAAGCACATGCATGTGTGTTGTGTGCTTGTATGTATATGTGCCTATGCGCATATGAGCATGCATTCTGTGTACATATGTCTGTGTGGGTGTGAATACATATACACACAGGTACAGTTCTAGAAATAGTTGCAGACATAAGTACAGATATAGATGAAGGTAAAAGCAAAAGTACAGGTATAGGTATAAGTATATAGTTACAGCTAGGGGAATGTCAGTAAATATTTATCAAACAATTATGAAGAATTGTATTTTAAACTCAATCTTCATTATTCACATTTTTCTATCAGTTCTAGACAATCAGAAAAATAATAAAGCAAGCAATGGTTTGTAACATTTGTCAGTTTACAAGAAATTAATGCTCACATTGACAATTTAACCACTAGCTCTCCTGTGGCATTTAAGCTGGTTCTAGCATATCACCAGACACAGATATAGATATAGGTGTAAGTACAGTGCAGCTGTATGTGTGCCTCTGTGTGAATATATGTGTATTCATGCATGTAAATATATTTAAGTATGCGTGTATGTATGTATGTTTATATGTATGTATATACATACATACATACATACAGATAGAGAGAGAGATAGAGAGATAGATAGACATGGAGTTGGATGTTTAAGTGAAAGTATGCCATTTAATATCTGGGAAGCATTCGTTCTAAAAAATTTCTCTTATGCAAAGATAGTGAATTGTATACAGTTCTAGATACTAAATAAATGCATGTTTATATGTAAGTAAACTTTTTTTCTCATCCTTTTTCTCTCCTCTTCCTCTTACTACTACCACTATTACTACTACTACTACTACTACTACTACTACTACTACTACTACTACAACTACTACTACTACTACTCACACACACACACACACACACACACACACACACACACACACATATACACACACACAGATGTTTAAATCTACAAAACCACCTTTGTGTTACAAGAAGAGAGATGTGTTCCTAGAATCCTGAGCTAAACCTTTGTATGTTTCCCCGGTTCCCAATGGTGAGTACACATAGCTAAAATACCGACATCATTCATCAAACTAATTACAGGTTTAATGGAAATTTTTGAAATTTGTCTGAAGAAAAAAAATAACTTACACAGCATAGTTTCTCTAGGAAAATGTATCCCATGTTCAAAATACACAAGCATTGCCTCACAACTTGTCTCTAAGTCTATTATTTTCACTTAAATTGTAAATTAATATAACTTACACATGAAAATTCACAGAGGAATATTGGATATTTGTTTGTTAGTTAGCAATCACAGAAAATAAACAATGCATGTTAAAGCATAAAGACATTGCTTTTGTTATACTGGATAAGTTACTTAATCTCTATCTACCCTCAGTATCTCTCCAAGAGTTTAAATGGAACAGAAAGTATTCACTTATAATTGTAGAAGCCGTTTCCCTCATTCCAAAGCTTGCTATAATAACGTGTTCTTATATGGGTCCTTATTTCTGTCCCTTACTGAAAAGCTATTTTTCCTTTCTTCTAAAGATTTATCATTATTTACTATGTAGAATGTTTAAAACCACTTCTTTAACATAAGGGCTGAGTCTATTGTGGACTTGAAGCAAACACTGGAAAAGACAGATTTGGAATGTTTTCTGTTGTTGTCCTTGGAAATCAGCAATGGGAATCAATGGAACACATTTTGTACAATCTGCCACCAGCATAATGATTTGACAACACAAGAGCAAAAGAAAATGAATGGGTATTGAGAAAAACAAAGTGCATATGTGAGAGAAATTCCCCAGGTATCCATTTTAGAGTTTTTAAGTTGTAGAAGTTAGTACAAAGTTCTAATAGCACATATTGGATCTATATATAGTGAGGAAAGCAAAGATTTCATTTTGATTGTAGTGCTTCTCAAAGTACCAGACAAATCAATCTACCACCAGGAGTTTACAGATAGCTCTTGTAAACCTTGCAAATATTGTTGAAGAAAATGATTCTATGTAACCTACACAAAACCTTCTGTTTCATGATTTTTGTCTCAATTTTGGAAGTTAATTCTGACATTACTTTAAAAAATGACTTCAGTATAAGGTGAAAGACTCATATTCATCTCACTGGTCTATTTACTGTGTCTCCGCAAAATATAGATTCTTAAATTTAGAACATGATGAATACTGATCCTGTCTCAATGTGAAAAGTTCATCTCTTTTCTGAAAAATCATCCCTCTCTAACAGATGACTCTACTAGTGGATCTGCTCTATTCAGTTGTTTTCCATAGGTATGGGAAAGACTGCAATTTCTAACTTTCTCAGTAATAGATATAGAAGGGAACTATCTTAGCAACTTAGGTTTTCCATTTTTAGTCATTTTCCTGAGCATGTGCTAGATAGAATTAGGAGACTGTGAAAAGACTTATTTTGGCAAGCATAACAACTCAGAGGAATTATTCTGAGGAACACAGTGGAATGAATCACCTCCATATGTGTATAAATCAGAAAGCAAAAAATAAATAAATAAGTAGAAATCAATGGTTTCTCCTGGTAAAGGTACTCTTGGGTACAGAGAAATCAAAGATGTGAGAAACCTGATCAATTTTGTCTGACAATATTTTCAGGCTGACTAACCTCTGGGTACTGTGAGAGCACCCTTGGGATGTAAGTCCCAGAACTTCTAGGTGCCAAACATTTCACAGTGGCTTATTCCAGGTGCCTAATGCTTTGGGAACCGATATAGAGAGCTACTATCTAGTTCAAAACAGGTGGCATGCCAAGTTAATATGAAAGTTAATCTAAAAAGACCTAAAAAGAGTGTTTTTTCGTACAACAGAAAAAACAAAAAGATTTTCCTACTAATTCATATTCTCATAACATGTAAATATTCTGTAACCCATTAAAAGTACAAAGTCTTTTCTAAAGTCCTTTTTTCACGTCTCATCAGATCATGGAGGAGACACTGAGATCATGAAGCTTAGAGCTGTGGATCACAGACTCTTATAGGCCTCACCAACCTGGCAAATATAGGTAAAGCCCATTGACACAATGCAGTTCTTGGAGAGAGTCATTACTCAAAAACAAATACACAGATGCTGTGTTGAGGTTTGTTTATTTGTTTATAATAAAAGTTAATAAAAGGCAGAAGGCAGGTGATGAGTGTGTTCATATGAATCAATTGATCATCTGAGGTGGAAAATTATTTGAGGAGAAGTGAGTGTCTGAGCTGATTTTATCTTGACTTGGATAATGTTGGAAATAATGAAATAGAGCACAAATGGTCTAGATACATAGGCGGATAGACAAATACATAGATGAAATGTTGATAATAGTTTCCTCAACAACAAAAGAGATTAATAACATAATAACATTAATACCATAATACTAAATAATACTTATAAAGTGATTATTGGGGTGCCTTTTACACAATTTTTCTTTCCTTCCTTCATTTTTCTTTCCTTCCTTTCTTCCTTCAAGAATCTTTACAATCTGACTGTAACGTATCCACCATTCCATGTCCAAGACAATGTATAAAGTGCTAAAGATACAAGGACAAATATTAAATCACCCTTTCTGTCCCAGAGCTTCAATTTTACTTTCAAAATACATTAAATATTACAACTGGAGGTTGAAATCACATTAAATTTAGTCAAAATGCTACAGAGCCTAGACAAAAGAGAAGTATGCAACTGGGGTGAACGTTGGCTACAACTCCTTCAAAGAGATCTAAAAAATATAAAAATGAATCCTGATAGACAATTTTAAAAAAGTTAGAATGAGGCCTTTGTACTGCCCAGGTTTTCATAGCAAGACAGTCTGAGAAGTAGGCAGACATTGGGGACAAGTTTGCCCAGAAGCATGTAGACAGAAACTGTACCTCAGGGCAAAAGGAGGTATAAGACCCATACTGGCTTACACTCCAGACCTGACCAAGGGCATTAGATAGGGAAAGGTGCCAAATAGCAACTTTGTCAGCCATATCCCTATCCCAAATCACAAGAAAAGGGGACCTGTAATTTGTAGTGTCATAACCCAGTAGGAAGGACCTGAAGAGTATGCTGAGAAAAGAGGAAGTTGAGAAGCCAGAAGTAATGTTAGTGTGTCTCAGACCTCAAGCTGAAAGTCGGTTCAAAATTAGAGGATTTAATCCAACTTGACTAGAAATTATCAAGGCAGGAAACCCATACAAAATGGGAGCCTACAATTTTGTCACTTTGCAACAAAAGGCTTTCCAGCTGTCTGACTGGGGCAGAGTACTATGTAAATCAAGGTATAGATAACCACACACCCAGGTCAAAACTTTGTGACCTAGGAACATGGGATAACAATGAAACTGCTATGATTCAGAATATTTTGGGAATGAAGAAAACTTCCAAGTCACCAACCTTTCCCTGAGATCCTGGAAAACAACAACATTACCAAATCAAGCTTTCCCTATATAGATCCCAGTCCTAAATATCAACTTCAAAATCAAGAAATAAACTGGAAATAAGTATTTTTTTTTAAAAAAAGACATGCCATAATGAGTTTCTGCTCCAAAATATCTAAAGCAATGCCTTAGAGTAAAACGTATTTTCTGGGGCAGAGTAAAGGCACCAAATTCCACTCCAAACAGCTTTAAAAAGTGTCTCAAATCAAATTCTGAAGAAGCCAAACCAACAAAAGATGTGAGAAACAATTTTCCATCCCAAGACAACTTAGGAGGTTGCCAAGAAAGGTCTCTTTAATCAGGGTGGTGGTATGAACTGTAGCACAGTGCATTGTAGGCCACCTCTTTAAGCTAGGAGTGGGGCCTTCAGAGTGGCTACATTGACAGCAGTGGCACCTTCAGGAACTCTCAAGCACAGATAAGAAAAGGGTCAGATAGTTGTCAGACAGGGTCAGAAGGAGATTACAAAGGACCATTTCCAGGTCTAGGTACAGGATTCTGTTGCATTGCCCACATGCCATAACAAGTCACAGCCCCAGGTCTAGGAGGAACACTAGAGCATTACCACTTAGGACTACAGGGGAGCTCAGACCATGGTCACAGTTCCAGGGTAGAGAAGAGTGCTTGTGGTCACTGGCAGACAACAGCACAGGAAAAAAGAGTAATTACCATGCCTGTCTTTGGATCATACTACTTTAACAAACTAAAAATGTACGGATGCCCAAAAACTACCTATGAAAATCTGAAGTTTGAAACAGTGCCACTTCCACACCAGGAGCAGAGCTGTGTGTGTGTGTGTGTGTGTGTGTGTGTGTGTGTGTGTGTGTGTGTGTGTGTGTATTTCACATGGTAAGAGCTACTTAAATGTAAATTTTGTTATTATTAATGTAATTAACAATCAGCATTCCAGATAAGTAATGATGAAATCTGCTACCAATCCCCTAATAAGTGTTTAACACACAAAAAGTAGCATGTGAAATATATATATATATATATATATATATATGTACATATATATGTCTATATAGCTATGTCAAAATTTGTTTTGAACGAACATATATATTTGTCATATTTTATTTATCTTGGGATAGAAAGGTAAGAAGGTGGACCTTGACTGATTAAAATAAATAAATACTTTAAAATGAATAAAGAACACTAAATTCAAAATCTTACAGTG
>CM053583.1:162126211-162146452 GCA_028627135.1 Pseudochirops cupreus
TTCATACTGAGAAAAGTTTCATAAGTTACAATTATTGTTTTTTCCATGTTGTCATGTAAGTAGTTTAACTTTCATAAGTTTCTTATGATTTCTTTTTCCTGTGTACCATCTCATACTTTCCTTTCTTCTTGTATTTGAGTGTCAAGTTTTATATTCACCTTTGGTTTTTTCATCAAGAATGCTTGAAAGTCCTCTATTTCACTGAATGACCATATTTTCCCCTGAAACATTATACTCTGTTTCGCTGCGTAGGTGATGCTTGGCTTTAAGCATAGCTCCTTTGACTTTGTAAATATCATATTCCAAGCCCTTCAATTCCTTTACATAGAAGCTGATAGATTCTGTGTTATCCTGATGGTGTTTCTACAATATTCAAATCATTTCTTCTTGGATGTTTTTAATATATATTTTAATATATTCTCCTTAATCTGGGAACTCTGGAACCTGGCTATAATACTCATAGGAGTTTTCTTTTTGGGATCTTTTTTAAGAGGTGATCAGTCAATTCTTTCAATTTCTACTTTGCCCTCTCTTTCTAAAATATCAGCATAATATTCTTTGAGAATTTCTTGAAGAATGATTTCCAGGTTCTTTTTTTGATCATGGATTTCAGGAAGTCTAATAATTTTTAAATTATCTCTCCTGGGTCTATTTTCCAGGTCAGTGGTTTTTCCAATTAGATATTTCACAGGCGGGAGAGGGGAGTGGTAGGTTGCACGGTGAATAGACCACAGCCCTGGAGTAAGGAAATCCTGAGTTCAAACCTGGCCTCAGATACTTAGCACAAAAATAGCCATGTGACCTTGGCCTCAGTTAATCCCCATTGCCCTCAGGAAAAAAAAAGGAGATATTTCACATTGCCTTCTATTTTTTTTTCATTTTTTTGCATCTGTTTCATAGTATTTTCATTTCTCATAAAGTCATTAGCTTACATTTTTCTCCAATCTAATTCTAAAAGAATTTTTTTCTTCAGTAAGCTTTTGAAGTGCTTTTTCATCTGGCAAAATTGGCTTTTTAAGGCATTCTTCTCCTCATTGGACTTTTGGACCTCTTTTGCCATTTGAGTAAATCTATTTATTAAAGGTGTTATTTTCTTCAGTCAGGTTGTTGACTCTCTTTTCATAATTTTCTTCAATCATTGTCATTTCTCTTCCCAATTTTTCTTCTACTTCTCTTATTTGATTTTCAAAATTCTTCTTGAGGTCCTCCATGGCCTATAACCAATTCATATTTTTCTTGGAAGCTTTTGGTACAGGAGTTCTGACTTCATTGTTTTCCTCTTGTTCCATGCTTTGATTATTTTTGTCCTCCAAAAAGGAAGCTAAAGTTGGATTGCTGTGCTTCCTTTGCTTCCTTTGTTTCCTCATGTTACCACTCAATTACTTGACTTTTGATCCTTCATCACAATAGATCTCTGCTTCCAGAGGGGAGAGTTTTGCCCCAAATTACTGGGCATTTTGCAGTTGCTGGAGCTATTATGAGAGTGCTGTCTCTGTAGCCCTCCCAAACTCTGGCTCACTGGTCACACACCTCAGGGCTACCACCCAATACTGCAATCCAGATCCAGGCAGAATGAAGCAAGATCAATTACCCTCTGAATATTCCCTCACCCTCACCCCTGCGATCTGCAGGCCAGAAGCTCTGAAACAGCCACGTGGAGGCAGCAGCAGGTTCACCACACTTCTGTCACTTCTAGCTCTGGGGGCAGGGTCCAGAGCTGTCTCCCCCAGTTTCAACAGAGTTCTACACTGACCTTTCATTTTTTCGTTGGTAATAATGGGTTGATAATTCTGGAAACTGCCACTGCCTCTGGTGATCCACTCTCCCAAAGTCCCCTGCAGCTGCTGGTTCAGGCCCTGGAGTTAAAACCACAGGCTCACACAGGTCTGGCCTAGGCTCTCAGCTTGCTGCAGTGGACCCTTCTTCTTTCCCTGCGCTGCCTTCAGCTGGAGATTTGATTCTCTCTGTCACTTTGTGGGTTCTGTTGCTCTAAAATTTTTTTAGAGTCATATTTTATAGGTATTTGAGGTGATTATGGGGGGAGATACAGAATTTTCCTGCTTCTATACTACTCTCTCTGCTCCAGGCCTCCCTTCCCCTAATTTTTTTAAAGTATAAGTCTAACCACATTTACGTTCTTTGAAATGTGGTCTGGTGAACCTCTGTTATTGATTGGACTGAATATAAACTACTCTGTTTGGCATTTAAAATTCCCTTAATACCTTCCTAGTCTTCTTATATTTTATTCTTTACATACTCAGTGGTCCCACAACACTTGCCTGTTTGTGGTTCATTAAATATGACACTTTATTTCTCACCACCATGCATTTACAGTTACTTTCTTCCATCCCTTCAGTGTCTTTTCCCATCACTATTGCTTTTGAATATCCCTTCCTTCCTTCCAGTCTCTGCTTAATGCTTACTTTGTGAAAGAGATCTGTATTTCTCAATGTTACAACAAGCCTCTATTAACTAATGCTGTCTTTGATATTGCCCTCTTCTACACTTCATATATCTATATCAATTGATTGATAGATAGATATCTTGCATTACCTAGTTATTTGTGTTGTCTCCCCCTTTTGAATGCATGCTACCTGGAGGTGGAATTTGGCTCTTCCTTACTTTCTGCTATCAAGACTCATTACAGATCTTAGTAAATAGTAAGCCTGAAAGGCAAGTCAAGTAATGCAGTGGAAATTGTGCCTGGCCTGCAATCAGGAAGACGCATCTTTGTGAGTTCAAATCTGGTCTCAGATACTTACTAGTTGTGGGACCCTAGCCAAGTCACTTAATTCTATGTCAGTTTCCTCATCTATAAAATGAACAGGAGAAGGAAAAGGAAAAATACTCCAATATCTTTCCTCCAGCTGAGAAAATTCAAATAGGGTCATGAAGAGTCAGGCATGATGGAAATGACTAAACAACAACAAGAGCTAAAACCTTAATAAATATGTGTTGCCTGTCTGACAGACTAACTATTATTTTTATTTAAATTACAGGCTAAAAAAAGCCTCACATATCACTCCTCAATCACATATTTCTACCTGATTAGTCCATTTCAGTCAGCTCTAGATTTCTTTCTTTTTTTCCAACTAGAATGCAATTTGTGTCATCTGTGCTCCTACATAGGCAAAATGTGATATTTCCTGGTATATGTAAATCCTAACAGTGTTTTTTTTTTCAGGTACAGAAACAGTAACCCTTGGCAATTATATTTAACTTCACCATTGTTATGCCTTTCAAAGAAATCTATAGTAGAAGTTAGATTGCTTCTATTTCAACCTATATAATATGCTTTATTTTTTAAACACCATTGACAATTAAGCATTTTTAAAGAAAGCAGAAAAAGTATTCAATGAAATACTTTTTTATTCCTCCTAGAAAGAAAGATACAGAAAAAGGGAAAAAGAAAAAAGACAGAGACAGTATTGATAGAGACAGATTGTGCAAATAGGCAGATTGCTGAGCTTGAAGTCTGTCTTCAGACTGTATGACCCTTGGAAAGTCATATAACTTCTATTTGTCTCAGATTTCTCAACTGAAAAATGCAAAGATTCTACCTTGAAAAATTGTTATGAATATACAGTAATATTTGTAAATTTCTTAGCAAAGCTTCTGACATAATTTCTGCTATAATTCTTATTTATTTCCCTATTGAAGTCTATGTGGAACTAAAATTTGCTCCTTGAAGACACACAGAAACACATACACACAAACTTGCACACATGCACACACATGCACATGTGCATATGTATTGGGTATATGTTTATGTGTGTGCATGTATATGTGTGTATGCATAGATGTATGTGTCTGCATGTATGTATGTATATATGTACATATGTACATATATATGTATTTATATTTGACATCTATCTATCTATCTATCTATCTATTGATTTGGAGTCAAGATGGTAGAATAGAGGCAACATTAGCCAAAGGCTACCAACATTCCCTTCCAAACAATTTTAAATCAATGCATCAAACTGAATTCTTCAATGGTATAGTCAGTAAAATGTAGGGAGAGATATCACTCCAGTCTAAGATAATGTACAAGGTTCACAGGAAAGGTCTGTCACAACTGAGTGGGAGCTAGTCCACATCATAGTCTATGACACCAACAACTGTAGGCCTGGGAGATGGGAACAGAGGTAGCAGTAGTAGCCAGACCTGTTAGCTGAGAGTTACTAAGGAGGTTAGACAACTGGTCAGTATGATATTACAAAGGACTTTTTGCTGGCACTGTGTATAGTGCCTGGCATTGTTTGAAAACAATTCCAGGGCACGTAGGTGCACTAGTGTTTGTCACTGTGGAGAACAGGGGACCAAATCATAGTCCAAGAGACTATGAGAAAAGTGCTAGTATTTGAGTCTGCAATAGATCACAGACCTTTCCTGAATAAAGACCAGTGCACAGAGAAGGACAGCTGTGACCACACCTCATTCCACATCACAAAATCTTGGAAGTATGAAAAAGTTACAGATCACCAGAACTTGTTCTAAAAATAGTAGTACAAAAAAGCTTGAACCTTGGGATAGTACATCCTTAAACCAAGGTCATCAGAGTCTAACTTTAATATAAAGTTCAAAAATCAAGAAATGGACTGAGAAAATGACAAAAAAAAAAACAAATATAAAAAGCATCTTGATCATGAAAAACTACTGTGATGACAGACTGATCAACAAAAATCCAGAAGATGACAATGCGGAAACAACTGAAGGCAAAGTCTCAAAGGAAATATGGAAATTAGACACAAGGGCAAAAAAAGAAATCCTGGAAGAACTAAAGACAGGGTATAAAGAAAGGGTATATAAAGAGTATTAGAGGAAACATTTGTAGAGAAAATGAGCAATGATAAAGAAAATATGAAAAGACTATTAATAACTTGGTAAAAGCACAATAAAAACATACTAAAATAAATAAAACCTTAAAAGCCAGAATTGAACAAATGATAAAAAGGCATAAAAATCAATGAAGAAAACTCTTTTTAAAAAGAGAATAGGAAAAATGGGAAAGGATGTACACAAGATCACTGAGGAAAACAATTCCTTAAAAATTATAATGGGAAAATAGTAGCTAATGATCCCATAAGGCATCACAAAACCCCCAGTAAAACCAAGTTTAAAAATGAAAAAAAAAGAAAGAAAAAAAGAAATATCTCATTGGTAAAACAGATGACCTTGAAAATAGATTCAAAAGAAATAACGTAAAATTACCAGACAACATGAGGGTTATGATTAAAAAAACAAAACAAAACAAAACAAACAAACAACAACAACAAAAAACTAGACATCATCTTTCGAGAAATTATCAAGGAAAGCTGCCACCACTATGCTAGACCTTGAGAATAAAATAGAAATTGGAGGAATCCACCAAACACCTCCTACAAGAAATCCCAAAATCAAAATTCCCTGGAATACTATAGCTAATATCCAGATCTCTCAGTTCAAGAAGATCTTCCCAGACATAAGAATGACATAATTAAAATATCATGAAACCACAGTAAGGTAAAAACAACATTTCACAACTTCTGTATTAAAGGATCAGAAAACAGTCAATATATACTGGAGGACAAAGGTACTCTGAACATACACTAACAATCACCTACACAGAAATACTGAGTATAATTTTTCAGGGTACAAAATAGCCATTTAATGAAATAGTGAACATACAAGCAATCCTTCTAAAAAAGCAGAGCTGAACAGAAAATTTGCCTTTTGAATACAAAACTCAAGATGACCATCAAAAGGTAAACATGGAAGAGAATTCATAAGGAATTGAAAAGAATAAAACTTTTTCATTAATTTGTGGGCAAAAGAATGTAAAATCTCAGAACTTTATCATAATTAGGGCAGTCAGAAGGAGTCTACATGGAGAGTGTGCAGAGGTATAAGTCAATCATGTTTAGATAGTCTCCAAAAAAAAAAAGAGATAAAGAGAGCATAAAGAAGGAAGTATTAGGAAAGGGGGAAGGGAGAAGTAGAATGGATAAAATTACTTCACCTAACAGAGTCCTGTAAGGAAGAGTTTTTAAAATAGATCAAAAATGGGAGGAATTGCAAGCAATACTTTAACCTCATTCTGATTGGAATTGGTTTAAATTGGGAAAAATACACACATTCGCACAAACTCAGTTGGGTATAGTAATCTATCTTATCTAAGAGGAAAGTAAGAAGGAACGAATATAAATAAAGAGGAGGCATGTAAAAATGAGCGTGGATTAAGAGTGGCAACAGTCAGAAGCAAAACAGATGTTTGAGGAGGAACATAATAAAAAGAGGAAAAAAGTAATAAATGGAACAAAATAGGATGGAATGGAATTATAAATGTGACTATGAATTCGATAAATGACCTAAAATGGAATCATATGGAGAATGGATCAAAAATCAGAATCTAATAATATGTTTTGCACAACGAAAACATTTGAAAGTGAAAGACACACAGTTAAAATAAAGGATTGTAGAAAAATCTGCAGTGTTTCAGTAAAATAACCAGGAGTAGCAATCATAAGCTAAGACAAAATAAAAGCCAAAATAGAACTATTTAAAAGGGATAAGCAGGGAAACTGCATGTTGCTAAAAAGGAACCAAAGACAATGAAGTAATGTTAATACTATAAATATATTTTTAAAACATCAGGACAATATACAAAATTTGGGAGATTCACTCAAAGCAGTTCTTATAAGAATGTTTGTATGTCTAAGTACCTACACAAACAAAAGATAAAAAAGAGTAGCACAATGAAAAAGTCCAATGTATCACAAATACAATACAATATGATCAGGTTGAATGGGTAACTGGAATACATGGGTAGTTCAAAATTAGGAAAACTACAAGCATGATTGACCATACCAACAATAACAACAACTAAAACAAAATCATCTGATCATATCAATAGATACAGAAAAACAGCTTTTGACAAAATGCCATGATTATCGTTTAAAAAAAAATACAAAGGGTGGCTAGGTGGTACAGTGAGTAGAGCACTGGCCCTGGAGCCAGAAGGACGTGACTTCAAATCCGGCCTCAGACAGTTAATGCTTACTAGCCATGTGACATTGGGCAAGTCCCTTTACTTGAATTGCCCTGGTTTCTCCCATCCAAAAAGCAAAAATAAAAATAAACCCCAAACTAGAATGCATACAAATAAATGGCACTTTCCATAAAAGTAAAAGTAGCATCTGTCTGAAACTATCTGCAAGCATTTTCTCTAATAGGATTAAGCTTCAAGCCTTCTTAATGAGATCAGGGAAATTGCAATGATCTCCACTATCACCAGCACTATCCAATAATCTACAAGAACTAAAATGTAATCATACAGTAATAAGACAACAAAAATGAAATTGATGAAATAAAAATATGTAATGAGAAAACAAAACTATCCCTCTGCAATTGTGTGATACCAAACTTAGAGAAGTATAAAAAAGTCAAGTAAAAATAAAATTATAGAAACAATTAACAACTAAAACAAACCTGAAGGGTAGAAAATGAACCCCTGTAAATCATTAGCATTTCTATAGACTTCCAACAAAACCTAGAACAAGAAATAGAGTGAAACACCATTTAAAGTAACTGCAGATGATACAAAATAATAAGGAATGTACCTGCCAAGAAAACTGAGAGGGAGAATGCTTGTGATTTTGGCACTCTGTAACACTCTATCTGTTGGTCAGTCATACAAAATCCTTGTCTGTTTTGTTTGTTTTGTTTTGGTTTTTGGTTTTTTGGACAGAAATCCTGAAAGAGCAATTTACTGATGATCCAGAAGCCCTGGAAGAGGACTTTACTGATGACCCAAATGCCCTGAGAATGGACTTTACGGCTGTTTATAGAAGTCTTAGAACTTTACTGACGATTTTTCAGAGAGAAGCTTTGTCTGTTGGTTTCTGTTACTTTGTCAGACAGAAAGTAAATTGAGATGATAGTGCCAGCAATATGTTGTTCTGTTAAGCTTTGTCTTCCTAGAAAGAGAAACTGTGAAGGGCTTAGAGTGGAGCACTCGTTATGGAATAGGAGTAGAAAACAGCCTACCTGGGAATCCAGGCAACAGTTGGATGAACCCAGGCAAGAGCTTGAAGCATGCAAGAGGTGCAATGGGGTTTGGAAGTCAACCTTGAATTAAAATGAAAGGAGACTTTTCTTGGGTTTTCTGAAGTGACTGATGATCTTGTAACTTACTGTGACCTAGGGATGGATGCCATTTGTTCTTTCCACTACCCCTTAAAGATGATCAATTTAAGGATGATTTCCCCTTAAAGATGATTGACTCAAGGATGATTGGAAGCCAGTCTCAAGCCAAAGTGAAAGAAGACTTTAGATGGGTACTTTATGTTGTTTAAGGAGATTGTGACTTACGCTATGATGTATTTTGTTGAAGACTATGTGGTCACCTTATTAATAAGTTGTTACTGTTATGTTGTTGTGAATGTTGTGCTTTAGTTTCTTGAATGCCTTGCTTTAGTTTGTTGCAGAATAAATAGAGAGTTCACTATACTATGCAATTAGATCCTTAAAGTTATTCAAAGTATCAGTCCTCAGGAGAGCTGTTCATGATTGGCTTTACAATGGAAGAACAAAAGAATAGGGTTGTGGTAAAAAAAAAAATGCCACACCCAATAAAGTTAAGCTTAATGTTAAACAACAGCAAAAGATATTCAACCAATTGACAGACTTTCAGGATTTTATTACAAAAAGACCTGAATGTAATAGAAAAGTTGACATATAAGGTCAAAGAGAAATATAAAGTAATATCGAAGATTAATTACAAGGGACTAAGGACAAACTATTTACTATTTACATGAGAAAATATAAACTGTATATCTGAGATTACAATTATATTGGTGTAGAGCTGAGAACAACATAATGCTATAAAGTGCAAGAAGAACTGACACATAGCAATTAGAAAGATGAGGAGGGCTGGTAGTTCTGGAACCCTATTCTTATCAGGAATAATACATATAAACCTAGAAGCATATTACAGACATCTAGATTTGGAAAGAAAAAAAAGAGTAAGGAGAGGGGGAGGGATTTTCAGAGGGAAAAGGGGAGGGGATAGAATAAGTAAGGTATAGACGGCTGTCTAGATTGATAGGGGGAGAGTATAAAGGATCTATCTTTGGAGAGGGTAAGTTAAGTAATAGGCAGGCAAGGTATTGAGTAGAAGGAAAGTACAGGAGTCAGGAGGGATGAAAAATAAGAAATACACAAATAAAATAAATATCATGAATAGAATTTATTAGAAAAAAGGAGTAAGCAAGATTGCTGACAGAGTTAAAGCTAAAATAGATTTACTCAAAAGAGGAAAATACGGCAACTATATTATTTGTCAGCCATATTAATTGATATTGTCTTAGACTATGTAAAATAACTAGTAAGCATAAGGTTAGAAAAGTGCTGTGGTGTAAGAAATGATGAGTTGGAGGACTTCGATAAAATATAGAAATACTTGGACTTATATATTGTAATTTTCTGGGGTGGGCAAGAAGGAGGTAATAAAACAGCATAAAAAGCACAAAGCAGAGAACAAAAGAAAACTCATATAGAAGAAAAGTTGGACAGCTCTGAACACAATAGGTTGTATTTATTATATAGATTTTCTTAAAATGGAAAAGTTTTTGCTCTATATTTTGAATTCTCTTATACATTCTGCTGTGCACATGGCAAAGCCTTTTTTTCTTTTCTTCTTATTATTTAAGTTGTAGTATTTAACTACATATTTGTTTTTTTTTATTTTCCTATTGTGTATTAAAATTCTAGAAATAGAAATAAAAGAAAAATGAGTTTGCCCTTTAAGCCAGTAATACTACTACAAGATTAGTAGTCAAAAAAGGTAAAAAAAAAAAAAGGTGAAATAACTTATTTGTACAAAAATATTTATAGCAAGTATTACTGTGGTGGCACAGAATTGGAATTTTAGGGGGTGTTCAATAATTGGGGAATAGTTGAACAAGTTAAGGCATTTGATTGTGGTAGAATACTATTCTGCTATAAGAGGTAATGATCAGGATGGTTTCAGAAAAAAAAAACAAAAACAAAAAACTTGAAAAGACTTATTTGAACTCATACAAAGTGAAGTGAACAGAACCTGTAGATAACTGAAAACAGCACCAGTAATATTTTCACATTGATAAATCATGAAATAATTATGTATTCTGATTAATACATTGATCTAAGGCCATCCAAATGAAGTCATGATGATAAATGCTATCCTGCTCCAGAGAGAACGGATGAACTGAGTGCAAACTGAAGCATATATCTTTCTACTTTCTTTTTCTTTCTTTCTTTTTTGCAACATGGCTAATATGGAAATGTTTTGCATGATTTCACATGTATAATTGATATCATATTTCTTGTCTACTCAGTGGGTGGTGGAAGGGCTGGGAGGAAAGAGAGAATGGGGAATTCAAAATTGTTATAAATAAATAATTGTAAAAGCAAACAAATTCATTTAAATATTAAATTATATTAATTATTGATAACTAATAAAACTAGACAAATTATATTTAATTAAAATATACATATGTGTATGTGTTTATATACATTTTCTGTGCATATGTATATATGTATGTGTTTTTTCTGACTCTTGGGGTATATTAATTGCTTTGAGAATGGTTTTGAACTTGATGGAGGGGGCAAAAAGATGCTGAAAGTTGTAATCTGTTCTATTTTAGTCTACTGATTAGAGTTCACTTTTTTAAAAGGAGAAATGTAAACAGTCTGCAGAAAAGAAAGCATTGAATATAACAACTTTGCCAAGATACCCTTGCCTTTACCCATAGTGGTTAACAGCATCTCTCCCCTTTCTTAGGATGTTTTTGAAACCAAACTTTCAAAGCTGGTGAAGTTTCAAGGGGAATCCAGTTAAAGTTTGATCTTTTGTCTTTGCATAGATAATGCCATATAGGGACTCAAATGCTAGGCTTAGAGACAAAAGGGGGGTCGTGGTTTGAGAACTGTCTTTGAAACCTATTATCTATATAATTGGGGTCAAGGCAGAACAAGTCATTTCACTCAATGTCTGTGTCTTCATTTATCTGTAAAAGGGAGAGAAAAATGCCTGAACTTCTAATTTTGTAAGGTAATATTCAAGACCAAATAGCACAATGTGTACAAAGGGCTTCATAACTTTAAAGCAACATATACATGTCATTTGTTAAAATTCTCAAGAAAATGACCAATCAAATTCTTATTCTAAAATAAATGACAAATTCAATTTTTAGGATCCTCATTTGATGGGTCTCATTTCAAAATTTACAAATGAAACTAATTCAATGGAGCTGGGAAAAATTACTTGGAGATTTAAGTCTAATATTTGTTTGTCAGAACATATATGGAATATATACCAAAATATCCATGGTGACATTTTTAGTAGCAAAGAGCTGGTGACAAAGTAGATGATTATCATTTTGTGAATAATTAAATCAAGTATGAAATATGAAGATAACTGAATATTACGCTATCATACTAAATGACTATGAGAGATCAGAGAAGCAGAATGATAACCATATCTACTGAAAAAAACTAAGAAGAGCAAAACAAAAAAAATCAATACAGATAGTTACTATGACATATTTGCAATAATTTATAACCAGACAATGTGTAATTAAAATGACCAAAATTGTTCCTGAAGAAGAGATGAGAAAATGTACAACATACTTACAAACTCAGTTGATGTCTTTGAGTCTGGCGATGATTTTTCTTTCCTTTTTTTTTCGTTTTTTTAAAAATTCCTTGTATTAAGAGGTCGCTATTTGTGTACAGGATGAAGAAAGATGTACTTGTAAAGTAATGTGGTTTGAAAATTTGAAATTATATGATTCAATGTTTAAATTAAATACTTAGACAGAACCCATGGGGAGACAGAGTGTGGCAGATTCCTAACCCAGGGAAGTGCCCACATAGGTCTGGGCAAGGGGAGAGAGCAGCATGTGGGGGCTGCACCATTGAGCACCTGAGAGCAGACTACAACAGAATAAGAAGCAGTGCTAGCCAGCATACTTACTCACCCCAAGGGCAATTCGCAGCCATCTCACCACAGGATGAAAGATTGGTCAGAGCTGGGCAAGAGAAATCACAGGTCCCACAGCAGCAATAGTAGTTTCTCATGGGGATACCAGCCCACAGCCTGGATGTTTAAAAATCACCTACATGATTTTCCAGGAGCAAAGAGAGGAGCAAACCCTAGCTGCTCTAATCCCCCTCCCTGACCCAGAAAACCCAGAGACAAATGTTCCTCCTATAGTAAAATCCTGAATCAGTGGAAAAAGCCTCTGGCTTAGGAGAGGAAGAAGAACGGTATAACTGAAGCCCTACAGAGTCTGAAGTGAAGGGTGGAAGGCATTCCAACAAGCCCCACCTCATCTAACCAGCAGGAGCTCCCTAAGCCCAGGAGAGTGGAGGCAACAATCCCTAATAACAGAAGATCAGGTATGCCATAGCATCAGCAGGGGAATCTTCAGACAGCAGCATTCCTGGCTGTGAGCTGCTGAGTCTGCCTGAGCTGTAGCCCAGAGGACCAGAGGTAGAAACCTGAAGTGGCCAGACTATCCTTAGCCTAGAGGTTACTCTGTGAACCTCAGAGTAATTCAGGGGAAACACCGAGAGTCCTGGCCTTGGCCTCAGTCTAGACACCCAGAGGCTACAGCACACAAAATTAACAACCAAACCCATAACTCCCAGCCTGAGAAGCATGGTACATCTCTACCCCAGAAGCAGATATGCATTCTAAAAATTCAGGACATAGACAATCAAAATGGGCAAGAAGGAATCTGTGAAATCAAGAACAATCTGATCCTATTATAGTGCACAAAAACAACCAAATTCAAAGGACAACATGAACTCTATACTCATACCTGAGACCATGGAAGGAAATATGAATTGATTTAAAGCCCAAAAAGCAATCTTGGAGGAGCTCAAGAGAGATTTAAAAAGCCAAATTAGTGGGGTAGAAGATACATTTAAATCTACAGTGACCAAATTGGAAAAAAAAATCTTACTGAAGAAAACAAATCCTTAAAAAGTAAAATTGGAGAACTGGGACAAGAGGTTCAAAATCTATTTCCCTAAATATTTCCCTAAAAATGAAAACTTAACATATAGAAAAGGAGCTTCAAAACCCAACCTAGGAAAATAATTCATTAAAAATTAGAATCAGTCAAATTGAAAATAAGGTCTCTATGATGCATCAAGAGTCAATCAAACAAAACATAAAGATTGAACAATTAGAAGAAAGTATAAAATATCTCATTGGAAAAACAACTGACCTGGAGAAGAGATCCAGGAGAGATAACCTAAAAATTATTGGTCTACCAGAAAGCCATGATGAAAAAATCAGCCTGGCCAACGTCCTCCAAGAGATTGTCAAAGACAACTGTCCTGAGGTCCTAGAATCAGAGGGTAAAATAGTTATTGACAAAATTCACCAAACTCCTCCTGAGATCCCAAATTGAAAATTCCAAGAATTCTAGAATTACAAGGTCAAGGAAAAATGCTGGGAGGAGCCAAAAAGAAGCAATTCAAATATCACAGAACTACAGTAAGGGTTACACAGGACCCAGCAGCTTCTACATTAAAAGATCAGAGGGATTGGAATTTGATATTTCACAAGGCAAACGAGCTAGAACTAAAACCAAGCATCAACTACCTGGCAAAACTGAGCATAAACTTTCAGGCAAGGAGATGGTCATTCAATGAAATAAGGTACTTCTGGATTTTCCTGATGAAAAAGCCAGATCTCAAAGGAAAATTTGATCACCAATTACAAGACTCAAGAAAGGCATAAATGGGAAAAAAAGGAAAACACACATACACACAAACACATACACACACATGCACGCGTGTTCACACAAGCACACACATACATATAACTTGGGAATCAATAACAGCAAACTTACATCTCTATATGAGAAGCAGATACCTGTCAATATTGAAATTTATATCATTATCACGACATTCAAAAGGGATATACACAGATAAAAAGTGTCAGTATAAATGAACTAATCTGATGATTAAAAAAACTTATTTAAGGGATACAAAGGGATTGTAATGGCAGAAAAAGAAAGGATGAGGCAGAAAAAGGTAAACTATGTCACACAAAAGGGGAGAAAAACATAACATAGTAGAGGGGAAGGAAGGAGATGAACATTATATGAATTTTATTCTCATTTGTTCTGGTTCAAAGAGGTATCAACATATCAGTTAAGTTTAGGATTCTACCTTGAAAAAATACAAAACATTATTATAATAGAGGGAAAGAAGAGAGGGAGAGGAGCACTTTATGAAATTTACTCTCATTTGCTTGGGGTAAAGAAGGGAATAACACAGTTAATTAAGTATAAAAATTCATTGTGGTTACAGGCAGTAGGAATTGTAAGAGGGCTATAAAAAGGAGAGGGTTGGAAGGGAGGGAAATAGTAGTGAGGGGAAAGGGTAAGTAAAAAGGCAGGGCACAGGGAAGGAATATGCCAGAGGGTAGTGGTCAAAATGAAAACTCTTAAGAAGGGGAAGAGAGAAGGAAGAAACAAAAACATAAACAAGGGAAGGAATAGGATGGTGACAAAGACAAAGATAGCAATAATAACTGTGAATATGAATGGGATGAACTCTTCCATAAAATGGAGGTGTGTAGCAAAATGGATTAAAAACCACAATCCTATAATATGCTGTCTGCAAGAAACATATTTCAAACAAAGGGATATTCACAGGGTAAAGATAAAAGGCTGCAGTACAATATATAATGCTTCAGCTAAAGTAAAAAAAAAAGAAAAAGCAGGGGTAGAAATCCTTATCTGAGATAAAGCAAAAGCAAAAATAGATTTAATTAAAAGAGATAAAGAAGGAAACAATATCCAGCTAAAAGGCACCATCTAGAATGAAGCAATATCTTTACTTGACATATAGACACAAAACATTACAGCATCCAGATTCTTAGAAGAGAAGTCATGGAAATTAGAGGAAGAAATAGATAACAAAACTATACTAGTAGGGGACTTCAATCTATAACTCTCTGAACTTGATAAATCTAACCTCAAAATAAACAAGAAAGAACTTAAGGAGGCAAATAGAATTTTAAAAGGTCTAAACATGATTGATCTCTGGAGAAAACTGAATGGGGATAAAAAAGGAATACACCTTCTCCGCAGGGGCACATGGCACATACACAAAAATCAATCGTGTACTATGGAATAAAAACGTCACAATTCAGTACAGAAAGGCAGACATATTAAATGCATCATTCTCTGATCATGATGCAGTAAAAATCATATGCAATAAAGGGTCTTGGAAAGGTAGAATAAAAACTAATTGGAATCTAAATAATTTAATCTTAAAGAGTGAGTGGGTCAAACTAGAAATTATAGAAACAATCAGTAACTTTATTCAAGAGAATGACAATAATGAGAAATTGCACCAAAGCTTTTGGGATGCAGTAAAGGCAATTCTTAAAGGAAGTTTTATATCTCCAAATGCATACATGAAAAAAATGGAGAAAATGGAGGTAAATAAATGGGACATGCAATTGAAAAAGCTAGAAAAAAGAACAAATTGAAAATCCCCAATTAAATACTATGTTAGAAATAATGAAAACCAAAGGAGAAATTAATAAAATTGAAATTAAGAAATCTATTGAAATAATAAAAAATACTTAAAGCTGGTTTTATTAAAAAAATAAAGTTGATAGACCTTTAGCCAATATGATAAAAAAAAAGAAGAAAACCAAATTGCAAGTATCAAAAATGAAAAAGGGGAATGAATCCAATGAAGAAGAAATTAAATCAATAGTTAGGAATTATTTTGCCCAGTTGTATGAACAGACTTTTGACAATCTTATGGAAATGGATAAATATTTTAAAAAATATAAGTTGCCCAGATTAACTGAAAAGGAAGTAAATTACTTAACCCCATCTCAGAAAAAGAAATCAAACAAGCCATCAGCAAACTCCCTAGGAAAAAATCTCCAGGGTCAGATGGACTTACTAGCAAATTCTATGAAACATTTAAAGAACAATTGATTCCAATACTCTACAAACTATTTGGGAAAATGGGTGAAGAAGGATTCCCACCAAATTATTTTTATGACATATATATGGTGCTGATACCTAAATCAGGAAGAGACAAAATGAAGAAAGAAAATTATTGATGAATTGCCTTCATGAATATAGTTGCAAAAACTTTAAATAAAATATTAGCAACAAGACTACAGCAACTTATCACAAGAATAATACAGTTTGATGAGGTAGGATTTATTCCATGAATGCAAGGATGTTCAATATTAGGAAAGCCATCAGAATAATTGATCATCTCAACAATAAAACTAGCAGAAACCGTATGATTAACTCAAAAGATGCAGAAAACGCTTTTGACAAAGTACAACATCCATTCTTACTAAAAACACTAGAAAGTACAGCAATAAATAAAGTCTTCCTTAAAATAATAGGTAGCATCTATGTAAATCCATCAGCAAGTATGTTGTGTAATAGGGATAAACTAGCATCATTTCCAATAAGATCAGTGGTGAAACAAGGATGTTCTCTACCACCTATCTTATACAATCTGGTACTAGAAATTTTAGCAGTAACAAAGAGAAAAGAAAAAGAAATTGAAGGAAACAAATTAGGCAAAGAAGAACCTAAGCTATCACTCTTTGCAGATGATGTGACGATATGCTTAGAGAATCCTAGAGAATAAAGTAAAAAAAAAAATACTTGACATGATAAATAAATTTGGCAAAGTTACAGGATGTAAAATAAACCCACATAAATCCACAACACTCCTAAAAATTTCTTAGAAAATCCAACAAGATAGAAAGAGAAATCCCATTAAAGGTACTATAGACATTATAAAATATTTGGGAATCTACCTACCTAAACAAACCCAGGACCTATATGAACACAAATACAAAATACTTTTCACACAAATAAAGTCAGGTCTAACTAATCAGAAAAAAAAATATCAATTTCTTGTGGTTGGGTCAAGCTAATACAATAAAATGACTGATTCACTTTAATTAAATTATATATTTAGTGCCATACAAATCAATCTACCAAAAAATTATTTTATAGAGCCAGAAAAAATAGTAACAAAATTCATTTGGAAAAACAAAAGGTTCAGAATAGCAAGGGAATCAAGGAAAAGAAATGCTAGGGAAGGTGGCCTAGCCGTACCAGAATTTAATCTGCATTGTAAAGCAGTAGTCATGAAAACTTCTTGGTATTGTCTGAGGAATAGAGTAGCAGATCAATGGAAAAATTGGGTACACATTACTCAGCAGCCAATGATTATAGTAATCTATTGTTTGATAAATCCAAAGACCCCAGTTTTGGGGAAAAGAATTAACTATTTGACAAAAACTGCCAGGAAAACTGGAATAGAGTATGGCAGAAACCGGACACAGACCATTATCTAACACCATATATGAAAATCGAGTCTATATGGCTGTAAGATCTAGATATAAAAGCACATACTGTAAGCAATCTGGGAAAGCAAGGAATAGCCCACTTGTCAGATTTATGGAGAAGGGAAGACTTTATAATCAAACAAGAGTTAGAGATCATTATAAAATGCAAAATGGATAATATTGATTATATTACATTGAAAAGTTTCTGTACAAACAATGCCAATGCAACCAAACAGGTGTAATTAAAAGCATGACAAGGAAAGGTGCATGTTGTGTTGTGTGTGTTTTGTGTGTGTGTGTGTGTGTGTATGTGTGTGTGTGTGTGTGTGTGTGTTGCCCAATCTTTATTAGAAAGTAGAGAGAGATCTGGATGTTCTTAGGACTGAATATAGTAACTGCAGGGCAAAATGTATCCATGCCTTTAGCTCTTTCTAGCTCCCACATATATTTATTATCTTCCCAACATAGCTATCACTTTTACTTCAGGCAATGGTTCTACAGGTGGGACAAATGTTTTAATTTCCACTAGCATTTCTTTCCACCTGATGTAAGACCTAATTGTTAAATGCCAGGATGTACTGTTGCACATAAGCAGAAGGATTAATTTCTGGGGCTATATGAAAAAAAAGAAAAGCCCTTTATTCATGCATTTCAAAATGGCTTTTGATTCCTCCTTTTCATTTATTTTCCTAGGAATTGTGGACCATCAGAAAAACATTTTTCAGAGCACTGTAATACGGACCTTTGTGTTAGCTGCTCATGCATTAAGTTGATCCGAATTTCCATGAATATTGAAGCCAATTATTGTGAACAGGTGCCACCAAGTAACCATGTTTCATGCTCAATGAGATATCACAAACACTTAAATTTGATAAAGTTAATGTGCAAATATGTACTCTCCTACAGAACAATAAGTTAATATATATTCATGAAAATGCAAATAGAAAGATCTGGGCTCAGGTTGTGATCAAGATTCATTTTCAGCAATTTGACACAATTATTTCAGCCCCTTGCCTAATTCTCCCTATAGCTAGAATCAAATAGTGGGAAAAAAAGGAGTGTGAATATTGTTATTCCATACTTGGAACAGTAAAAAAAGAAAAGTACATATATTTGTAGGTGATGAAGATATCACTCAAGACACTAGGATGCTGGTCTACTTGAATGGAACCCATTAAATGATTAATTATGCCAAGAAATAATGTGCATATTTATTTTTAGTCAATATTGAGTATTTAGAACATTTTGGCATAATGGATATGGGGATGGTCATAGAGGGTGAAATGACTGAGTTCAAATCACTTAACCTCTGCCAACTTTTGTGAGTTTCTTAGGTTTTATCTACAGAGTCACAAAATGGTTTCTCTGTATTGGTAAAAGTAGTCCCTATAGATTCTTTCACAGGTCCACAGTATCCTTCAAATATTGTTGTAAGATGAAATTATTTCTATTTAAAAAATAACAGTTAAATTAAATCAAAATCTAGGAAAATCAATAATTTCTTTTCTAAAATTTTAGTTTTCATCTTTTTGAGAACTCCTACATTGGGAAACTGTTTTTACCAAAGCACAGAGTTATTATTCTCCTACTAAAAACTTAGAATATAGGAGTTCATAACTTGGAGTCTGCGGACTTTTTGTTCCCTTTTTTTGGTTTTGCCTTATATTTTGATAAAAAAAATATTTCAGTATATTTCATTTCTTTAGTAATCTTATGTATTTAAGTGTGTGCATTATTATAAGATGAGTTTCACTGACTTCACCAGACTCCCAAAGGGACCTATGACACAAATAGGTTTAGAACTAACTTAAAGAGGTTTAACCAGGTTCCTCGGGGTACTGAGAGGTCAATTGACTTTTCCAATCTAATTCAACTAGCATACCTTAGAGGTCATCTTAAATCCAGGTCTCCCTGACTCTAAGAGTGGTGCATTTTCCACTATTAGCATGGTCCCCAAAGTTGAGAAATATAAATGGTGAATCATCGGAAGGCAGTTTAAAATATAAAAAATTTTATGTAAATGTTTCTAATTAAAATGAAGGGCAGCTAGCTGATACAGAGAATAGAGCACTGAACCTGTAGTCATGAAGACGTGCATTGAAATCTGAACTCCAACACTTAGGAGCTATGTGGCCCTGGGGATTCACTTGACTCTATTTGTCTCAGTTTCCTCATCTGTAAAATTATTTAGAGAAAAAAATGGTAAAACATTCCCGATCTTTGCCAAGAAAATAAAAAAAATATGGTCGCAAAGAGCTGGACACAACTGAAAGACTAAACAACAATTTAAAATGAAATTAAGCTTTGCTAAGACTATACTATTTTATAGTCACTGATCATCCGTGGAATCTTCAGTAGTCATGCATGTGTAATATATGGCATATTAAAAATCCTGAAGGAAAAGAGTACATTTCCAAACATAGAATAAATGATAGTTGTACCATATCTTCTTCATTCACTTTTCTTATTTAGTGAAAAATTGCACTTTACAAGAGCCCAGTTAAATACATTCTATTATCTAGATTGAATTAAACTAACCCTCAATATATGGACAAATGACAACCAATGGTCCATGAAATATTTCAAATTATTCAACATGTTTAAAACTGAAGTCCTTATTTTTTTTTCTAAGATTTTCCCTTGTTCAGTCTCCCCCTATTTCTATTAAAGGAATCATGAGCCTTCCTTTTATTTAGGTTTATGACCTAACACACACACACATATACACACATATACATGTGTGTATGTGTCTATGTATATGAATGTGTACATGGACATACATATATCTGCATGCATATGCATGCACACATATATACATATGTAAATACAATACACACAAAATACACATACAA
>CM053583.1:162146952-162167424 GCA_028627135.1 Pseudochirops cupreus
CATTATTATTATTTACATGCAACTGGGAAATGAGATACATCTTGCCCTACTGGAAAGTCAGAGGGGTGATGAGAGAAGATATAGGAGAGAGCAGATTTGGGGAGGGGGTATAGAGTGAGATTGTTCTTTTGTGGTGATGTGTAGGAGAAAGATGGGGAGAAAATTTGCAACTCAAAATCCCATGGAAATGAATGATGTAAACTAAAAATAAACAAAAGTTTAAAAAAGAAAAAAAATAAAATCTTAACTGCTTAAATATTGACTCTGAAACATGAAAATGGAAAGAAATTCTCCATCCAAGTTTTCTATCTTACCAGTCTATTGAAGTATTCAAAAACACCATAATTGTACTATTTACTCATGAAGCAGAAGCATTCCTACATTGTGGAGAGAAAAAGTTGAACTTAGAGTATTGAGGACCTGGGTTAAAGTTCTATCTCTGATGCTGTTGTGCAGAGAATAAGAGCGAGCCAAGACCTGGGATCAAGATCAATTTAGGTGTGGATTTGTTAAGCAAGGACAATACTACTGGAGAATAAACTCAAATTGTAGTTCCCATTGAAAGTATGACCACTGTTTAAAAAGGTTAAAATGACAAAAACCACAATCATAGAGGGGAGTGAGCAGAAGCAATGATGTACAGAAGCCAAGAATCAGCCATTGGTTAGATCTATAGCTCAGGGATAATTTGGCAATATGGCACAAGTGTACAAGGGATTAACCTTCCTGTGACATGGGGGTCCCTCCTAGAACAGGGTGGAGGTCACAGGGCGGAGGGTCATGGTCAAATTCCCATAATAGGGTGGAGGGTCATTGGGTAAGGGGAAGTTCAGAATAGTCAGTCTCCCAGAACACACTAGGATCAGGTTCTGGGTGAAGGGTGTGGTGACCCTGCTTGGTCAGTGGAACAGGACAGGGTGGACTCTACATAAGATAGTCTTGCACCACAGCCCCAGGCTGATCCTTGTACACTATGCTGATTCAGGGAGAATATACATTATGCTCATTTGAGGAAGGATGGGGTAGGGTGACTACACCTTGGGCAATACCCAGGACTATGCCTTAAGCTGTTTCAAGCTATTACAGGGTGTAGGATAGAAATAAATACAAAAATACAATGGAGCTTAATGGTGAGCCACAAATCTGGTGGTGTGTAGTGACCTGCAATTTGGGTTTGGGCACAATAATACATTCTAGTTCTTTCATGCTGAACAAGCCACTTAATGTCTCACTGACTGGGGAAACTCTCTCAAACTTTCAATGCATAGATTTTCATTTCATAACATATTTATACATAAAAAAATCACAATGCTAAGTTACTTCCCCTCCCCTTCCTCCTATGGCACTTCCCTCTCCTCTCATTCCTTTTACTCCTCCCATCTTCTTCTCTTCTCTTCTCTTCTCTTCTCTTCTCTTCTCTTCTCTTCTCTTCTCTTCTCTTCTCTTCTTTTCTCTTCTCTTCCCTTCTCCATATAATTTATAGCATGCATATATTGTTTTTACATGTACACGCACACACACATATATATGAATATATTTATATTAATTGAAATATGCATATGGACAAAGCTAAACATATGTACATATATATTTGAATTAATAGAAATAATTTTTCTCTCCCATTGCAAAATTGAACTTTAGTATAGGAACTAAACTTTTAATATGAATAGGTTTCCTGTGGTAGTAGGATAATATATTACTGGTCATTGTTTTGTCCTATTGAACAAGGTTTTGAATTTGGTTCTGATTTCATTCATACACACACACAAACACACCACATCCACACATATGGAGAGAGAGAGAGAGAAAGAGAGAGAGAGAGAGAGAGAGAGAGAGAGAGAGAGAGAGAGAGAGAGGTTTTCCCCCCTAATTACATGTTAAAACAATTTTTAATGTTTTTTTTGTTTTGAGTTTCAAATTCCATTTCTTCCTTCCTTCCTCCCCCTAAATTTTTATATATAGATTTAAACCTATACTTGTAACAATACTGAGATCTCAAGATCTTCCATGCCCCTTGAGCTTGCTGATGTAGCAGGAAGGGGTGGAGCAAGAGAATTCTGGAACCAACCTAGTCTCTGTGTGGTGCTGAATGGAAGCAGTAGCAGAGGCAGAGGCTGTGAGCTCCTTTTGCATTGAGCGGGCCAGAATCTCTGATAAGCACTCCTGCTGAAGACTGCTTGGGATGGGAACTGCGGGGGGGGCAAAGCTGCTGGGAGCAAGCTGCTGGATTCCGAGAAGTTGTCTTGAGTGAGGAGAGGAGGATCTTTGCCTGAGGTAGCCTGTCCTGTTTGAAGGCTTGAGAATGTGGGTGTTTACTACTTTAACTACATGTGCCAATTTCGTTACTACTGTGTTGGCTTTGACTTTCTGGTTTTGGGACTCAATTTTCTGGTGTTTAAATGAATGCACTATCTATATTTCTTATGTAGAGAGCCTGCTATATTTTTGGATTAATAACTATATCAGCATGTTTATAGTTACCGTAGGCATTGTGAATACTGCATTACTGATAAAATACTCCAGAAGTAGGATGGACATAACACCACACAGCAATATTATCATTACTCTTTCTCTGGCCAAGATGCTTCTCTGAATGAAGACCAAATTTAATTCAGTTCTCTTGCCTGCCATGTCTCACAAATGACTCATAACTATCTAGAATATGATTTGAAAAATTTCCAAATCTTTTTGAAACAAACTGTTATCTCTATTAAATTGTTCTATTTAGTTATGTACAGCTTACTCTATAATATTTCAAATTTATAGCCTCTTCATATCCAACTCATTGTTCTAACTTGGTGAGATCATTTTGGGGTGCTAATTCATCTAACATGTTAGCTACTGTTCTCTCAGATCTGTTTCATCTAAAATTTTTATGAATATATCATCTGTGCCTTCATCCAGACCACCAATAAATATGTTGAAGAACACAAGACATAAGTCAAATATTTTGTTCAGTAAAAATGAATTATTAATGACTATTTCATGGGTCCAGCAATCAAATTATTTTTCTGTTTACCTTGATAAAATGTCTAGCCCATATTTAGCTCGCATCTCATATTCTTTACAAGGCTTGGATGACAGATTTTGTCAAATACTTTGAAAATATGTTTATACAATATCTGATTTAACATTTCCTGTATCCTTATTTTTGCCAGAAAGAAAATATTTCTAATCTGGTAAATGCATTTGTGTATGTGTGTGTGTGTATGTGATTGTCATTTGTGTTTCTAGTGTTAACAAAGTATTTTTTTAAAATAGCATTTCCCAGAATAGATTTTTGTCAGGAATATACTTCTAGTTCACCAATGTGTAGTACTGTAGACTTTATGAAGAAAAGCAAACCTACCAGTTGTAGGGACTGGATGCAACCTTGATTTCTTTTGTTTGTTTATATTGGGGTGAAGGTACAGTGCGTCCAACTGTGGCTGATCAGTTCAGTATGAGCTCAGAAGGCTCTACTACAGCTCAAGCCTAAACAATCTGTATGAACATTTGGAGTAGAGATGTCTCTAAATTTTATCATCTTACATTCCTATTGAGCTACTACAATTCTGCTTTTCTCAAAGAGCACATTGCCTTTTTTGATGTGGGCTGCTATGCTTCATGATCCTTTGCTGGTATCTCCCATGCCATGCAGTCAGTTTCAATGCTTTTCAGAGAGATCTTGAGAGTTTCCTTGTTTTGCTCATTCTGACTTACATGTGAGCAGTTGCCTTGTGTGAATTCTCTGTAAACTTTTAGGCAAACATACATTTGGCATTTGAACAACATGCTCAGTCCATTAGAATTTGGTTCCTTACAGTAGAGTCTGAATGCTTGGCAGTTTGGTTTGAGGTCCTTTCAAGGCAGAAAAGAAGTACTAGACTTCCTAAGAAACCAAAGGTCTGCAGAGCTGTTGTGTTGACCTCATTATATGCCTGGCAAATCTGGACCATACTACAGCCATGCCAAGAAACTGATAGAGATGGACAATAGAGGCATCCTTGAACTCCCAGGGTACAACCTCATCTTTCCATATTACCTGGAAAATTTCTGTCAGCATTTTTTACAAGCATTGAACCACCTGCTTTGTAATCTCAGCTGGAATAGAATCAACACCAGGTACTTTGCTATGGAAGAGGAGTGTATTGGAATTCAAAACCTCTTCTTCAGTTGGAAATTCATCTAAAGAGTTTGAAGTCAATCAACTTCAACCTGAGCTATATGGTCAATGGCTTCAGCATTGATTGACCACAATCTTTGGAGAACACTATGGAAGTGTTTAGCCCATTTCTCCAGGCTCTTGTCCTTACCATGAATCAATGTAACTCCATTGACACTGAGTAGCTGAGATGCTCAAAGATTTTTGGCCCATAAATAGCCATTGGGGCATCACAAAAGTTCGTTGGAGTGTTACTATCAGTAAAACTGAATTTCATCTGCCTTCTTACTGAGCCAAGAATCCTGTATCTCTCTAACTTCTGTTTGCACTTTACTTTAAAAAAAAGTATAATATTCTGTTTCCCCATTGAGTGCTAAAACAGTTTTAAAACGTTTTTTTGTTTTGTTATCCAAATTCTTGTTTACCTTTCCTCCCTCCTTTCCCCCTTCTCTGAGACATTAAACAATCAGATTTAAGTTACACAGGTGCAGTTACATAAAACATTTCAGTATTAATCATTTTGTACAAGAAAACTCAAATAAATATGAATGAAAGGAAGAAAGTGAAACATAGTGCACTTCAGTCTGTAATCAGATAATATCAATTCTTTCTCTGGAGGCAGATAGTATGCCTCATCATTAATTATTTTGGGATATTCCTGGATCATTGTATTGCTGAGAATGGCTGAATCATTTACAGTTCATTATCATACAATATTTCTGGGTCCAGCAATTGTGTACAATGTTCTCCTGTTTCTGCTCACTTCACTTTGCATTGGTTCATATAAATCTTTTCAGAGATTTTTGGATTATATTTCACTTTTGATGACATTAAATACTGCCATCTTAGAGAAAGAGATAAATTACCCTGCTGGCATGTATGGACCTCTTTTTGGGGAAGCTGTAGCGGTATTGCGACCACTAAAATCCCTGCCCTCTACTTACCCATCCTGGGTCTTCGGTCGTCACCGGCCCCAAAAGGGGAATAACCAGACAGAGCGCCCGAGGTGTATCCGAGGTTGTTTATTCAGCCACAGCTACATCACAACGACCCTCGCTTCCGTGTGAGTAGCAATTTAAAACAATCATCAACCAATCACTACTACATACAGCAATTATTACCTTATATGGTAAAACATCAAGCAAGCTTACAACTGCACAAATCCAACCCCTCAACTTCCCCAACCCTGCCCTCAACACCGGCACACCATGTGGAGATATTTTTTTTTAGCAATTTCTGAATTTCCACATTATTTTCATCAAATCATTCATGTTTGCAAGTATTCTTCATGTGCTACAGTTTCTTGGAGCCAGAGGTGAGAGTTGGGGAAATCATGTGGACACTAATGGTGGAAAGTAGCCCTGTACAGGGCTCAGCAGCACTCACACAAGAAGTATCAGTCTTTCTGAACATACCCTAGCATGTCTTCCATGAGCATTGTGCTGTGGGTTTAATGTAAGTGACTCTTTCATATAATTATCTCCATCATCTATTATGTAGTATGTTTGCTTCATATACCAAAGCTAAGTTATGCAATTCTAATGTAAATTGTATACATTAGATATATGCATTCTTATTATTTGCCAACTATTATATTTATTTTTTGTGTGTCATGTATATTTATGAATCTTTGAATGTGCCTAGTGTGATTTTCGGTGATCACATTTTTGTTCCATTGAAGGAAGTATGTACCATCTTGTATCTCCGACAGAAACCACAAAAGTCAGAGCTCCTGAAGAATGCTTGTGGCTATGGAAGTGTTTGAAAAAAAAAAATTAGAGCAGAGAAATTTTAAAATAAAGACTGCATTTGTACACAAAGAGTAAGGCTAGGGAAAATGCCCAGCTTGTGCAGTCTATCTGAGTAGACTATTATGTCTGAGGCACATGATGTTTTATGGTGAAATCTCTTCACACTTGCTGGATATTAAAGAAACTGAAACACTTTTCATTAGAGTTAGAGAACAACACAGAGAGCTAGGAAACCTGTAAAGAACCTCGATTGTATGGAAGCAAGGCCAATGACTGGTACTTCCTTTACTACTGAGCAACAGAAAACTCTATATCTGTATTCCATCAGTAGGAAGCTTTTCTACAAAAGCTTACATATGAGTGGAAAACACCTAGACAAAGTTCCATTTCACCCTTAATGACAACTTTGGTTACCTAACATTCTGTGACCTTTCATTGTGTGCAGCTGGGGTTTTATGTTAGCAGTTCTCAGTTAGCAGCTTCACAGGCTAAGAATGCACAATGGATGCACTTATATTTACCCAGGATCACTGTTTCCATCATTCACATTAAATACTTTAAGGGAGTACTATATAAATAGATGGATACATAGATAGGTTTTCCAATTATATGTAAAAATATTAACGCTCATTTTTAAAATTTTGAGTTCCAAATTCTCTCCATCACTCCTGCCTTTCCTCCCTCCTTGGTAAAATAAGCAATTTGGTGTGAATTATGCATGAGAAGCCATCTAAAACATTTTCCAAATTAGCTGTGTTGCAAAAGAAACAAAGACAATAAAAACAAGAAAAATAAAGGTTATAAAAGTATACTAGAGATTTTCATTTCCCACCCTCCTACAAGAAGTGAAGCAGGGTACAGATCTTATAAAGTGGAATATGAAACAAAGAAAGAGGTCAGGGGTGGAGCCAAAATGGTGGTATAGAAGCAGGAAAACTCCATGAGCTTCCCCCGCCCCATAACCACCTCAAATAACTATAAAATATGACACTAAAAAAAAAAACTTTTAGAGCTACAGAACCCACAAAGTGACATAGAGAAACAAATATCCCACTGAAGGCAGCCCAGCAGCTGGACAGGAAGAGTCTATCACAGCGCAATGGAAACCAGGCCCAGCTCAGGGTAAGCCCATGGTTTTAGCCCCAGGGTGACCTAGAACCAGCAGTGGCTGGAGCAGACTTCAGGTGAGTGGATCACCAGCAGCTGTGGTTGTTTCCAGAAATATCAACCCATAAATATCAAAGACAAAGTAAAGAAAGTGTGGAACTTTGTTGGAAATGGGGGGGGGGGGGACTGAGGAGTATGGTCTGGTCTTTGCTCCCAAAGTGAGAAGCAGCAGAGGTGCAGTGACCATGTAGCTGCCTCCACATGGCTGCTTCAGAGTTCCTGGCCTGCAGATTATAGGGGGACCAAACTACCATTCATTGTTTTAACCTGCCTGGATCTGGATCACAGTCTTGGGTGGTGGTCCTGAGATGTGTGACCAGTGATGCAGAGCTCATGGGGGAAGCAGAGAGGGCACTCAACTAATACCTCCAGCAGCTGTGAAAACCCCAGTTATTTGGGACAAAGCTCTCCTCTCTAGAACCAGAGATTTCCTGTGCCAAAGAACTCAAAAGTCACATAATTGACTGGCAGCATGAGCAAAGAAAGGAAGCAAAGAAATCACAGCAATCAAACCTTAGATTCTTTTTTTGGGGACAAAAAGGATTAAAGCATAGAATGGAAGGAAGACAATGAAGTCAGAACTCCTGCACCAAAAGCATCCAAATAAAATATAAATTGGTTACAGGCCATGAAGGAACTCAAGAAGGATTTTGAAAATCAAGTAAGAGAAGTGGAGAAAAAATGGGGAAGGGAAATGAGAATGATGCAAGAGAATCATGAAAAGAGAGTCAACAACCTGACTGAAGAAAATAACACCTTAAAAAATAAATTAACTCAAATGACAAACTAGGCCTTAAAAGCCAATGAGGAAAAGACTATTTTAAAAAGCTGAATTCGCCAGATGGAAAAAAAGCATTTCAAAAGCTCACTGAAGAGAATAATTGCTTTTGAATTAGACTGCAGCAAATGGAAGGTATTGAGTTTATGAAAAATAAAGATACTATAAAACAGATCCAAACAAAGGAAAAAATAGAAGGCAATCTGAAATATCTCATTAGAAAAACCACTGATATGGAAAACAGATCCAGGACAAATAATTTTAAAATTATTGGAATACCTGCAGGCCATGAAGAAGAAAAAAAAAAGGAACCTAGAAATCATCCTTCAAGAAATTCTCAAGGAAAATTGCCCTGATATTTTAGAACCAGAGGGCAAAATAGAAATTGAAAGAATTCACTGATAACCTCTTGAAAAAGATCCCAAAAAGAAAACTCCTAGGAATATTATGGCCAGATTTTGGAATTCACACATTGAGGAGAAAATATTACAAGCAGCCAAGAAGAAACAATTTGAATATTGTGGAAACACAATCATGATTACCCAAGATCTAGCAGCTTCTATATAAAGAGACTGAAGGTCTTTGAATATGATCATCTGGAGGTCAAAGAGCTAGGATTAAAATCAAGAATGACCTACCCACTAAAACTGAGCATAATGTTTCAGGGGAAAATATGGTCATTCAATGAGGTGGACAAATTTTAAGCATTCTTCATGAAAGAAAACAGTGCTGAGTAGAAAATTTGACATTCAAATACAAGAAGCAAGAGAAGAATGAAAAGGTAAACAGGGCAAAAATCATAAGGAATTTAACAAAGTTGAACTATTTACATGCCTACATGGAAAACAATAAGTGTAACTCATAAAACTTTTCTCAGTAAGAGAATAGTTGAAGGGAATATAAATGTATGTGTATGTATACATACATATATATGTCTATATAGGAGGGTATATGTGTGTATGAATACATATGTGAGTATGTGTATATATGTATACAGGTATACATAGACAGAGGACACAGGATCAATTGAATATGATGGGATGACATTTACAAAATAAAATTAAGGGTGAGAAAGGCATATAATGAGAGGAGATGGGAGAGATAAAATAGGGTAAATTATCTTGTATAAAAGAGGCAAGGGAAAACTGTTATAGTGGAGGGGAAGAACAGGAAGGCCAAAGGGAGTGGGTCAACCTTACTCTCATTGAATTTGGTGTCAGGAGGGAATAACACACACGATAAATTGTGTATCTTAACCTATTGGGAAGTAGCGGCAAGGGTATAAGAGCAGGGGTAATAAAGGGAATGGCAGATTAGGAGGGGTAGTTAGAAGCACACGCTTTTGAAAAGGGACAGGGTCAAAGTAGAAAATAGATCAAGTGGGAGGTGGGTTAGAATGGAGGGAAATATAGTCAGTCTTTCACAATATATCCCCTATGGAAATGTTTTGGGTAACGACAAAAAAATAATAATAAATGTATACTTGAATCAGTATTTAGAGTTCATCAGTTCTCTCTCAGTAGTTAAATAGCACATCTCATCAGGGGTCATTTGGAATTAGCTTGGATCATTTCCTTGATAACAGTACTTATCTCACAGCTGATCATTCTAATAATATTACTTTAATCGTATAATGTGTCTTCCTGATTCTCCTCATTCCATTGTGCATCAGCCTATATATGTCTTTACAAGTTTGGTTGTTTTTTTGTTTGTTTTTTATTTTGGAAAACAAACTTACAGCACCATTGAATTCCATCACAACAATATGCAAGTCATCTAGCTATTCCTGAATTGATACGCATCCCCTCAGTTTCCCATTCTTTGCCACTAAAAAAAAGAGTGGCAAAATGAAGTACATTTTAATACAATAATTTACCTTCAATGAAATGATTCAGGTAAGAAATAATTTGGAGGAGTCATTTAGGATGGGAGCTGTTTTGTATCGGCCTGACTCAGCAAGGTATACTGTATTTCCTTTTCTATATTGGAACTAAATTAGGCCTTCTAAGGTCCATCAAGGATTAACAAGAGGAAATGTATAGCATGAGAAGAGTGTTCAACAAGGACTCTTCAACACTTAGCTTGGTAGACACCAACCTTCTTTATCTCCATATAACACTACACTGGGGAGCAATCCAGGGTATACTGACTGCAAAGTTATTAGGGAATTTTTCAGGAACACAAGGGTTTTCAGGTTTTTGGATCAACAAGAAGTCATATCAATATATACAAAGGAAATCAAAAAGTTTCATTAAGGTGCTGCTTCAGCCTTAGTCTGCCAGGCACATCAAGTTCCAAGAATAAATTGGTTTCCTTTCAGAGAGAAGATAGTTTAACACAAATTGGGATAGGATCAGGGCTGGAGCACTAGCTAGTCTTGAGATCTGACATGACGATTTGCACACAATCTTAGAGCAGGTGTTAATCTGTGGTTCATGAACTTTGCTCAAGAGAAAAAATATTTTCATTAACAAAATTTTGCATTTTCTTCAATTACAAAAATGTCAATAATTTGATAGGCTTAATTAAACTTTCAAAAGAATACAGAATTCAATATGCATGAATACATGTGTGCATGTATACATATATGTAACTAGTTCAGCCCTAGAAAAACATAAAAATGTTTACACTAATCTTGAAAGGAGGTAGACAATGAGAAATAACCATCTATTCTGAAAGCAGGAGAGCAGCAAAGGGATAGTTGCTCAGAGCATCCTCTGGCCTTAAATGTCACAGTAGGGGTGACTAGGTGGTGCAGTGAATAGAGCACCAGCCCTGGAGTCAAGAGCACCTGAGTTGAAATATGACCTCAGACACTTGACACTTACTAGGCTTGTCACCTTGGGCAAGTCACTTAACTCAAATTGCCCTGCTCTCTCCAATCCAAACAAAAAAAGTCACTTTAATATTATATATTTCACCAGATTCTTGGGTCAAGAACACTGAAAAGACATTGACGTTTATTTACCCTGGTATTTCATGTTTGCAACCAGTGAGAATTATTTAATGCCTGAAGAATGTATTTTATTTATCATGATACCTTTGATTATCCTTAAGTTAGCATTTTAAAATGCAATATTTTCAATTGCTTCCTTTAGGTAGATTAGAGCAGCAGTGGGGGAGTTGTGATGGAAGTTTATAGTAGTTTATCGTAGCCATATTTCATATGCAGAAGTTGATTTCACCATTTTACTAATGGAGAAGAAAATAGGAAAATAGTATATGTAATTTTCAAAATGACTAACTATGCCCCTTCAGCGTGTTATAATTTACCAGTCAAATTGATATTTGCAAAAATTTCAAGGTAACATTACTCCAAGGCAAGTGATGATTTCAAATCACGCTCTTTTGAATGTTCCAGGATCTGTGGCTTTATGAGCATTGGTAGTCTAATGATAGATACAGATCAAAGCCCCTTGATGACTTAGTTTTTGAGAGCTACTGTGTTCAAACTTGTCACCACACTGTGGCTAACTTACTGTTCTGTCTTTTAGAACACAGCACAATGGTCTCTTGGACAGAATTCAAAAGGTCCACATGCACAGGCTTTGTAGCCTGGTAAGATCCATATGTAGTTGAATTTTATGATATGACCCTCAAATACACAGGATCACTCCCATGACATGAGGCATCCGAGTAGGGTTTTGGTGGAATAAGTTTTCATAAATGCTGTTGAAAATGGTAAAACAGCTAAAATACAGTTTTTAAAATATTAATTCAGATAATAAAGCCTACCATTCAATGAAATAGCATGCCGTCAGCTACTTTGGGAATCTCATTGTTTAGGTTTCAGAAATGTTACGTCTTTCTATAACCCAACCTTAATCTTGCTTAGGAAAATGAAAAATTTCATTTAGAACATAGTGAAAATATTCTCTACCCCCATTCCTATAAATAGACCTAAGTTTAAGAAGACCTATTTCTTGGAGTTATACTGAAATCATTAAATCTTATCCCAGGACCACTATGCTTGTGTTATGACAAAACTACTATTTAGCACATACTACTTCATGTTGTCATGCTCCTAAACATGATGTTTCTACTAAAGTTTGAGATTCAGAATTTTGGAGGAGAAAAGGATATTGGTTCTTTCTTTGATGTAGTAAGATTTTTCTTAAAGCCTCAGGATTGAAATTTAAAACTAAAAGAGATAGGAAAAGATTTGATAAAGACTTAAGGTCTTAGTTATATAGAAACTTGCTATAGTTTTATTTCTTTTATATTAAACTTGGACTTGAATGTCTGGGAGATATATTGACTTTGTAGATCATAAAAGAGAAAAGGGATAAGGAATTTTTTGCATTTTTAATATAACGTTTCTTGCATGGAGTTCACAGAACTATAAAAACAATCATCTTCATTTCTGCAGAATTCTTACATGGCGAGTAAGAGGTTTAATATCCTTATTTATCTTTTTTTTAGATGGCATAAGATGGTAAAAATCTGATTTTCCCAAGGTCATAGAAAATTATATATGAATAACTAGTATAAAAGTTCTGTGGAAGGAGAGAAAAGTGTTTGGGGCTACTTTTGTTTTGTGCTGGAGAAATGGGTAGCTATGCTTAATATAGCCAAATCATTCTTGAGCATTAATACCTGAAAAAAGCCATTTGATCAACTGTCCAATCAATGATTATTTTATAAGAATTTGCCAGGGGTTGTGCTGTGTATTTAGGTTAAAAAGATCAAACATGAAATAAACTATAGCTGCCCTCAAGGTACTTATATTCTAAAACAATGCTAATCTCAAATACCAATGTGTTCACCTACCCATGCATAGGAATCCCCATGATACATATGTTGACTACATTTTACTGTTATTATGTTTGATTGTAGTTTTGTTTATTTTGTTAAATAATTCTCAATTACATTTTAATTTTTTCTGCCCACAATGGGAGTGTTGCAGGCATTATTTGCCATGTCTATTCAAAAGAAGAAAACAACTGTGATATACATGTGGATATAATCCCATTATGCTTTCTCACCCAGGCATAATCCTTCCAAAAATCCCTAATAGAGGATCCTCTCTAAAGACAGAAGACCTAGTATCCCTTTTCTTCCTTCTGATCTCATTATGTCATTCAGGCTATTTATTTTTTGTTAGCTCTCATAATATCTAGATCACTTTTCTGATCACAAATATCCTTCATGTTGTTGCTCTAATAAACCACTCAATTTATGTGATCCGTGATTGGACAATTGTTATAGCTGCTCTATAGCTTCCTTTCTTTGAATCTAGAACATCCTCGATGTAACTTCCAATTGCCCTTTGTCTTATACACCATTTTGTTTCTTCAGACACAATAGGATTTCATGAATCATAACCATATAAAGTCTACCAGATGTTGGCATTAAAGAGATGACTTAAGAGGTAATGCACAGTTTAATTATATTTAAGAGTACTATATTCCTTCTCATATATGTTCCAGCCTAATACCTTCCTGCTATTCCATTCTAGGTCATGTTGTTGTTTTCAGTCATGTCAGATTCCTTTTGACCCCTTTTCAGGTTTTCTTTGCAAAGATATTGGAGTCATTTGCCATTTCCTTCTCCAGTTCATTTTACAGATGAGGAAATGGAGGAAAACAAGGTTAAAGGATAGATTTGAACTCAGGAAGATGAGCCTTCCAGACTCCAGGCCCAGACCTCTTTTCCACTGTGCAACCAACTGTCCCTGTCACTTAGCTGTGTCTGTCACCTGGTTGCCCCTAACAGTTTTAGGTCACTATTACAAATCATTCCCAATACCTATATGAGGTATGCAGATAGCTTGAATAACATAAGCTGTCCAGGTACATGGCATGGTCAAAAAACGTGCATTTAAAAAAAATATCTACTCAGTTTACATAGTTGTGAGAAAAGAGCACACTTCCCTTTGAACTATGGTAAAGAAAGTTCAGATTTGGTTATGTGATTTCCCTGTTTTTTCATGTGGGTATTTTCAGCAGAACTCTCTAAGTCCCATACCTTGAAATAGCAAGAAATGCTCTAAACAGAAAGCAATTAAAATGTAACGGGAAGAGAAAACAGAAACACTTCCAGTCAAGGAAAAAAATCTTTTGAAAAAGCAGTGGAAGAACAACAATTTAAAAGTTCTCTCTTATTCTAAGCACTGTCAGCAACAAGCCCAGGGAAAGCGAATTGACAGCTTTGTGATCTAATCCTACTGGGGGGATTCTATACTAGCTCTTAAGGCAATGATCCAATCAGGAATCCTCATAATCCATAACATGTGGAGATCATTGAGCCTGTTTAGTAACACTGAATGCAAGAAAGCATAATAGTGATTGAGGTGTAGGGAGAGTTAGTCTTAACATTAGAAAAGGTGATTAGGGATTGTGTAGGGCTTCTGGACCCAAGGAAAGGAAGTTATGAACCAGCAACATTTATTCCCTGTTCCATGGAAATTGCATACAGCAGGATAAACCCAACCCTACAAATCCCTCAAAATGAAGAAACTAAGGCCGACAAGATTTCAGGGACTCTAGAAGAGAGAAAGTACCATGAAAATATAAGGTTTGTAATGCAGAATTCTTTTTTTTAAAAACAAACAAACAAACATAAACCTAACTTTCCCAGAATCTCATACTTAACATAATCAAAATATATTCATTACTGTCATTATCTTTGCCTTTAAACTTTCTCCTCCTCTGAAATTCCATGTTTCTGTCAAATGTATTGATTGTTGTCCTTTGTTCTTGAAGAGTACCAAAATGATATCACTATGTTGGGGTCAAGATACAGTGTGTCCAGTTGTGACTGAGTAGACCAACTTGAGCTTGATAGACTCTACCACAGGTTGGGAACAAATGATATATATGAATATTTGGAGTAGAGATGGCTCTAAACAAGGTACAACAATTCCTTCAGCCATCCAAGTATGTGGCCTCTTTTTTAAAGAGAGGGCTTTTATTTGAGGAGAAGGGATTAAGGAGACCTATGGAGAGGGTGTAAGAAGTTAATTAAAATGCCACCCAATAAAAAAGGAAAGACACAAAAACATCCATTAGAGGTATCTATCTATCTATCTATCTATCTATCTATCTATCTATCCATCTATCCATCTATCCATCTATCCATCTCTATATATATTAGAGACAAAAGATACAGACAGAGGGCAACAAAGACAGACAAGAGAGAAAGAGCTAAACATAAACAGACCAATGAATACTGAAACCACAAAGTTAAATTTAATATATATTTTAAAAAAACAAATTGAACACAAAAAAGATTTATATGTCACATAAAATCTTTTTTCCCCTTTTTTGTTGAAACATACATGCTTGTTAGTATTTGTCAAATTCATAATAATAAAAATTAAATGAATAAATGCTCTATTGGCATGATGGAATCTTATATTCTCTACAATTTTGCAATATTTTGCCATTCCTGTGACAAGTATGACTCTAAATATTATAATGGAAGAGGTTCTGGGTTTATTGGCAGATACTCAGACTGGGAATTCTGAATCTTCCTCCATACTACTTATGTGATATTGGAAAAGCATAAGAGAAGAAACATTTTTTACTTAACTGCTCTGTGCCAAGCACTGTGTTAAGCAACTTACAAATATTACTTCTTTTGCAATTGGGCTGGTAACTAAGATTCATTCTTCCTCAAGACTACCTAGTGGTTCTGACACTGATTGTTTCCTATGCATCAGAGACTACCATGGAGTGTGCCTCATATAAAGGGTTCTAAATCTTTGTATTATTTTTGGATTTCCAGTTTTCATTTAAAAAATAAAGGGTTCAATCTGGGTGGTTTCTTAGGCCCCTTCCACTTCCAAATCTATGATGATATAAGTAGGTTCTACCTATATACTCCATCTGGAATGATATGTAATTATGTTTCATTGGCCAAATCGAAATCTTTTCTCAGCTCAGTCTACACCAGTCTTCCTAATGCCGTGACCCTTTAATACTGTTCCTCATGCTGTGGTGACCCCCAACCATAAAATTATTTTTGTTGCTACTTCATAACTGTAATTTTGCTACTGTTATGAATCTATCTGATATGTAGGATGTATTTTCATTGTTACAAATTGAACATAACCCACAGATTGAGAACCCCTGGTCTACACTAAACAAAATAACAGCAACAACAAGAACAACACCTACTGCTACTGCTACTAATACTATTACTAGTACTACTACTACCAGTACTATTACTACTACTACTACATATACTTAGTAAATAGAATAAGAGTTGTAATGGCCATTAGCTAGCATCTAGAATAGCCTCATAATTTCCCGGATGAGATTTTTGAAGGGTAAAATGACTTGTCCTAAATTACCTCCCAGTTATTGGCATGGCCATGACACAAATGTAAGTATACTCCAGGGCAGCTTTTTTTCTACTACAAATAATCTGAAGGTTCTGCCTTTGTTAATCAAGTATTCAGTATTAATTTCAAAAATCAAGAGGAAGATTTCCAGTCCCCTTTTATATTTTAGCAAAAGGTTATAATGTCCTTTTTTAAATCTTACAACAATGAAATGGAGGTGTTGAGAGAAGTAACCTTTGGCTTCATTTAGCCCCCCCAAGCTAAGTCACATTGCCCTCAAACCCTTCGACCTGCTATCTTTGTCATTTATCTCCCAGGCCTTTTTTTTGAGTAGAGTAAGATATTTTTAGCCTTATATACTGATAACCTCATGGTACTTGTCCTAGTCACTAGCATTTTGCTCACACTGGAGCATTGTGCTTCTGGAATTTGGCATAACCTGGGCCACTGCTAGTAGATCTTTTTTGAAATAGGTTTCTTATGGTTTTAACGGACCCCAATATTATAACTTTTGATATCTGTAAATACCAGTTATCTGCATATAACCCTGAATCATTTTTTAAAAAAACCCTCTATTTTTCTCGCTCTGTTCAGTTACTGGATGAGAGATAAATATAAGTCCTTTAGCAGCCTACAGAAATATATTTTTAGCTCCCAAAAGATTTACTTTGAATACTGAAAATAAAATGTTTATATTTCCCAGGACTCAGGAATAAATTAAAAACCAGAGAAAACATGATTGTTCAATATTAGATTTTGGTTTCTTGAGAGAATTTGGACTTGGTACAATGACCCTTTTATGTCACTGAACCATTTCTGTCCCTCTTTTTGAAAACAACAAGAATATAGCCTTTTTATCATATTGATCTCTTTACATTTTTGCAGGTTGAGACTGAGTATAGTTATTGCTTTATTATTTTTCATTTGGAACATATTGATTTTATGCCAGTGACTTACAAGTCAATTTACAAAAAGAAAGGGTGGGTATAATAACTTGATTTATATGTTTTCTAAAAGATAGTGCCACAGTGGGAATGCTCTTATCAAGCTGTCAGATCCACTAGGGTTATATTTTGTTCTTATAAATTTAAGGCATTGGGAGAATGATTGTTGATAAGACTTTTTAAGATTTGAGACCTTCACACCATTTATATGAAAAAAAGTGGCTATCTCTGATGAATTGCTACATTGGTAGTCTAAACTTGTGATTTTTAGTATCGATTTTACTAAATTCAGAATTGTTTCCATGAAAAGATATTGAGTCTGGGTAGCATTTTTCAGCTTTAAGCTCTGGGGTCTTTCAACTAGGGGGAAAAACCAAGAGATTCATAGTCAGTGCAACAAAATAAGTGTTAGAAGACACTTAGACAATTAATTGACCTTAGAAATCAAGGGAAATGCCTCTTGAAAGATACTGTACAGAGTTCTGAATTTGATTACTGCTCTTCTCTCTGTCACTTGTGAAACCTTGGTCAAGTTAATGCTTCCCTGGGCCTCAGTTTTCTTATCTGAAAAAAAAAATGAGGGGGTGGAAACAAATGATTTCTAAGGGACTTTTTCTTCTAAATCTATAATCTTACCTGCCGGTTGTCTGCTGTTCATTTTTTTTTTTCTGCCATCAAGTTTTGTCAGTTTGGGAAAAAGATATAACTTAACATTGTAGAGTGACTTGGGAATTAGAATGACTATGATTTTTGATACTAGTTCTTATACTTACTTGCAATGTGATGGAGTAAGGAAAAATTGGGATTGAAAACTGGAAGCAACCTATGAAAATAGTGCAAGTTATATGGAAAGGGGATGATAAAGCGCTGTTTTTAGAGTCAGGGAGGCATCTTCCTTAGTTCAAATCTAACCTCAGACACTTGTTAGCTGTGTGACCCAGAGCAAGTCACTTAGCTTTGTTTGTCTCAGTTTCCTTATCTGTAAAATGAGCAGGAGAAAGAAATGGCAAACCAATACAGTATCTTTGCCATGAAAACCCCAAATGGCGTCAAGAAGAATCTGACCTCACTGAACAACAAAAACAAATACAGAAATAATTTTGAAGTAAGTGTCAGGAATAAGTTTTGACAGCTGGTAGGGGCATGAGAAGAGAATGGAAATAATAGCTAGAGATCTAACCACCGAAAGACTGATGCTCAAAAGATCGATAGGGGCATTATCTCAGAAAATGAGCACAGCTTGTTGTTGAGTTATTTAGACACCTGCCAGTAGATAGAGGTCCAAGTAAGCATTCGGATTACAGGGGAATCTCAGAGCAGACGTTGAGAATGCAACCACATAACACTGTGGTCTCACAAGTGTGGGGAACAATAAAACTATTATCTTCCTTGATCTAGTCAAAATATTTCCATTGCATATTCTGAATTTGTTTAGGTTGTTTTTGCTTTTTTGTTTGATTGTTTAAAAAACATTGCCATAGACTTTTGAATCAACTTCAAGGGGCCAAGATGGCAGAGTAAATAGTAAATCATGAGCAAATTGTCATAACTTTCTCATATTCACCTCCAGACAGCCATAAAATCCTCCCCCCAAACAAATCCTGGACCAGTAGAAGAAGAAAAAAGATGGGTGAAGGAATTTTTTAGCCCAAGAAACTTGGAAGATTGGCAAGAAAGGTTTATTTCACTTTCATAAAAGGGGAGCACAGTTTAGGAAAGGAATCATTCCAGCAAGTCGCAATTCAGCAAACCAGTGCAAGATCCTGAGCCCCAGTGTGGTGGAGCAAGGAAGCACAAACACTAAGCCAACCCACCCCCCACATGTCTCAGCATAGCCAGGGGAACCATCAGACTCCAACTCTGAGAATGAACACATGCTTTATGGTAGCCATTGGCATTTTCCAGTGGCCAGACTCCATGTCCTTCAGCACAGCCCTGGGCTAGCAGGCATCCTCCAGCATATAGATCACCACATATTTCAATGTAGTTCCAGGAAACTTAGAAATACCCCATTAGCCTCAGTACAGGCCAGAACCATGACTAGTACCCAGACTCAGCACCATAGAAGGTGCCAGATGCCTATAAGCCTTCAGCAGCATCAGTCATTCTCCACCTCAACTAATTAGTTCGAGACTAGTCAGGAGAGTCTCCTGTGGGCCTCAACACAACATCGGTGCAGCACCAGGTCAATAGCCAGGGCCTGTAACTTCTGGGACAAGAAACCTGTGACAGTAACACATCCACATTGGGATGAGTGCTTATATGTAAAAAAGGGGAAAAAATCCAAAAAATATGAAATTCCAAAATAAAAATGTCAAGGGAATATATAGTCAAATTTCAGAACTATCAAGTCAAGGAAAAATACTGCAAGTGACCAGAAAGAAATACGCAAATATATTAGGGAACCACAATTAGGATTATACAGGACTTTGCAACTGAAGCACTGAAGGATCAGCAGACATGGAAAAGGATATTCTGGAGGCAAAGGAGCTAGGACTACAACAAAGAATCACCTACTCAGTGAAATTAAGCATAATACTTTGAAGGAAAAAAAAGTCATTCAATGAAACAGAAAGATTTCCAGCTTTCATAAGGAGAAGTGCAGAATTGAACAACAAAAAAAATGACCTCTAGTATCAAGACTCAAGAGAATCCTAAAGAGGGGGAAAAAAGGAAAAAGAAAACATAAAGGATTCAGTGGAACTGAACTGTTTACAGCCCTGCATGGGAAGACAATAGTGTAATCTTTAAAAATTGTTCCACTAATAATACAACTAGAAGGAATATTCATAGACAAAGAGTATGGGTATAAGGTGAATTTGATGGAATTAGATAAAAAAAATAATTAAGCAATAAGAAAAAGGAATACCTCAGGTAAAGAAGGAAGGCAGAGGTAAAATGGGGTATATTTTTCACATGAAGAGGCAAGAAAAACCTGTTAACATGGAGGGAAAGAGGAGAGTGTGGGTGATAGGCACCATTTGAATGTCTCTCTCTTCAGTATTGGCTCAAAGTGGGAATAAAATAAAGAATCAGTTGAATAAAGAAATCTATCTTACCAGATAAAAAAGTAGAAAAGAGGAGATTAAATAAAGGTGGGTGGTGAGGGTGGTCAAGGAGAACTGACAGAAAAGAGGACAGATAGGAGGAGGTGGTAGACAGAATCAAAATACTGTCAAGAAGGAAAAGAGTGAAATGAGAGAGAGGACAAACAAGGAAAAATAGAACGAAGGGAAATACATAGTCATCATAACTATGAATTTGAATGTGATGAAATGTCTCATAAAAAATGGATAGAAGAGTAGATCCATGACAAGAATCCTACAATATGTCATTTACAAGAAACTCACATCAGCAGAGAGACACACACAAAGAGTAAAATTTCATGGTTGGAGCAGAAT
>CM053583.1:162167924-162186972 GCA_028627135.1 Pseudochirops cupreus
ACACACACACACACACACACACACACACACCATGAATATATACATACACCAAGGGGTTTAGCATCCAGATTCTTAAAGGTGATTGAATTACAGCTTTATGATCCAACCATTTTGGACAGCAATTTGGAACTATGCCCAAAGGGTAACAAAACAGCATGCCCTTTGATCCAGCAATACCACTACTAGGTCTGCCTCCAAAAAAGATCATAAAATGGGGAAAGGACCTACATGTGCCACAATATGAAAAGCAGCGATTTTCATTGTGGTAAAATACTGGAAATTGAGGGAATGTCCACCCATTGCGGAATGATTGGACAAGCTGTGATTATGAATGCAATGGAATACTATTGTGCATTAAGAAATGATGAACAGTTAGATTTCAGAAAAATGTGGAAAGCCTTTTTACGAACTGATGCAAAGTAAAATGATCAGAACCGGGCAAACATTGCACACAAGATCAGTAACATTGTGTGATGATCTTCTATGAATGACTCACTTCTTTGCAACACAGTGATATAAGATAAGGACAAAGGAGTCAGAAAGGAAACTACTGCCTGTATCCAGAGAAAGAACTGAAGGACTCTGAATATAGGTCAAAGCATGCTCTTTTCAGTTAGTTATTCTTTTTTGTATATATTTTTTCCTTTTAATTTGTGTCTTCTTTCACAACTGTGACTAATATGGAAATAATGTTTTACATGATATTGCATGAATTACCTATATCAAATTGGCTACAATTTTAGCAAGAGGAATGGTTAAAGAGGGAAGAGGGAGAAAAATTTGGAACTCAAAATCTTGTAAAAATGAATAATAAAAATTGTCTTGACATAATTGGGAATATACTATTTAAAAACAAAAGCTTTGTCATACTGTTTGTTCATTTTGAATTTATTCTTTTAAACTTTTACAAAGTAATATTTCCCCATCTTACTTGGAAGAAAGTTCATGAAACAAATTTTATCATTTTAGTTTCATTCTGGTGTAATAATTTATCATTCTTTATGTCCTTTTTAGGGCATCTAAATTCCTTAGAATTTAAATTTCTTATGTGTTTTTAAAATCAAAAGCATTAATTAATATTATTCATTTGAAGTCATTTTCATATGAAATGCAAGTCTCCTATGTTCTTATCTAATCACTGAAAAAATGTCAAATTAGCAGGTCCAAGAAGAGAATTCTTTTTTACTCCAATAGAAACAATTCTCTGTGTTATCCATTGCAACTCTTTGCCTAGTTGATGTCTATGAATTCACCTAAATGGGTTGTAATTGATCTCTTGATACTGCAAATTTTATTTAAGGATATCAAGAGGATTTGTTAAATGCTTCAGCAAAAATAAGATGTAGTATGCCTGTGATATTCTTTAAATATATTAGTATGGTTATTATGTTAGAAAATAAGAAAATTATATGGATTTATCATTTATCTGTTCTTAGTGAACATAAGATGGAATCCAGCACATATTTCCTTAAGCACTTAAAAAGTATATGTTTAATAACCTCTTCCATAATTTTATTAAAGATTAATGCCAAATTAATTAGTCTGTAATTTTGTCAACTTTTGGAGTTTATATTTTCCTTTTAAAATAATAGGGTAAATTCTATTCCTTTCCAATCATTTGACACCTTGCATGATTTTTCAAAAATCAGTAACAGAATTTCATCTGCCTATTTGCTGGTTCGTCTCACCCACTGAGATACATTTTATTTGGCCATGATTATTTACCTTCAGCATTAAGGGTTAAATAAAATTTACCCATCTTTTCTGTCAATTGAATCTTCCTTTTGTTTCTTCCCTTGTAATCTAAATATCTAGCTCACAGAGAACATGTAACAGAAAAAAACAGATTCATCAATTCTGCTTTCGTTCAGTTATCTCCCAACTTTAAACTTCCTTTCCTTCCAAAAAAGAGCTCACCCCTTCTTTATTTTTCTTTCTTCAAAGAGAAGGAATGAGATTTTTCTTGCTGCCTTTAGGATATTTTGCTTGCCTGTACTCAGTCTAAGAGGGAATACCCTCACGAATTTTATAACAATCTTTTTTATTTGTCTTTGTCAATATGCTCCTCCTTTCATATTTTATAAATATGCATATATATGAAACACATTATGCATTTATGTATCACCACTTCTAAGAACTGAGAAAAGGGCCAAGTGCCCAGAACCAAGATTAGGAGATGCCCTTAGCACAATAATAAAGGAAAAGGAAGAAACTTCAGAGCTTGGATCTTGATTTCAGGGGACTAAGAGTGAAGCAGGTTTTTTGCCTCTCCTGGAGAAAGGTGGCAGAGTCTAGCTGCCTCTTAGAAAGGTGGAAGTCATGGTTCTCGGTATTACTAGGAACATGAAGCTCAATGCTGTGAATAAACTGAAGGGCAATGTCCCAGGTGCCAACAGGGTGCTTGTACCCACTGCTGCCTCCAAGCCTGGATTGAGGCCAAAAATGTCCCTGGGTGACCTTGGCAACAAAGCATGTGATCAACAGCAGCCACCTCCATCAAAAATACCTCTGAAAAAGGAAGCCAAAGCTCCAATACCAAAGGTAGCTACTACAAAAGCCCTCAAACCAGTAGAAAAGATGCCTGTGCCTGAACCTGTTAAGGAAGAGTAATTAACTCCTGAGCCTATTAAGGTGGATTCTACATCCCCAAGCCCAGTGGAAACATCTGGGTGTGCACCTGCAGAAGAGTTTCTGTGCCAAGCTTTTTTCCGATGTCATGCTTGCAGTGAAAGATGTTGATGCAGAGGATACAGCTTATCGAAACCTTTGTAGTAAATATGTGAAAGATATTTATTGTTATCTTAGACAACTTGAGGAAGAGCAGACCATCAGACCAAAATACCTGGTGGGTCGAGAAGTCACTGGGAATATGAGAGCCATCCTAATTGGTTGGTACAAGTGCAGATGAAGTTCAGGTTGTTACAGGAGACTACGTACATGACTGTGGCCATTATTGATCAATTTATTCAGGGTAATACCATGCCTAATAAACTGCTGCAACTAGTGGGTGTTACAGCCATATTCATTGCTGGCAAGTATGAAAAGATGTACCTACCTGAAATTGGGGACTTTGTCTTTGTAAATGACCACACATATAACAAGAACCAGATTCAACAGATGGAAATGAAGATTCTAAAAGGTTTACACTTCAATCTGGGTAATCCTTTACCCCTGCACTTTCTACACCGAGCATCTAAGATTGGAAAGGTTGACACTGAACAGTACACCTTAGCCAAATACCTGATGGAACACACAATGATAGACTATGATATGGCCCACTGCTCTCCTTCCCAGATTGCAGCCAGTGCATTTTGGTTGGCATTGAAAGTCCTCAATAATGGTGGATGGACTCCAACTCGTCAACACTACATGTATTATATGGAGGAGGCCCTTCTTCCTGTAATGCAGCATATGTCTAAGAAGGTGATCCTAGTGAACCATGAGCTTACAAAGCACACGGCTATCGAGAATAAGTATGCCAGCACTAAGCATGCAAAAATCAGCACTCTTGCACAGCTGAATTCTGTAGCAATTCAGGATCTATCCAGGCCACTAACAAAAGTACAATTCTTTATTTTGAACTATAGTGAAATCTGCAATAAAATTGGCACCATGTGCCTTTTTGTACCAAAAAAAATAAAAGTGCTGAGAAAAGGTGCAATAAACTCAACTGAACAGGAGAAGAAATCCTGAGGTTTATTGTTTGTTTGTTTGTTTTTTTTTCTGGCTAAGGAGATATTCTAGTTTATTAGAAATAATGTTGCCTTTCCAATGCCCTAGAGTGGGAGTCAGCTGAGAAAGGAGATGTTTATGGGCATTGGGAGTAGTCTGTAGAGACAGAAGGATAGACTGGAGTAGACTTAGAGACATATAGAAATGCTGGATTTTGAGCAGACCACGGAATTTTGTTAATGCAATTATATCCTTCCCAACCCAACCCTGACACCTCTCTTTTTTGTCCAGTAAAAAATTGATTAAATTCAAAATTTACTTATTTGACATTTCTTTACATATTTATTTCTCTTTAATTAATGTAAAAAGCTGAGAGAAAAATTCTAAAATATGAGATAAAATGAAACCATAGCATTTTCTGGTTTTGTAGGTAATTTTATTATCTAGAATGAATTACAATGGGGAATGGGAAAGGGCTAGTCACTCAAGAAACACTCATTAAGATCCTACTATGTGTTACATGTATTACTTGCGGAGGATACACCAGAAGGCCAAAAAAAAAAAAATACTCACCTTTAAGGAACTAATAGTCTAATGGGGAGACCACATACAAATGACTACTAAAATAAGAAATGTACAAAATAAACTGCAGAATCAATAGAAAGAAGACACTAGGATTAATGGGGATGACGAAAGATTTTTTGTAAAAAGCAGAATTTTAGAAAGGAATTGAAGAAAGTCAGGAAAAACAGATGAGGAAGGAGACATACCAGGCCAGTGAAAAGAACAAGCATCAGCACCTTCAAATTGGGGTCTAATTTGCACTTAATGGGGACTTTAAAAATGTCAAGTTTAATGAATTTAACTGTTCAAATGAGGGGACAGGAACTGAAGAAAGTCATTTCATATAATTTGCATTTTTCAAGAAGATTAAAATGGGATCTGGATGAACCTTTAAGAGGTAGAATATTAAATTGCCATTGAATTACACATTTGGAGATATAAATACACACATAAGTGTATCAATTACACAAAACACACACAGTTCATATAAAACAAATACCAGGTAAAGTTGGAGTTGGGAAGAGGCAGGGTGGACCAATAAAATTTCAAGCAGATGGGGGATATTTTATTGTAATCTTAAAGGCAGCCAGTGATTCTAAAAGATACTGGAAATAGGTGGATAAGACAATTTCTGTGGCAGCAGAGAGATTAAAATGAAAGGCCAAGGTACTGAAAGCAGAAACTATGATTAAGAAGAAGATGAGTGTCTACCATGGAGCAAAGTGTGGGTATGGGAATTACATTAACCAAAAAGACCTGTTCTGCTCACCATTTGTATACAAGAAATAAAGGTTGGAGACTAGTCTAGCTATTCAGGCTATCACTTCAATGAAAACTTATTGAGGATGGATCAGTAAATGACTATTTCTTTGTCAAAATTTAATCTTTCAAATGGTTTTGAAAACAGAACTCATGCTTCTCTTCTCTGAAGCAGTACATCAAAAACATGGCATAAAAAAGAGTCTTTTGTTGTATTTATTTTGTATATTGAACTATAACATACATTTTATTGACAGGTACCTATGATTTATCATTTTTCCAATACAGATAAAGGGAAAGTAAAGCTAAAGTTAATTTCTGAGATGTGTTCAAATCACAGTTTGCATAGTGGAGCAAATCATATAGATCAAACACCAAAAAATATAAACATCATATGGTTTTGAAAAAAAGATGAGGTTTATTTATTATTATACAGGTTCCTCCCCCCAAAAAATATCACTTAGAACTTCTTTTTTATATGGGATTTTATGATACACTAATACTCAATTACACTGAAAAATGAAAATTTTTGGTTTAAAATCTGCTTGGAAATCAAGTTACTAGTTTTAAGATTCTGAAAAACCAAATATTTCAATCAGCTTGATACTAAAAAAAAATAAATACACTACTTGGACATCTATACACAAGATCAGTTCAAAATAGAGATGATGCCATGTTGAGAACCACACAATTTCAAAATACCTACATTTTATAGTGTGTTCCTTATTCTCCTTACTCTCCTTAACTCCATGGATTGAATATACCTATTATCCCTTCATCTATTGCCCAGCTCCTTTCTCTCATGCACATTACTACTGTAATACTCCTCCGCCTTCAGTTCATCTACCAGTATTCTAATATTTCAATGGCTTTCTAAAATCTTAAGTTAAACAATAAGCTGTGATAACTCGGTAGAGATACTGAGATACTGAGTTATTTCTAATTTCAGAGAACAATGCACTCTTATCAAACAGTAAACTCCACAGACAAGAAAATCATTTGCATCATTTTTTAATATTGTCTCTTGGTGTAACTTAGTGATATTCATTCTTATGTCAGCTTACACCTAAAACCTCTGATATGTATTATGCATGATGCCATATGATACTTTGATACAATATGATGCTATTGTTTTTGAGTTATTCAGCATTTTAGTCCTTTAGAATTCCCATGTTTGCATTCAGGAGGAATAGCTGTGATCCATGTCACATGAAGACCAGGTAAGGTGCTGAGGATATTTATTCAGAAGATGAGACTTGGGGTTCCATGTAATGAAAGCAATTTTCAAGTATTTGAAAGTGAGATTTCTGCTTCTGTCCAGAAAGCAAAACTAGGGGCAATTTTTGGAAGTTTTAGAAGGATCGATATGGGCCTGATTTAAATAGGATTGGGAATATGGGAATTGGAGCCTTCCAAAAGCATAATGTACTATTTTTAAGAAAGTTGGTTCCTTTTCAAAGGAAGACTTCTAGCAAATGATGAGTGATTTGTTTTTCCCTGATAATTTACTCATATATTTAATGAGGTACAGAGTGGTAGGCACAAAAAACAAACAAACAAACAAACAAAAAACCTTAGGCAATCTGGTAACTAATTAGCCTTGGGGAAAGAAACTAAATGACTTTCAGTTATTCTTTCTTGAATTTTAGAAGTAAAGGCATTTAAAACAAGAAGTTAGAAAGTTGACAAAGAAGGAGTCTTATGAAATTCTTTTTGTGATATAAATAGGGTACTGATACCTAAATCAGCAAAAGCCAAAGCAGAGAAAGAAAATTAAATACCAATTTCCTTCATGAACATAGATGCAAACTTTTTAAAATAAAATATTAGCAAAAGTATTACAGCAAGTTATTACAAAAATAATACACTTTGATCAGGTAGGATTTATTCCAGGAATGCAAAGATTGTTTAATATTAGGAAAGCTACATGCATAATTGATCAAAGCAACAACAGAACTAGCAGAAACCATATGACTATTTGAAAAGATGCAAAGAAAACCACTTTTGACAAAATACAGCACCCATTCCTATGAAAAACACCAGAAAGTATAGGAATAAATGGAGTCTCCCTTAAAATGATAAGCATCAACTGCCTAAAACTGTCTTTAAGTATTATCTGTAATGGAGATAAGCTAGCAGCATTTCCAATGAGATCAGGAGTGAAACAAAGAGATCCACTGTCACCCTTGTTGTATAATTCTATACAAGAAAAGTCAGCTATAGCAATAAGAAAAGAAAAGAAATTGAAGGAATTAGATTTGGCAAAGAAAAGATTAAGAGATCACTCTTTGCAGATGATATGATGACATACTTAGAGAATCCTGGAGAACCAAGTAAAAATCTACTGGAAATAATAAATAACTTTAGCAAAGTGGCAAAATATAAAATAAACTCGCATAAATCCTCAGTATTCCTATACATATTCCTAAATAACAAAGCCCAACAGTAAGAAATAGAAAGAAAAATTTCATTTAAAGTTAACTGTAGACATTATAAAATATTTGGGAGTCTACCTGCCAAAACAAACCCAAGAACACAATTACAAAACACTTTTTACACAAATAAAGTCAGATCTAATTGATTGGAAAACCATCAGTTGCTCATTGGTAGGTCTAGCTAATATAACAAAAATGACAATTTTACCTAAATTAATTTTTTTTATTTAGTGCCATACCAAATAAACTATCAAAAAAAATTATAGAATTAAAAATAAGTAATAACAAAATTCATGTGGAAGAACAAACAATCCAGGAGATCAAGAGAATTAATTTTAAAAAAAGGTTATGAAAGGTGGCCTAGTCATACCACATTATAAACTGTATTATAAAGCAACAGTCATCAAAAACACTTGCTACTGACTGAGGAATAGAGTGGTGGATCAGTAGAATAGGTTAGGTACAAAAAATACAATAATCAATGACTATAGTGACCTACTGTTTGATAAACCCAAAGACCACAGCTTCTGGGATAAGAACACAGTATTTGAGCAAAACGGCTGCGACAACTGGAAAAGAGAATGGCAGAAACTGGACATAGACCAATATGTTAAACTGCAAACCAAAATAAAGTCTAAATGTGTTCACAATTTAGATATAAAGACTGAAACTACAAGCAGTCTGGGAGAGCAAGGAATAGTTTACCTGTCAGATTTATGGAGAAGGGAAGAATTTATGATCAAACAAGACATGAAATGCTTTAATAATGCAAAATCAATAATTTTGATTACATTAAATTGAAAAGATTTGTACAAAAAAAATCCAGTGTAAACAAGGTTAGGAAGGAAATGGAAAATTCGGAAATAAGTTTTACAACCAGTATCTCTGCTAAAGATATAGTTTCCAAAATAGAGAGAACTGAATCAAATTTATAAGAATACAATTCATTCCCCAGTTGATAAATGGGCAAAGAATATGAACAGGCAGTTTCCAGAGGAAGAAATTACAGATATCTATCTATAAGCATATGAACAAATGCTCTAAGTCATTCTGCATTAGAAAAATCTAAATCAAAACAATCCTAAGGTACCACATCTTACTTCCCAGATTGGATAACATGACAAAACAGGAAAATGATAAATGCTGGAGAAGATATAGGAAAACTGGAACACTAATGCATTGTTGGTGGAATTGTGAACTGATCTAACCATTCTGGAGAGCAATTTGGAACTATGTCCAAAGGGATAAAAAAATACCCTTTCACCCAAATACCACTTTTAGGGCTGTATCCCAAAGAGATCATGCAAGTGGGAGAAGGACTCATATGCAGGAAAATATTTATAGTAGATCTTTTTGTGGTGGCAAAGGATTGGAAAACAAGAGGATTCCCTTCAATTGGGGAATGGCTAAACAAGTTGGAGTACATGAATGTAATGGAATACCATTGTGCTATAACAAATGAGGAGCAGACAGATTTCATAATAACCTAGAAAGATTTATATGAATTGGTGTTAGAGAGCAGAACTAGGAGAACATCGCACACAATTTCAGACACATTTTGTCTGTGATGACTAACTTTGATAGGCTCTGCTCACCTCAGCAATGCAAGGTTATAAGACAGAGTGTTCTCAACCTTCCTAATGCCCAACCCTTTAATACAGTTCCTCATGTTGCGGTGATCCCCAACCACAAAATTATTTTTGTTGCTACTTCATAACTGTACTTTTGCTACTGTTATGAATCGTAATGTAAATAGCTGATGTGAAGGATATATTTTCATTGTTACAAACTGAACATAACCCACAGGTTGAGAACCCCTGCTATAAGAGAACTCCAAAAGACTCATGATGAAAAAAGTTATCCATATCCAGAAAAGGAATCAGAGTCTGAATGCAGATTGAAGCGAACTACTTGCTCTCTCTCTTTTTTTTTTTGTTTCTTTCTTCTCGTTGTTCATTCTATTGGTTATAATTCTTTACAACTTTACTAATGTTTAATGTGATGGTATACGTAGGACCCATATCAGATTGCATGCCACCATGAAGGGGGGGAAGGCAAAGAGGGGGACAAAATTTGGAACTCAAAAACTTGTGCAACTAAATATTTTAAATGAAAGCAAATAAATTTTTAGAAATGCATAAAACCAGAAGTTAAGTAAAATATAAAATTTGTGTCTTTGGGTTCCCTAAAAACATTTTCATCAGTTCTTTTTGTGCTGCTTCCCCATTGCCTTCCATTTTTTCTTCCATTCTCTTGCTTCTCACTTTTCTCCTTGGTCTCTTCCTCCTCTGGCAATTTAATATACTCTGAAGATTTCAACTATATCCATGAAGTTTTTTCCTCTAAATACAGATGGAAAGCAATTATCTCTATGTGTATACATACACATCTATCAATTTATATCTTTATACATGTATATACACATATATATGTGTGTATATATACATACATACATACACATATGCATATATATGAAGAGAGATTCAACTTCAGTCTCCCCACTTAGGTTCAATTCCATGTATATCCTCCAATGTTGTATATTATCACTTGCATGTCATGTAATGGCTACAGCTTCCATATGTCCCAAATTAGAATCAACATAATCTTCTTAGAAACCTGACCAGACCCCATCTTTTCCATTTTACTGATGGTGCCATGGTCTTCCTAATCATCCATTCTCAAAATGTCAAGTGTAGAAGGCACCACAGATGTCATGTCATCTAACTTCATCATTTTATAGAAGAGGAAACAGACTCAGGGAATTAAGTGACTTTCTCTAGGTCACACATGTTGTAATCATGAGAATGGCCATATAAACCATGGGCTTATGATTCCAGACACATTTCTGTTTCTACCATAGCTTAAGACTTCCCTATGACTCTCACTTTTCTTTACCTTATCCCTCCCAAACATTCCCTGCATCCAATGTTTCCAAAGATTATTAATTTTTCCTTGTTGATAACTCATATTTTTCAGTTCTCTTCATATATGCTGCCACCAACATGTAGACATTGTCTGATGTAGACAAATATAATTGTCACCTACCCAATATAGCTTCCTCTAATCTCTATTCTCTTCAACCACATTCTACAGTGAGATCCCAAAGTATTTTTTTTCAACGTGTGTTATTTCCTTGCTCAAAATCCCAAGAGACATTTTATTGCTTAAAAGATAAATGTTCTACTAAAAGCTTGAATTTTACTATTTTCCACAACTGGTTCCACATTACCTTTCTAGGTTTATTTTCCTCTACTTTCCATACATGTTTTATTCTAAACCCATTTACAACCAATGGTTCAATAGTCTTTATCTAGACTTTCATATTTACATCACTCGAGCTATTGAAAGGTGGCATAAAAGACACTTCCCAATATATCTTCTTAGTGAAATTTTTATCTTCCCTGGATGTCAAATAAAGTGCTATTACCGACATAGTGATCTAAGTCTAACTGTTACTCAGTTGTTGAAAAAAAAAAGACAAGATTTTGTGATGCCAATATGATTCATTTTTCTTACTTCATATTATCAGTCAATACCAGCCTCTCTTGAGTAATGTTCCAATTGATGATGCAAAGTCCTTTAAAAACTAAAAATAATTTTGAAGGAATTTGTCTCAAATATTTAAACTAGATTTGAAGTATAAACAGTTTTGGATTTTACCCCCTGGTAGACTGATTTTTCAATGTTTCTTATAATGATTAATTTCTATTTAGTATAGGACTGTAACATTACTCTTTTGAATGCTATATAATGAGATCCCATTCTAATTAAATGTTTCCATTAAAAAACAGCTGAATAACATTTCTCTCTCCCTTTTTCCTGACAGTTTTTGTTCTAGACCAAGAGCTCTCATTTTGTTGCATCATATAGATAGACCAGTTTGATACTCTGTTGAAACCTATCAACTCATTCTCAGAAAATGTTTTCAAATGTATTAAATATATGATTATAATATAAAATAATTATATTGAAATGTAAATATAGAGATAAAAATACAAAAACAGAGAAGAACTCCAAGTTATTCATTCCTGCTCCAGAAGTATTCTTTAGTGATATCATAGTCTTCCTTTAATCATACACAGTATTGTACATGGCTTTTCCATATTAGAATCTCAACTTTTAGAAAGCCTATATTGTTATTTTTAAAAATGTAATTGTACTACCCAATACCTATTATGGTGCATTTTATGGAGTGCGTAGGTACTTAACAAAAGTTTTATGAAGGTAGGAAGAAAGAAAGAAAAGGAAAGAGAGAGAGAGAAAACAATTTATAGCTGTTGCTTTGGAGGAGATAATTTTCAGCATTTGAATGGTGATTAAATGAAAAAGAAGTCAGATTTATCCTTTATACCTTCAGACATCAAATACTGGACAAAATATTGGATAAAGGTTATGAAAAGGAACATTTTGCCTGAGTGTCAATGATTTTCTATCAATTAAAGTTGATAAATATTGAAATCAACTTTATCAATAAACAATAGAACTTTACCTCATCAGAAAAAAAAAATCATCGATCATCTTCTATGTCCTTTGAGGTACCTTCTCCCTTTAAGATTAGGTGTTTAACTCAAAAATATATTGGATTCAGTAAAGCTTTATGCTATAAATGAAGGCCTAAATTTACCTAAACAACAAGATTTGGGGGGGGAGAGGGGGCTAGGTAGCACAGTGAATAGAGCACTGGCCCTGGAATCAGGAGGACCTGAGTTCAAATCCAGCCTCAGACACTTTATACAAAAAACTAGCCATGCCACCTTGGGCAAATCACTTAATCTCAATTGCCCTACCTCTGCCCCCCCCCCCCAAATAAAAAGCAAAACAAACAAGTCAACAAAACAACATTTGTAGAAAAACGGAGGAAAAGATTAAAAGAATTTATTTGAACTGGATAGAGGAAATTAAAATAAATAACAATGTTTCAAGTTCCTCACAGTTACATTCCAGATGGAAGAAGATGGAGTCAGGACACTCCAGGAGACAACGTTGCACCAGTCAGCCTTTTATTTTTGGTTTGAAATTCAGCCCAACATTTTATTGCATGGTTAGCACATCATCAGGGAAACTGACTTAAAATTATGAAAAGAAGCATCCAGAGATTGGGGATTTTTTTTTACAGGTTCTGTCTGAATGAATATGTCAGAAATGATGCCAGTTCTAGCTTATACTGGGAAGCAGATTTTGACTGCATGCTATGATGTGTAGCAAAAATTAAGGAAAAACATGCCATTTTTAAAAAGTATTCTACCAAGAAAGAGCAAATAGGTGTTGTTCATTTTATACTGGACTACAATGGTTATTGATATAATATTTTTCAACTTGTCAGCAAATATAGAAGCCACAATATCTTCAAAATTATTATAATAATATGCTTTACAAAATTGTAAGAATCATGTTCAAATTTCAGCTTTATTGATTTTATTCCTGGATTCAGTAACTCAACTAATTAATTCAATAATTGATTTATTTTTTTTCTCACTGTTAAGAGGATATGTCTATGCCTGTATACAAATACCATCATATATGGCCTAAAATTTCCTTCCAAAGTTTTATGAAGCTCCTAATATTCCCAATTCCAACAATATACCAAATAGAGAAAAGATACAGACTAAAAGACTGAGACAAAAGAACTGACTTACAGTAGAGGAAGGAAATGGTATATTACTGGACCAGACCCTCATGTTCAATCCATCATGTTTCATTGCAGTAGCACTAAAGCAATGTTCATAATGCCAAGAAAGTATGCTGGCATAATGCTCAATCACAAAATATAACAGACTCTCCATATCAAAACATAGAAGCAAAACATTTATTCAAACCTCAGAAAACCAAATCCCAACGCTAGGAAACCAAATCCATCATACCAACATAAAAGTTAACATACCACAACATAATAGAGAGCTATGTCATCCTTTAGCCTTCCCCCAAATCAACATTCAGAAGCCTTGCTGTCTGCCTGGCTGCTTCCTCTCATCCCTCCTTCTCTAACTGCTCTGACTCCCAGTTTCCTGTGGTCTCTGCTCTACCCTTCAGCAAAATCCTTCCACCACATGCTCCAGGTGCTTACATTCAGTCTATTAGGAGGCAGGGAAAAATCTTCAATTCAGAGAAGGTCTTCAAATTCCCTTAGTTTTATTAAGGGGCAGGGAAGATTTTCAAATTCCCATTACCATTACAAATTCTGAGAAGCACACACTCTGTAACTCTTCTGAGGTCATATTTTAAAACCCTGACATGTATGGCCTTAGTCTGGAATTCTCGGCCAAGAATCCCAAAGTAGCCATTCCTACTGCCATGCATGCTAAAGGAACATCCTAATGAGTGGCTTGATTTATGCTTCCTTCTCTTTTAATACCTATTTTATGGAGATGGCAGAAGAAGCCCAGAGTGAGTAATCAATGTCTTAGACCTCTGTGCTACATGATACATATAGCAGTGATAGTTGATTTAAGAAATAAAAGAGGGTCTATTGTGCCAACATGCTGATGGTTATATCTAAAATATCTAAATTATTTTCATTTACTTTTCTTTTTTTTCTTCCTTCCTTTCTTCCTCTTTGTTTTCCTTCCTCTACTTTCTTTCCTCATGTTTTCATCAGTGTGGTGATTTGCTGGGGTTGAAATGCCTTACATCCATATAAATAACTTAAGTATTGCATAATTTATTACCTTAGTACAGAGGTTGTTAACTCTGTGTGTGTCTGTGTGTCTTAAACTTCTTAGGCCATCTCAAGAAGCCCATGGGCTCTTCCTCAATATAATTGCATAAAATAAAGTAAGGAAACAAATTGTATTAAAATTGCTACTTTTTTTCCTTAAGTGCATATATTAATAGCCACTTCATATATACATATATATAGGTATGTATATGTATATATATATATACGTATGTGTATGTTTGTGTGTATGTGTATATGCATATGCATAATGTGTGAACGTATGTGTACATATAAATATACATGCACACATATACATACCTATCAATTTCTATATATCTCTTTATCTAGATCTAACTAGATCTATCTATAGCTGTCAATCTATCCATCCATCTATCTATCCATCACCATCTAGATATCTAGATGATAACTAGATATACATATCATGACTCATACCTAGATCAAATTGTGGAGTTTGCCCTCTCTCTATGACAACACCACACTGTCTTTAAAATGTATTTATTTAAAGAACATTTATTACACACATCTAACGTAGCGAGTCCATTATTACTCACTTACTAAAGTGAATGGAATAACTAGAATATTATTACATAGTAACATATGATGTTACTTTTACACATAGTACATATGATGATACAGCAGAATGAATACTAGAATGATCTATAGTTAAATCATAAAGAAAGTGATAAACAAAGTTTGGTGATAAGAAGGTTATTTTAGCTAAGAGAAAGAGAAAAATCAAAGTTACAAAAGCATGAATGTTCAGGATCTGAATGGATAGTTGTCAAACAAACACATTAGCCCTGCTGACTAGCAATGAGAGATGTAATTGGATACTTATTAGGGCATCTTGTAATAGAAAACCTGGAATACTGCACTGAGGAGTGGGTAAAAGACAGTATATATTATTTCCATTAAGTCAAAAGTTGTTTTTCCTTTTCAATACAAACAGAAGGAAATGAACTATGAAATTCTATGACCTTCAACTTCAATGATTTTCTTTTGTTTAGCAAACTTAGGGTAGGACTGAATCCCAGGAGAATTTCAGTCTTATCTAGCAATTGCTTTAATTTAAACTTAGACTGTTTCTAACTCAAGTGGATTTCTTTTAAAGGTATGTTGATAATAAGTTGTTTTTTTTTGAATGCAAACAATGACACCCAAATTTATACTAAGTCAGGAAGGGAAATTTTCCATTTATCCCAATCATTCTAAGTTAATGCTCACAAGCAAAAAAAAAAAATTTCATTCAAGGAGAGAAATTTCAATAAGTCTCAGTGATAAAGGTATTGAAGTTCATGAAGTAAGTTATATAATGTTAATTTTACAACTGTAAAACACTGACACTTCTGAAAGGGAAAATAAGATGTGATTTGAAAACAAACAAGAATGTATTTATTAAGATATATAAAAATAATAAGAAAAAAACAGAAAATTCCATTCCCCAGTGTAATTGTAATGGCAGTTTGAAGATCTTCCCTACCCCTTTGCCCCTTGATAGGCTTCAGTGAATTTGAGGACTTTCCCTGATTTGAAAATATACTCTGGCCCCTAATAGGTTGAATGTGGTCACATGGAGCCTATGTTGGGACATTTGTTTTACAAGAACACCCACACCTTTGTACTTTGTGATTGGGCAGTGGGCCATGAGGGTTGTGATGTTCTCTGACCCTGGAGAAGGCTACATATACCCTGATGTTAGGTTTTGCTTTGGGACTCACTCATAGGAAGAGTTGAGAGATTTGACAAGATGAGACTCTGGGCAGCTGGTGAGCCCCCCAGCTTTGAAAGCCCAGATGTTGGTGTTTCTAGCTCTGGTAACTAACTATATATGTATGTAATGGTTGGATAGCTGGAAGCACTGTCTGTTGGTCTGTTTCTTTCTCCAGATTTTTTGTCTGCTTGTAACTTCTGGTTATATTTTCTCTGAAGTCAAGGGTGCTTGACTTTTTCCCCTGAATTAGGTAAATGATATATGTTTGATTAAAGTAAGATTATTTACCCCCTTTTGAGTAGCTTTCCTTTAGAAAAGCGGATCAAAGAACCTCTAATACCAGCCATCCTGGTTATACTAGGGTGCTTGCTGCTATAGCCAGCAGCTGCATAGAAGACCAAAATATTTTTGAATCAATTTGTTGCATCTGAATCAATTTGGTATATTCTTTATGAATTTCTCAATTGTTATATTATTACTATGTATGTAATGTATTCTTGGGCATCAAGGTTGGAAATCAAGCATCTGAATTAAGAACAATCTATCCATATCACCTTTGTTCTGTAAGATAAACAAAATGACACTATTGAATTGGGGTGAAGGGACAATGGGCAAAGGAATCTATAGAACAAGAGATATTAATAAGAAAATTAGCAACCAATCACTAAGTATTTATTAAGTGCTTATTATATGCCAGAAGAAAAATAGCCCTCACCTTCAAGGTTCTAATACTATGAGTGAGAACATAATTTATTTATAAATGCAAATGCAAAATATAGGTAATAGGAATTGGGACTGTGATTTCATAAATATAGAGAACTCTGCTATCAGAAATTTTTTTCTATAAGTGTATGTCATGTCTTACCTTCTATGCAATATTTGGATATACAGATTGGATTACATACTACATAATACCTCTATGCTAATTATTCTTCCTCCCTACTGCCCTTTCCATTTTCAACTTCTATTCATGTGCTATTTCCCTTTCTTTGTATCCCTAGTACTTTGCACAGTGATAGAGTACTGAGAGAATAAATAATTTGTTCCTAGCTAAATATGTGTATCACAGACAGATTATATAATTACAGAAGGTGAATATTTCACATCCTGACTTTAAGTTCCATTATCTAATGTATTCTGTGTCCTCATATTGAAAATGTATAGTATATAAATACAGGAAGGTTTGGGGTACAGAGGCATTAAGGATGGATTCGGTCATGATCAACAAAAGCTTCATGTAGACGGCAGTACTTGAATTGAGTCTTGAAGGAAGGTAGCATTTGTGAAAGAAGGAGGTGCGAAGGCAGTGCATTACAGAGATGAAAAAGAGATAGCATAATTACATGTAATGGTAAGATGGATAATCATGAACATGTGAATAATAGCCAGATGTCCAAAGTGATTCAACTGAAGTTAGCATAGAAAGAGTAATGTGCAATAAACTTTTACAGGTAGACTGAGGGCAGGTTGTAAAGCTCATAGCTGATAATGGAAATAATAGGGAACCACTGGAGTTTAATTAGCAAAAAGATTTGGATTTTGCATAAATGTTTATACTTCAAATAAGAAGATACTAGGAACTAGCAAAAAAGGAGATGAATTATGGTGACAGAAGACATCTGATATGAGCTTTGAGGGAAAGTATTGAGGCTAAGAGATGCAGTAGAGGATGGAATTAATACATTCCAGGCATGGGGGACAACTTGTATAAAGCCATGGAGACAGGGAATGGAATGTTGTACATAAAGACCAGCAAGAAAATCAATTTGACTGCACCAAAGATAATGAAAGGGGAAAAAAAGTAGATCTGGAAAATTAAAAGATGGTCAGTCTCTGATTCTTTATATTGTTTTTCTTTTTTACATTTGAAATACTTTCTTCATTCTTTCTCAGATCTGTTTGCCCCGATAATTTGAAACATTCAAATGTGTTCTTTCAGCATCTTTATTCTCTCCTCTGAAATGAAGACAAAACAGTATTTTGTGTAAATTGAGTTGCTGCTTGACTCTGAAGATTTGTAAGCTTAGTGTACACTCCATAGATCTCTAAAAAATTTCCCCTCCCTTAATAATAATAGACTCTCTCACCTTTACTTAAATTAGTATTCAATTTAATTTAGCTGCCATTGATCAACAATTCGGCCAAAGATCTAGTGCAAATAGAAGTGTAAATGGTTGTAGTGTGTGAGTTCTCCACATTTCAGTCATTTCTCCCTCTTTCTTTACTTTCACCTCATTACTGAATGGCAGAAAATTATTTCTTGGAGCTTTATTAGTTTTTTAAAAAATTAATTAATTAATTTTCTTATTTACATCACTTATTTCCATGAGATTTTGAGTTAGAAATTTTCTCCCTATCTTTCCCCTACCCACCACTCCAAAACAGCGATCCCACTGTATAGCCCCTCCCCCAATCTGCTCTCTCCTATGTCCTCCCCCATCGCCCCTCTGACTTTCCAGAAGGGTAGGATGGGTCTCCCTACTTCAAGGCCTGTATATCTTATTTCCCAGTTGCATGTAGTTAATAATAATAACAGTAATGTATACATATATATATATATATATATATATATATATATATATATTGACATTTGATTATAGAATTTTAAATTCTAGATTCTTTCCCTTCCTCCCTTGTCGCCCACCCTTACTAGAAGGACAAGCAATTCAATAGAAGCTAAATATGTTTAATTATGCAGAACATATCCACAGTGGACATACTGTAAAATTGCTTATATCCCTCCTTCCTATGCCCCCCCTTGTTCTATTCGTTACCCTGTATCCTGTCCCTTTATTGTGTACTTCCAGCAACCCTCCCCCACACCCCGCCCTCCCCTCCATCATCATGCCTCTCATCCCCATCCCCCATATTCTCCTGTGTGGCAAGATATCCAGTTTAGAGTTTACGTCATTCCTTCCTTAAGACAAATTCAATGAGAGTAAGGTTGCCCCTTTCCCTTTTGCCTACCTGTTCTTCCCCTCCATTGTAACAATTATCCCTAGCCTTTTCTATATGAGATGATTAACCCCATTCTGTCTCTCCCTCTCTCCTATCATTCTAATCCTCTCCCACCTCAATTTCACCTTTTAAAGTATCATCCCTTCCTATTCAATTGATCCTGTACCCTCTATGTACACATATATACACATACTCAGATATCTGTTCATAAGCATATATACACCCTTCTACATAGACATATGTGTATGTACATGTATGTGTGTGTGTGTGTGT
>CM053583.1:162187472-162203043 GCA_028627135.1 Pseudochirops cupreus
TATATATATATATATATATATATATATATATATATATATATATTTATATCCTTCTACATAGATATATGTGCATGTGTATATATACACACACACACACACACACACATTTATATTACCTTCACCTATTCTCATATTCAGAAAAGTTTCATAAGGTATAATTATTGTTTTTTTTCATGTTGGCATGTAAATAGTTCGACTTTGATAAGTTCCTTACAATTTCTTTCCCATGGTTACCTTCTCATGCTTCTTGTATTTGAGTGTCAAATTTTCTTTTCAGTTCTGTCTTTTTCAGAAAGAATGCTTGAAAGTCCTTCACCTCATTGAAAGACTATATTTTCCCCAAGAACATTATAATCAATTTTGCTGGGTAGGTGATTCTTGGTTTTAATCCTCTCTCCCTTGATCTCTGAAATATCATGTTCCTGGCCCTTCGATCTCTTAATGTAGAGCCTGCTAGATCCTGCGTTATCCTGATTGCTTTTCCACAGTATTCAAATGGCTTCTTCTTGGCAGCTTGTAATATTTTCTCATTAATCAGAAGCTGGCTGTAACATTCCTAGGAGTTTTCTTTTTGGGATCTTTTTCAAGAGGTGATGGTTGAATTCTTTCAAGTTATATTTTACCTTCTGGTTCTAAATTATCAGGGCAATTTTCCTTGAGAATTTCTTGAAGGATGCTTTCTTGGTTCTTTTTTTGATGATGGCTTTCAGGTAGTCCAATAATTTTTAAATTGTCTCTCCTGGATCTGTTTTCCAGGTCAGTGGTTTTTTCAAGGAGATATTTCACATTGCTTTCTATTTTTTTATTTGTTTGGATCGGTTTAGCAGTATCTTGATTTCTTATAAAATCATTACCTTCCTTTGCTCCAGTCTAATTCTGAAAGAATTATTCTCTTCAGAAAGCTTTTGGGATTGTTTCTCCATCTAGCAAATTTGACTTTTAAAGGCATTCTTCTCCTCATTGGCTTTTTGGGCCTCTTTTGCCATTTGAGTTAATGTATTTTTTAAGGTGTTATTTTCTTCAATGTGGTTGTTGACTCTTTTTTCATGATTTTTTTGTATCATTCTCATTTCTCTTCCCAATTTTTCCTGCACTTCTCTTATACGGTTTTCAAAATCCTTCTTAAGATGCCTTTAAATTGACATGTAACCAGTGTGCATTTTTCTTTGGAGCTTTTGCTGTGGGAGTTCTGACTGTGTTGTCTTCCTCCGATTCCAATCTTTGATCCTTTTTGTCCCCAAAAAGGCAATCTATAGTTAAATTGCTGGGTTTGCTTTGCTTTCTTCACCTGCTCATGTTGCCAGTTAATTACTTGACTTTTTGGCTCTGTAGAACTCTGCTTCCAGATGAAAGCTCTTTGTCCCAAACTGCTTGATTTTTGCAGCTGCCAGAGTTATTAGGAGGCCATAGCAGCCTCCACCAGTTTTGGCTTACTGACAACGCACCCCAGGACCACCACCTAAGAGCACAATCCTGATCCAGGCAGCTTAAGACAAGAGCACTTAGCCTCTGAATGATCTCTTGGACCCCCTGCAATCTGCAGGCCATGAGCTATGAAGCATCCACGTGGAGGTAGCTGCAGGGCCACTACCTCTGCTGCTTCCTTGCCCTGTGGGCAGTTTGGCCAGATCCTCTCCCCCGAATTTACCCAAGTTCCATTAACCTTTCTCTTAGTCCTTATTTCTTATGGCTTGATAATTCTGGAAATTGCCACAGCTGCTCCTGATCCCCTCTCCTGAAGTCTCCAGGTGCAGATTGTCCTGATCACCCCTGGGGTCAAGCTGCGGTTTCAGACCGGGCTGGTTATGGCTCCCAGAACGCTGCAGTGAGCCCTTCCTGTCCCGCGTGCAGAGCTGCATTCAGCGGGAGATATGTTTTCCTGTAATTTTGTGAGTTCTGCAGTGCTAAAATTTGTTTAGTCATATTTTATAGGTATTTGAGGTACATTTTGTGGGAGCTGATGAGTGTTCCTTCTTCTATGCCGTGATCTTGGCTCCACCCCCCCAGCATCCAGTTTCAGTAATGAGTAATGGAGACAAGAAAAGGCTACTCTTCTAAAATATGCAATGGAATAAAATATTATCCATCTTAGAAAACCACCTGGAAGAAAGAATATTCTTCCTAAAACCTAAATGGTCACACTTTTCCTCCTCCTCTTCTATTACCTGTATATTTATGCATGATAGCATGAAGGGATCATAGAGTTATGGAATCTTAAGCTGTAAGGAATGGTTGATGTTAACATAGGAATCATTTAAATTGTGTCCACTCAGACATCTTTTCCTGAATTTCCAAGTAAGAACAACTCTTGATGGTATGTCATAATCTTTCTGTGTCTTTTCCTGTGGCTTAATCCAGCAAGAGTAATCACAGAATTTAAATCTGGAAGAAATCTTTAACATAATTTCATCAAAATCCCTCCTTTACCCAGCAAGGAAATGTAGAATTTAAGGATCCTTAGAGAATAAAACAGAAAAACAGAGCTAGAAGGTGATTAAAACTAATTTTAAGGTGCATTAGAGATAATCTTTTCCAACATACTAATGTTACAGAACATCTCAGAAACATAAAATTACTTGTCTAAGGTCACAACACAAAATGTAAAACTCGAGACCCAATTCCAATTTTTTTTTTCTTACATCGAGTATTCTACTCTTTAAAACTGTTCAGTACATCCAGCCTTATCAGTGGTAGATTGGCTTTTAAAGCCTCTCTTTGTCTTTCCACTTCATAATACTCTAATCTAGCATTTAAATTTATCTGAATTATTCAGTAAATTCATAAATATTTATTAAACATGTACTATGTATCAGGATATCTACTAAGTACATAACAATTAACAGTACAGTATCCATTGAAGAGAGTGTCTAGAAAAGTACTCTTTCTATTTTTGTACTGTGTATTTCTGTGATATAGTACTGTCATGTATAACCTATGCACCAAACCCCAAACTCTCTGATGTCCTGCTCCCATTGTCAATCTCTATCTCAAACATACACTGTAAGGACTCTGAATCCCACCATTCAAGTGCACTGTCCATCACAACTCTTTCCACTTTTACATCATGGTGCCCATGGCCTCATTTTAAAAAAAAAATTGCACTTGTTCCCAATCTATACTCTTTGTCTTAGAAGTAACTCCTTTTTCATCTCTTGACTCATATTACACATCTGATCATGGAAAACAATTTTACGGTAAACTCATTGTCTGTTTGCACTGCTCTTTTCATATGCTTATTCTAACACACAACTGGAACACTTTCCTTTCACTCTCTTTCTCCGTAACAAGTTTTACTTGGTCCCTTAAATTTTATTCAATTAACTAAGATGTGAGGTTCCCTCCTGCCACCACAAAATGGGCCTGGATGAATGCTGGCATCTGCTTCCTCCTGAAGAGCTCTAGGCCACAGATGCTTCCCTTTGTTTCCCCCTCTTAGCCCCACACCATCCTCAAATCTTGACATCTGGCTAACTCTAGTTAAGGAAGACTTGTTTTCCTCTATCACAAATATGTGTTTAATATTATATTTTCTTTTGTTTTATGTGTGTGTTTTAATAGAGACTAAGGCATCTTCATTTTATAACCTTCTCTTTTAATAGAACAGTTCTCTTTCATGATGAATAATTTTGTCTGTAAAGTATCCACAATCATATTTAATTACAGACCATCTAGGGAAGAATACATTTGCACTCTGTATGAATGGAATTTTAAAAATGAAATGAAAAATAGTCATGCAAGTCAGGACAATATATAGATATGGTTATAGATATAGATATAGATATGTAGATATACATCATATATGGACACATATGTGCGTACATTTCAAGCTATGATGAAGTATCTTTGGAATGAGTTCAATATTACTAAAATATTTCTGTAATGTAGTTTATAGCATGACAAGGTCTTCTCTGAGTTGTTTGAAGTACTTTCACAAGTTAATTACAAAAATACATATTCATAGTTAAATTTGAGCCCTTAACATAGAATAAATGCACATTAAAAATATCTTGACATTCATGGAGACAAAAAATAAATTTTTGTCACTACCATACTTCCAAAGTCTTTACTGGTAGTTGGATAGTTGGAAGATGACAATTAGCTCCTTTTAGCAGGAGAACCTTTCTTTTTGATTGCATTTCTGTCTGCAAATGATGAGTGAATTAAAGAGGCAATCATTTCTATAACTTAATACAAAATTTAAACTCAAACCATTTGTTTCAAATATATAGGTAATTAAAGTAATTTTTTCATTCATTCATCCATTCATTCGTGCTTTGATACTGAATGTGCAGATCTCCTATTTATTTAAAAAAGTAGACCTTGCCTCCAGGAAGTCAGATGCTATATAATTCAGCAAAATTTACTAAGAAAGAGAAGTCATAATCAGTGATGTCACTTCCCCATTCATACCTAGTAACATGGAAATCTTTTTTAACTCAAGATTTTTCTTTCTCTTTAAACGCCCTCACAGCAGCTGCTCAACTCATAAGCAGGAAATCTCAAAATAGCAAAATAAAATCAAATGTTTTAATTCTATTTTTTTTAAAGAATTTCACTACATCTATTTTTGGACTGAAAACTGGAGTAGAATAGGTTATAATCAACCAATTTCCCTTCCTTTCACACTAACAGGAAACCTTTTTTTTTTTGCCTTTCTCTAAATCACCAAGGAAAATGACTCGATGGCCCAATTATGACTCCGGATATCAAAGAGAATCGCAACACTAGCTGAACATCAATGTTCACTCTAAAATTTGGTCTATGGAAGAGTTTATTAGTTATGTATATTATTGTTCACATGGAAATATACTACCTCTTACAGTATCTGTATGACCTTGGGCATATTTTGAGATGTGGTTTTCTCTCATATAAAAAGAGGAAATTTGACTCAATGAACTCTGAGTTTTGGGTTTTTTTTTTTTTTTGGTTTTGCTCTATGATGCTATGATCCTATGAGTCAATCTACCATTAGAGAAAATGTGTTTGAATGGATAGGCTTCTTCTGATACATCTATACGTTCCATATCATCTAAATAATTCCATTAATAAGTTAATTAGATCATTATTTTCTTACTATGAGGCTTGGGTTTGATGGAAATTATATTTTTGGTTATCAGATGACTTGGCATATTTTTGGGTGCTGAATAAAATAAAATCAATGTTTTTTAGTAGATAACTGTAATTTAATCTAGATGTGGAATCCCCAGTATAGATACTTCCCCATTTGTGCAGAGCAGAAAGCAATTCTCCTAAAGCTTAGTTTTTAATACTTGGCTAGGGAACTGAAAGATTAAATGATTCACTAATGGTATTTGTAAGAGGAAGGCCTTGAACTTGAAACCAGGAGTAGTCCTCTAGCTACTAAATCATACTTGTTCTGCTGTGGGGATCAAAACAAAATGTGTAGTGTTCATAAATAATTATGATAGCTAGACAAAGCATTCAATGTAAAAAAAACATGACATGTCCACACTGTCATACTCAGAAAAACGGGATGATACAGTATTTTGTGAAGGTATAATTTACATTTATTTTTGTTCAGTAGGACAGAAATGATAGGAGATTTAACCTGCTAACCCTTTTAGAGAATATGCTACCACAAATTCCATATGTAATATATTTGCTTTATATATAAATATATACAAATAAGTGAAGCATCTGAAAATTTTATTTGTATAGAGAATTCCTGGTTTAATGAATCCCTCCACTAGTGCAGATTATAATTATCTAGGCAGGACTTAGTAGATGCCTCAGGGAAAGATTCAGAAATAGAGATATAGATTAAATGATTTGCCTAGGGTCAACACAATTAATAAGAAAGAAAGGCAAGTTGTGAACTCAGTTTTTCCTGACCCCTAGACCTGCACTGAACCATAATATCTCTTCCATAGTGCCATTGGATTTACACATAGATAACTGTGCACTCAGTAAAAGAAATAGTAGTCTAGCTAACATATTCTGTGAAGTTGAATTCATGGCAAAGACATGGATATAATGAATAGCCACTATCATTTACTAAGACTTCTAGCAGTTAATCTGCAGGGATTCTTATAACAATGTCATTACCTATTATCTATCTGAAGAGAAGAAATAATCTCAACAAAATCAATCCCACCTAAGCTATGGATCTCATTAAATATTAATCAAGGCAGTTAACTGTTTTATATGCACTAAATGAGACAGACTGTGACAATGAAGAATGAGATAAATCCCAGAAAAAATGTCTGCATACCTTTGGAAAGTGCTCTGAATATACACTTGAATATAGCTGTCACTGATTTTCTAGTTCTATATATAATTGAATCTTTAACAAATTTGTTAAGGTTAGTAGCAAAAAAAAATAATCTTAATATCTTTGCCCTTATAATGAACAAATCTTTATTGTTTACATACTATGTTAGGCTAGACTCTGTTCTAGGCAGGAAATTTGATGCATAGTCCTCCTAATAAGGACCAGACAATGGTAATATGGAGACAAAAGAGTAGACATAAAATTCATAGGCAATAATGAAAAACTGTACATTTTCTGTACAAAACTAACACAAACTATGAGCAGTATATTGTAGAGAAAGAGATCAGTGTGAATTGGAGTTGAAAGAAAAAGCTTAATGGGAAAGGTAGTGTATTAAATGGAGAAGGAAAGGAAAAGAAGTGGATATAACTGAAGTAGAATATACAATTGAGGAGTTTGCTAACAAGAGTAACGGAAATAATTTGGTGACTAGGTTTTTAAATGTAAGATATTTTTAAAGACTGAAATCATTGTAAATTTGTAAACATTCTTATAAAGATGGACAATGTTAACATAGTAGAGAAAAAAGTGTATAAATTATAGGAGTAAGGTCCCAGAATGAGTTGCAGCATAGACTTACAGTGAAGCAGAATTGCTACCAGGAAATGTGTGCTTACTTTGTAATTGAGAACTGGCATTGAGATTCTGATTCTGATGCTTTTAACTTTGGCAACTTATTCATGTCACTTTATATCACTTTACTTCAGTTTCCTCTTCTGTAAAATAAACAGATTACACTTGATAACCCTACATTAAGGATTGTTCTTTTTTGAGGTGTCAGATTCTTTTCGCAAAATGGTAAAACCTTGTCAGAAGAGGAGGTAGCTAGAAAGAACTTGGAAAATAGTATGATTCAGTCTGTTTTCTTCTCTGAAGACATATAGCATGTTTCATCTTGAATCCTTTGGGATTGTCATAAATCTTTGTATTGCTGAGAATGGATAGGTCATTCACAGTTTTTAATTGTATAATATTACTATTGTTGTATACAAAGTTCTCTTTTTTATGTTCACTTAACTTCACATCAGTTCATGTGAGTCTTTCCAGGTTTTTCTGAAAACACCATTGCTTGCCATTTCTTATAGCACAATAATACTCCATCAAAATCATATACCACAACTTGTTCAGCAATTCCTCAATTGATGAGCATCACCATAAAAACAGCTGCTCTAAATGCTCTTGTATAAGGAGGTCCTTTCCCCTTTTTTGTCACTTTGGGATACAGATCTAGTAGTGGTATTACCTAATCAAAGGGAATTCATAGTTTTATCATCTTTGGGTTATGGATCCGTATTCCTCCCTGGAATGATTGGATGAGTTCACAACTCCACCAACAGATTTACTATTAATACTGATGCTCTAGATTTATGGATGACATTAACCTCCAGATGACTATTGGATCTTTTTAATGAAATCTGTAGTTACACAAGAAAGATCACTTTAGCACACATACAAGAAAAATATAAGAGAATGAAGAAATAATACATGTTGCCAAGATTAAGCCACACAATTGAACAGGTGGCTAGTCCATAGAAGGTCATTGAACTCAGAATTCCCCCCAATTTACTTGAAGAATGAGATTGTCCTGAATCACTTTTGAGAAAATTACATAATGTATCACCTTCAGTCAGATCAAGCTGGTGCCTACTTTAAAAGTCCATTATTTTCACAATGCCTTTCTACTAAATTATATGACTTTTTATTGGCCAGAGCTTTATGTGATGATGACTGTGACAAACCTCATTATGCAAGGTTCTATTGGCATATTAATTACTACATGTAGAAAGAAAACGAAATCATGGTTAAAATCCCAGAGTGAGATTGGATCACTGGATCAATGCTTACTCTCCACTGAAAGCACCTGTACTGATTTCCTTGAATTGCATCATAATCTACCATAATCTTTTAGGTGGGCTTTCAAAAGTCCAATCATTTTAAATTTAAAATACATTGTAATTTTCCCTTTGCAATCTGTGTGTGTGTTTGTGTGTGTGCGTGTGTGTGTGTGTGCGTGTGTGTAAGAGACAGAAAGAGAGAGAGAGAGAGAGAGAGAGAGAGAGAGAGAGAGAGAGAGAGAGAGAGAGAAAGGGTATTACTGGAAGTTAACGATTGATTTATTTTGAAATCATTCTCTGAGTAATGCGGCAAGGATGTAGACAGACTGGCCAATCAGGGCCTAATATTCACAACATGAGAAGGGTATTCTTTCTACCAGCAATCCATGTGATGAGATTTGGTGAAGCAGCCTCTGGAAGTGCTTAATGACAGTTAAAGAATGAGCACTGCCACCATTTTAATAGCAAATGTGGGAATTCTGTGACTACATCCTGTTTATTTCCTGTGAGATTGAAAAAAAAAGGCCTTTTAAGTGGCTTTAAGCTGGAAATAAAAGGGCTTACAAAAATGTTCTGATGGAGAAATTGTCTCTATTTTTACTGATGGCAATTAAGGCAAACACTGCTGCATGTCTCTGATTCCAAATTCAATATTTAGTTGCAGGCACACATCTAAACTATTATTGAAATTTCCAAAGGTGTTGATATTAATAATGTGTAATAACATGCTTACTTCAATGATTGAGATTTCCTTGAAAATCTTGCAGTCAGAAAAGGATATTGTCATTCTTGTCCCCCAATTTTAAGTCAAAACTGTTGGCAGAACAATAAAATATATCAAAATATATTTTCAATTTTACGTGACTTATACATTTTGCTATGAGATTGTTGCTACAAATTGACCACAAGAACATTTTGTCTGTGTCTGTGGAATCAGACCCAGTACAGGCTTAAATGATACTGGCTAATTTAAAAATTAGAAAAAAAAATTATTGCTGAGTGATGAGAACAACACATCTTGTCTGAAAAAAAAAAAAAAACAACTTAAATTGTATCACCTATTTTGTTTCCTGAATAACTTTGTAACAAGTTTGGATTTTATTTGCAAACAGTGGGAACCTATATAAATTTTATGTCTTTAGAAATATTTTACATACATTGTGAAGTTACATTAGAATCCACTCCCATGGGAGGTGGCAGTGTTCCAGGAGGGCCTGATGGTAATGAGGCTACTGGGCTCTAGAAGGCCCTGACGGCAATGGTGGCTGCACTCTGAGAGACACAAGGGAGTCCTGCTGATCCACCAACCACAAGGGCCATTCCCAGCCCTACCGCCTCAGGGCCAGGATCAGATGGAGCTGGGTAAGAGACAAAGGCAGGACCCATGGCAGGGGCAGCAGCTACTCCTGGGGCTACCCATTCACAGACTAGAAATTAAAAAAAAAAAACCTACCCAAACTTCCAGGGCCCAGGATGGCAGAGTGAACCCTGGCTGTTCCAACCTACCCCCCTTCCTTCCCCGACCCTGAAAACACAGAAATTATTGCCTCAGAGAAAAATTTTAAGCAGTAAGGGCTTAGGAACCTCAGAGTAGGGGCATGACTAAGGTCCTGCCTCAAAATGTGAAGAAAGCAGACTACAAAGACAAAGACTCTGGAATCTGATTATTGTGAGAGGGAGGAACCAAACTCAGAAGGAGAGAGTATTGATTCAACATGCACAGCTGAAGCCTTAACAGAAACTATAACCTGGTTTCAGTCACAGAAAGCATTCCTAGATCAGCTCAAGAAGAACATTGAAATCCATGTTAGAGAGGTAGAAGACAAAATCACCACTTCTTGTAAAAACAAAATTGTGAAATTAGAAAAACATTACAATGAAGAAAACAGCTCCTTAAAAATTAAAATGTGTGAATTAAAAATGAAATCTTAACATATTAAAAGCAGGTCCAAAAACTAACCAAGGAGAACAATTCACTAAAAATTAGAATAAATCAAATTGAAGCTAATGACTCTATGAGGAACCAAGAATCAGTCAAACAAAATATCAAGACTGAAAAATTAGAAAAAAAGGTAAATGGAAAAATAACTGACCCGGAAAACAGATCTAGGAGAGATAATCTGAAAATTATTGGTCTACCAGAAAATTATGATGAAAAAATGAGTCTGCACAATATGCTCCAAGAGCTCATCAAGGAAAACTGCCCTGAGATCCTAGAACCAGAGGGTAACTTAGAAATTGAGAGAATCCACCAGACACCTCCTGAAAGAGATCCCAAACTGAAAAGTCCACAAAACATTGTGGCCAAATTCCAGAACTATCAGGTAAAGGAGAAAATACTACAAATGTCCAGAAAGAAACAATTTAGATATTGTGGTACCACAGTGAGGATCACTCAGGATCTGGCAGCCTCAATGTTGAAATATTGGAAGAACTGGAATATGATTTTTCACAAGGCAAAAGAGCTTGGGTTACAACCAAGGATGACCTGTCTAGGGAGACTGAGAATAATCTACCAGGCAAGGAGATGAACATTCAGTGACATAACAGAATTCCAGACCTTCCTGATGAAAAAGCCAGAGCTCAATGGGAAACTCAACCTCCAATTACAAGACCCAAGGGAGATATAGAAAGGCAAATAAGGAAAAAAAAAACATATAAGTTGCTATTTAATAAGGGCAAACTGTTTACAAGCCTATATGAGATGCTGATACCTGGTAATATCATGAATTCTATACCTATGGCAACATCTACAGGGGACATAGACAAATAGAGGATGTGGATAAAAATTACACAAAATGATCATTAAAAAAAATCTTCTTATGGGACTGCAATGGAAGAAGAGGAATGAATGAAGTAGAAAAGGGTAAATTATGCAAAAGAAAAAGGCATAAAAACATTATAGTAGAAGGAAAGAAAGGAGGGAGATGAGCAGTTTATGAGCTTTTCCCACATTGGCTCTGGTGCAAGGAGGGAATAACATAATCAGTTAAGTATAGGACTCTATCAAGGAGAGACATAAAACTTATCACAATAGAGGAAAAGAAGGGAGGGAGAGGGGAATTGCATGAGATTGATTCTTGTCAGTCTTGGTTTGAGGAAGAAATAACATACTACATTAAGTATAAAAATTGAACATTTCCTACAGGCAGTAGGAGGGGGAAAGGGCTACAAAAGGGGGAGGAGTTAGAAGGAAGGGAAGAAGTAGTAAGGGAGAAGTGTGGGAAAAGGGAGGGGGCTAATAAGAAGGGAATACTGTGGGAAGTGGTGGTCAAAAATAAACTCTTAAGAAGGGGAAGGGAGAAGAGAACAATAAAAGCATAAACGGGAAGAAATAGGTTGGAGGGAAAGAAAAAGATAGTAATCATAACTGTAAATGGGAATGGGATGAACTCTCCCATAAAATGGAGGCAGATAGCAGAATGGATTAAAAATCATAATCCTACAATATGCTGTTAACAAGAAACACATCTGAAACAGGGGAATACACACAGAGTAAAGGTAAAATGCTGAAGTAAAATATACCGTGCATCAGCTAAAGTAAAAACAAAAACAAAAACAAAATAACAACAACAACAACAAAAAAGCAGGGGTAGCAAATACTTATCTCAGTGAGCTTTTGAGATTCTTTTTCCATCTGGCAAATTCAACTTTTTAAGGCATTCTTCTCTTCATTGGCTTTTTGGGCCTCTTTTGCCATTTGTGTTATTCTATTTTTTTAAGGTGTTACTTTCTTCAGTCAGGTTGTTGACTCTCTTTTCATGATTTTCTTGCATCATTCTCATTTCTCTTGTCAATTTTTTCTCTTCTTATTTGGTTTTCAAATTCCTTCTTAAGCTGTTCTATGCCTTTTAAATAGTCTACATTTTTCTTGGAAGCTTTTGGTGAGGGAGTTCTGTCTGTGTTGTCTTCCTCCCATTCCATGCTTTGATCCTTTTTGTCCCCCATTGCTGGGTTTGCTTTGCTTCCTTTGCCTACACATGTTGCCAGTCAATTACTTGACTTTTAGGTTCAGTAGAACTCTGCTTTCAGAGGGGAGAGATCTGTCTCAAATCACTGGGGTTTTTGCAGCTGCCAGAGCTATTAGGAAGCTACCATTTCTACAGCCCCCACCAGCTTTGGCTCACTCAAAACTCACCTCAGAACCACCATCCAAGACTGAAATCTGATCCAAGAAGCTCAAGTCAAGAATACTTAGCCTCTGAGTGATTGCTTGACCTTCCCCTGCAATCTGCAGGGCTGGAGCTTCTGAAGCAGCCATGTGGAGGGGGCTTCAGGGCCCCAGCTTCAGACTGCTTCTGACCCTGAGGCAGTAGGCTGGACCCTGTCCCCAGAATTTATCCAACTTCCACTGACCTTTCACTTAGTCCTTGTTTCTTATGGCTTGGTAGTTCTGGAAAATGCCACAGCTGCTGGTGATTTGTGCTCCAGCAGCAGCATGTTCTGGGGGCCCTAGGGCTGCAGCCATGGGTTCATGTGGTGCTGTTCTGGGCTCCCAGCATGCTGTGATGAACCCCTTCCTGCCTGCCTGCCAGGATGCCTTCAGCGGGAGATTTGTTACTCTGTCATTTTGTGAGCTCTGGAGCTTTAAAATTTGTTTAGTCATATATTGTAGGTATTTGAGGTGGTTATGGGTAGAGCTGCAGAGTTTTGCTTCTTCTATGCTGCCATCTTGACTCTGACCTGTTTTGTTCTGTTTCTCTTTCCCACTGATCCTTCCATCAGTTACAATCCTTCTTTACAACCTGAATAATAGTTAATGGGAAGATATTTGTAGACCCTATATATGCGTGCATGCCATCATGATGGGAGGGGGGGGGGACTGGGAAGCTGAGAAATCTGAAACGCAAGGAATTATGGAACTAAATGTTGGAAACTAAAAGTAAATAAACCAATTTTTTAAAAATTAAAAAAAAAGAATCCACTCCCATGAACCTACATTCTAAACGAGTTTTGTAATAAAACCTGCCTCAAATATTCATTAACTATGTGACCCTGTGCAGTCACATTATCTCTCGCGCCCTCAATTTCTTCATCTATAAAACATGAAAAATAATAACATCCTTCATAATTTTTTTTGGTTAAGGGTAATCCTAAGATATTATCCGTAAAGTGCTTAGAAAACATTAAAGTGCTGTATGAACATATCACTATTGTCTCTAGGACAAAAGAGAAATTCCTCTGTTCAGCTTCCTATGCAAAGCCTGGCTCCAGCTTTTCTTTTCTGCCTCTTTAGATATTACTATCCTTTCACACTTGAAAGTTAAGCCAAACTGTCCTTTTCTCAGTTATTTACATGTGTCTCTCTAGGCTCCATCTCTGTCTTTGTATTGGCCATCCCTCATACTTGCAATATATTTACTCCTTATTTAAGTTTTATAGAATTTCATTTCTTCCAAGACTCAGATTAAGCAACTCTCTGCTAAGTTTTTCCTGGTCTGTCAACTACTAGTAACCTGCCAGGCTAGATACATTATATGTAATGTCATTTTATTTATTTTGTATCTGTTGTATGGGATATATTTATTACATATTTAATTACTTTTGAGAAAAGTATTTTTGTTTTGTGTTGTGGTGTTTGGTGGTTAGAGATATATGTCTATAAGTTTTTTTCTTCCTTTCCCCCTCCATTAGTCCCTCTCTCACTCTTGTCCTTCCTTCCATCCTCTTTTCCCTCCTTTCTTCCTTCCTTCCTTCTTTCTTTCTTTCTTTCTTTCTTTCTTTCTTTCTTTCTTTCTTTCTTTCTTTCTTCCTTTCTTTCCTAGATTAACACTGTCTCTCACACACATATCAGGGACCTAATCATTGCTTATTGATAAAAATCACTGGGGATTTTTTATATCAGAAATGAGTAATGTAATTCAAACCAAGCTGTAGATAAACTTATCCAGAAATAAGTTATAAGAAGGCGTGGACAGGGAAGAATCCTGACATTTCCTCTTTTCTGTGCTTCCTAAGATAAATCTTCAATCAAATCCAGTAAAATGAACATTCATTAAATACCTACTTTGTTTCAAGCATTTCACTAAGAGCTGGGGATACAATAAATAAAGAAGAAAACTAGCCCCTACCCTTAATAAACTTACAAGGAGGCAGAAAATCCACAATGAGGAATGAGAATTATGGTGAGTACCAGAGGGCTTCTGAAGGGACCATTTTGTTCCCTCAAGTTGACACCCAGATAGAGCAGCAGATGCAAAGGGTAGACAGATGACATTCCAATTTCTGCCTTCTATAAAAGAAGCTTTTGAGAGAAGTTTAATACTTCACCCTCCAGCCATCCAATAAGAGGGGAGAAGAGGCAGAGGAAAGTAGTATCAATCAAGATTGAGTTGGGAAGTGAAACTTCCTTTACCAAAGGAAATTTCATACTACTGTATCATATCCTTCAATCACTGAACTATCTAAACTTTGCAATAAATATGCATAAACATATCTATATTGATATGAATATGAATATAATTAAGTAAAATTTCAAATTCAATATTCTTAATTTTTCTGTGCTTGCTTGTATGTTTGTGTGTGTGTGTGTGTGTGTGTGTGTGTGTGTGTGTAGTGGTGGTGGTATTGCTGGTGACAGTGGAGTCCGGTATTTGTTGTTGTTCTTGCTCTTTTATTTTCAAGGAAATCTAATTTTAGTACATGACCTAGATTTCAGTGCATAATGTATTCAAAATAACACAGCAGTTGCTTTTTTTCCCTCTCTGGCTTGCTGACTGAACAAAGACAATTTCCCAGCATCTGAATTTCCCCAAAGCACTTACCTTTGAATGGGCTTCCTTCATATTTATGTATTTATAATGTAGCCACTTTCAAGTACATATTTCTTACAAAAATCTTTCAAAGTGTAGTAACATTGCTGTGTCTGAATGGGTCTTTGTGGTCTAATCTACAGTTGCATAGAATAATTATGTGCATTCAGAGATAAGGAAAATGGATGGGTCTATGAGTCTGGAATGTGCCATATTTTACACATATTTTATTTCTTATAGACATAAGCTGGTATCATATTCAAAGTTAGAATATATACATATCTCTCTATCTATCATCTATCTACACACAAATATATAGTCTATCTATACATATACATGTGTATATTGCTATGTCTTTCTTCATAAATATAGCTAAACACATGTGTGTATATATCACACATATATATGTGTGTGTATACATGTACATATATATGTACACACACACACCCAAATATGGTGTGTGTATGTGTATGCAGAAACATATATAAGGTAAACATACATACACTTAAATTTGTGTGTATGCCTTACTTGTCTGTTGGACCAAGAAACATTACATATTTTAGAATTTCATGATGCTTTAGAAATCATCTAAGCATCTTACTTTCAATTAGAAATAATTTAACCAAGCTACTTTATTCTAACTTTCATACAGCATCTAGCGTAGGGCCAGGAACTTAAGGCAAATATTAGAT
>CM053583.1:162203543-162243538 GCA_028627135.1 Pseudochirops cupreus
AGACATTGAAATGCCCTAGGAAGACAAGTAGCTACAAGACAATGCCTTCTTAAATATGGAAAATAATCTCTCACAAATATATACAATGGCCATGAGAAGAAAGATCACTAATACAGGAAAAATGTGGGGTAGATATGCACATCAAGAACAGGCATGGCCAAGGTGCATTACACCCCAAGAACTGTGGGAACTCAATGTCCTTTGTCTCCTTGTAGAGGGTGGGTACAGCATCTCCACCAAATGGGCTATTTTAGTATCCAAACATTTATTTCTCTCTTCAGTCTAACTCCCCAATGCTAAGTCTGGCTTTCTTTTTACTCTATAACTAGGACTCATCTTTACCTCTAGAAACTCATACTTTAAAGCTATTTGAACCTGGTTTTTATATGTCCTTATCTCTCTGGAGAGTTTTTTCTTTTTTCCCTCTGTCAGATGCAGTGTTTCCTACTCATTGATACTAGTTGAGTAATTCTATTCAAAGTATTTATAAAGAAGATAAGGAAAAATATCACCAACTATCTTGCCACTGTTACCTTCTGCTAAAGGCATAAATTCTTTCATAACTTTCCTTATGTTCTTAAGTTCCTTGAACTTTCCAAATGTAATTAAAATGGTACTGCGTAGTGAAAACAACTGGTCAATGGCCAAATAACACTATGTTCCCTACATAAGAAATAACAAAATTATTTTGTTGCAAAGGATATATTCAAATGTCTCATAACTCAGGAGTTTCTGAGTTTCCAAGATTTAAGAAATTAAGGCAAATATCTTTTTTTATTGTGTTTCATTTTATTATAGTTGCCAGATATTACATTTTTTTAATTGAAGACTTATTGCAACTGTACATCAGCCAACTATATTGGTTCTATTTTCTGAACAATAACATGTGCTCACATCACGTCTCTCTGTCACATTTTGCTAATTCTAACAATATTTCAAACTTTTTCATTATTATTGTATATGTTATGATTATATGTGATCAATCATCTTTGATTTTTTGTTACCATGAACCACACCCATATAAGATGGGAAACTTAATAAATGTTGTGTGTGTTCTGACCATTCTATCAACTGAACAATCCCCTGTCACTCTCCCTCTTCTCATGTCTTCCTATTATCTAAGATATGACAGTATTGAAGAATATCTTATAAACTTGGGTAATATGGTGATGGAAGGGTTTGAAGAGATTGGCTTCAATTTTCAAAGCTGTTCATCACTAGGTAAAATGCTATCAAAAGCATTACATGCTACAGAAAATATGTCATGAAAGACATAGTCAATTGATGTGGTAAACTTAATTGTTGTCTTATTTTTAGAAATTACTAGTCACCTCATCCTTCAACAAGCACCATCATCATCAAGGCAAGACTCCCCTGGCAAAAAGGTTACAACTCAGTGAAAGCTCAGATGGTGCAGAGATGGAAAAAAAAATAGGAGACTCCTATTAAAAATTGTGTTAAATGACAGCTGATCAAGCCAGAGAGCATCTCTTCTTTTAGAAATCATTCTCAGCTTTTTTAAATGAAAAAATAATGTGATAAATTTGTCAGATTCGTTTTTATTTTTTTCTCTAAGATACAAATTTAAATACTTGTCATCAAACACAGGTTGACAAAAGGATATAAACTTAAGGGTATCCAACAAGTCAGTGAGTTTAGGCTGATTTTAACAGTTGGACATCTTCCTGAGTAAAGTTGAATGCTATTTATGGGAAAAGTGAGAGAAAGAGAAAGTACAGAGCTATGTGTTTGCTTCTTGCAATGGGAAAAAAAGACAATTTAAAAATAGAAGTAGCTAAGTTGCCTCCTGCAATGATCAGGTTCTGAACTACTATAGTAACCTAACCTAATAGTAGCAGAAGTACTATAAAGGCAAAATGAAAAATTCTTAGTGACTAATTGCTTATATGGTAAGACAGATAGCTAAGAGTTGGTGATGATTCTTGGATTGTGAACTTTAATAGAAATTAGGTAGAGGGTGGTTTGGGGGGGGTCAAAGATAATGAGTTTTCTTTTGAACATTTTAAATTTGAGATTTCTATGGGATATTCAGTTTGAAATGCCCATTAGGCAGTTGGTGATGCAGAACCAGAGGTGAGGAGAGAGACCAGGATTAAATATAGAGGCCTGGGAAACATCTGCATAGAAATCATAATTGAACCCATGGGAGCTGATGAGACTGTTATAGAATTAGTTTTGTAGAATAGAATTATCACTGTGGCTACACCTTGAAGAGTCTTATATTACCTTAATATATACATGGGGCACACTTTATTGGAAATGAGCATATATATATTTATACCTCTATTGACTAATTTATTAAAAATCAAAAACAATAATTAAAAGCAACATAATAGTAACATTTTTCACACCTTTCAGTTAATTGTGAGTTAAATGTGATCTAATGTACAAAATCAATTGAAAACCTGCCCGATGTCTACTCAGATCAATGGTATTCTAAATATGTATGGAAATCAATTGTGCTAAAAGTCATTTTTAAAAATTGGGCAGAGGAGTAGTTTATGTTTTTGATGTTTTACTTGTCTCTTTTATATACTGATCTTTTCTGTGTTTTTATAAAGTTTTTCTCAAAGAAGCTCTAGAGTCTCTGATTCTTCCTCACTTACACACACACACACACACACACACACACAGGGAAATAAAATCTATAGAATTTTGGAATGGATATTTGGTCAGAACTGCTCTGACTGACAATATGAACATCAATTTTGCCTGATCTTCAATTCATTTTAATTTTCTGCCTTTTCTATTTCAATTATTTACATTTATCATAATACATTTTTTAATGTTTAAATATACACACACTATATACACATATTATAATGCATACATTATGTCATCATATACACACACATACACACACACAATATGTTTGCTTTTTATCTCCCTCATTAGAGTGTTACCCCCTTGAAAGCAAGTTTTTTTTTGTTTTGTTTTGTTTTTACTTCTTTTTGTATCCCCATAACACAACACAGTGCCTAGAACAAAGGAGGGCCTTAATAAATATTTATTAATTTATTTCTCCTTTGCTAGGTACTAACTGATCTCTTAAACTAGGATTCCTCCAAAAGTTAACCTGACCTTTCCTTTACCCATCAGGAAGAACAAGGAACTATACTTTTGTCTTGCCATTCTCTAGTTTTAGAAACCTAAACATGGTTATCTCTTTATCAGGGATTGATCATTACATAAAACTGATTTTATTTAATATGAAAGGCAAATTCTTTGGCCACTCAGTATTCTAGGTGTCTCTTTAAGGTTTTAAATGCCAGAGAAAATGCCAGTATACATTGTTGAAGTTTTCTTACTAGATAAGAAAACTGCAGAAAATTTCCTAGAGAGTGAAATATTCACAAATCTCAGTTTCTTCATTAGTTCCTCTAAAATAAAATGCAAAATTATGAGCCTGAAAAGAAATGCCAAACATAGACCATTTATACTGGAGAAAGGGTTTGATGGTCTGGTTTTTTTCCACTTGATGCTTCAGTTACAAATGAGCTTTATGCAGATGTTGTAAAATTGCTTTTCGAAAAACAAATTTAAAACATATACATATGCCAACTATTTTGTCTCCGTATCTTGTTTCTCATCCTAACATTTTCTTTATTTATGGAATGATGTAAAGGAATAGAAGGCTTTATCCTTATGACATTAAATAGTCTTAAAATTTCTTCATATCTACTGCCTAGTTAGAGAGATGGTAGGAAAAAAAATACAGAAAGTAAAAAAGTCCACAAAATCTGTGTATTCCATTTGTAATCCAAACATATATTTTCCTATTCTTCAAATTTACTTTGCTTGAAAGTATATGCCCTATTTCTTGAGAAATGCATGCAGCATTTTAGTTGTGTTTCTCTAGTATATTCTGTTGTTCTCAGAAGTTTAATTACACTTTGACATGTTTGCTCATGTTGTAAAATGTTTTTCTCCTTTTAAAAGTCATCTTGTAAAATGTTGAGTCATGCCAAGTCACACACCTAGCCAGAGGCTGCTAAGCAATAATTAGGATCAATGAAGACAAAGTGAGTGCTCCCAGTATTTGGCAGTACAAAGCCAAAGAGAAGCTTAGGTAAAAGAAAATCATGTGGTGAAAGGTTATTCCAGAAGGCAGGACCTGTGTATAAACTGGTTCCTATGAAGAGATTCACAACGAGCAGCTCTATAAATATCTTATTCTGTACTATTAAATTGTTAGTCTCAACTAGCAAAACAGAGTTAATTGATATGTGATATTTATTAATAAATCACTAAATACATAGGGAATGAAAAAATCTACAAAATTGCAGGTCAAAGTTGAGGAAAGGTCTGAATTAATCTGCATGAAGAAGGAGTTATTCAAAGCAAATAGTAATAATAGAAGTTATGTCATCTTTAATATTTTCACCTTTTAAAAAGAGAAACTAATTTTCACTTTATTTTAATAAATATATATTCCCATTTCCTTATGAAAACACAACAAAGTGACAGGTAATACAACATTTTGAATGTTGTTTTACCTCCATGCTCGTAGAAAATCTAATCCATACAGCCTGTTATACTGGTGAAGTGCCCCTTCTTATTTTCTGGTATGATGCAAGGTTAAAACAAAAGTCTTGAGTCTAGGTAAATGGCTACTGAGAACCTAACATGATAGCAGAGAATGTTAGATACCTTATATGAGCCCCAAATGCATCCTGTTTAAAAATCCAAGTTCTTTATATTTTATCATACGACAATTCCTTATTTAATACTCCATGAACTTGCTCTCCTACTTTTATAAAATGGGACATATTTTTTTTTACTTTTCATATAGAATCTCATTAACCCTTCTCAATGTGCCTTATTTCACCTTCTTTCCTATTCCCAGTGCAGCCCTTCTATTATTATTACATGCTTCCTCATTTTCTCCTTATGACTTTTCTCTCCCTGCTCCAAACTTTCTTATGTACCACTGCAGAAATAAACCCTCTGATTCACATATATTATCATGTATTTCCTGTCCTTTAAAACCTTAGTTTCTTTATTATTTCCCTCCCAAATTAAACACGTAATTATGTGTCTGATATTCATTAAGAATTTGATGCTAGCTTACTTCTCCATTTTTCTCTAAAGACTACCTTCATCCTCTAGGAAAAACAGACAAATTTTGACCTCTGAACACATATATCACATGGTCTTCTGTTTCAACCTCCAGGTCTATTGAATTTCTACTCAATTAAAAAAAACAAACAACTTTTATGCTCCCTCCTCCTTGAAACAAGCTCAGATGACCCTATTTGATAATGGCTTTCTCATAGGACCTCACTGAATTTAGTAACATTACTTTTCAATTGAATTGCCTTGTAACATTGAATATAATAAAAATCCAGCTTGTTAGAATTGTATTTTTTTTTACTGGATTATAAAGCCATTTAGAGTACAGAATACATTTTATCTGAGAATTTTTTGTGTCTCTATATAGAAGATTTTAAATATACATACAAGGAGCAGCTAAGTGGCACGGTGAATAGAGCACCAGCCTTGGAGTCAGGAGGACCTGAGTTCAAATAAGGCTTCAGACACTTAACACAAAAACTAGCCATGTGACATGTCACTGAACCCCAATTGCCCTACTTCCCCCCTCCAAAAAGCAAAAATAAAATAAAATAAAATATACCTATTTGCTATATGCATATTGTGTCACATGTATATATACACACATATATGTAATATATATGACATATACATATAAAATTTAATTTCTCTCTACATAATATAATACAAGATAGCAACATAATATATTAATATAATAAATAATATATGCAATAGGTAGGTAACATTTATTAATTATTTATTAGCAGCAGACATTATGCTGAATGTATACACGATTGTTGAATGAATAAAGACATATAAAAAATATAATTGTTTATAAAGGCAATAGCCATGTAATCATGACATAAAAATTTTACGTCATTAAGAGTTAAAAATCAAAATTGTACCTGTATCTTCAACAGGAAAATTGTTTTGGCCACATTATTATCCCAATAAAAATGCCGTGACTGGGGCATGTTTTTGAAAACCTATCAAACTACTACAAGTTCCTGAGTTCCTAATTGCTTGATTATGTAATCATTTCTGGGATGGATTCAATACAGTAGTCACAGGATATAAGCCATTGTGAGCAGAAGAAAAGTCAGAATGGGGCATTCCCAAGATTCCCCAGGTCATAGGAACAAGAAATCATTAAGGATACATGACAAAAAATATCTCAATAAAGGAATGTTTGACAGGAAAACATATGTCTATGCATGTCTATGTATATAATTTCCTGTTGTGTCAATCTGAGCATTTTACATATTTATACTTTTTGATCAATTTCTTTAAATTAACATTTTATTAACAGATAATGTTTATCAGACTATGTATAGTAAAATTGTATTTCCTTGTTGCCCATTTCAAATTGTAGCAAATTCCTTTGCCTCAATCATTTTGTTGTTCTTTATTTTATTTTGTTTATCTATTGGTTTATCAAGTATATTGGCATTATAAGAAATACAAGCATTCACTATTAATTCCCAATTATTTCATTTCCATTGCTTTATGGGTAAATCTCAACTTAAATTGGTGTAGAAGCTTTAGCGTACAATGCTGTATCATAGCACTAGAAAGATATCATTGTTAAAAAATGGTCAACTCAAAGAGATGAAGCAAAATGGCATCATGCTTAATGCATATGTAAGAATTACAATGATCACACAGTGGGATTACAACTTATTCTTAGTAAAATGTGAGTTTTATTCTTATTTCTCAAATTTAACATTACTACCTTGCCAAAAATAAACAGTTAACAGTGCAAGAGATTAGATACATGAGACACAACAGTCAATGACTATATTAATTGACTGTTTGATAAACCCAAATAATCCAGCTTCTGGGATAAGAACTCACTATTTGATAAAAACTGGAATATAATAGGGCAGAAACTGGGCGTAGACCAATATCTTACACTGTATATCAAAATCAAGTGAAAATGGGTGCACCATCTACGTATAAAGGCTAATGCTATAAGCAATCTGGGAGAGCAAGGAATAGTTTACCTGTCAGATTTAAGTAGAAGGGAAGATTTTATGATTAAACAAGAGTTAGAGGACAATATGAAATGCATAATGGATAATTATGATTACATTTAATTGAATTTTTGTGCAAATAAAGCCAATGTAACCAAGATTAAGAGGAAGTGGAAAACTGGGAAATAATTTTTACAACCAGTGTCTCTGATAAAGTTCTCATTTCTAAAATGTACAGAGAACTGAGTCAAATCTATAAGAATATAAATTATTCTCAAACTGATAAATGATCAAAGAATATGAACAGGCCATTTTCAGAGAAAGCAATTAAAGATATCTAGAGCATATGAAAAAAATGCTCTAAATCTCTATTGATTAAAGAAATGCAAATCAAAAGACCTCTGAGGTACCACATCTCAATGATCATACTGGCTAAGATGAAAAAAACAGGAAAATGATAAATGCTGGAGAGGATGTGGAAATATTGGATCACTAATGCATTGTTGGTGGAGTTGATTGTGTCAATTTGGTAAAGTCATTTAAACTCTGTGTTCTAGGTAACTCTTTAAGACTATAAGTTCCTATAAGTCAGTGTATTAACAATGTAGTATTCCCAATGCCTACAGTAACTATAAATATGCTGATATGGTTATTAATCACAAAATGTAACAGGCTCTCTACATAGGAAATATAGCTAGAACATTTATTCAGATACCAGAAAACTGAGTCCCCAAACCAGAAAGACAAAGACATCATAGTAGTTATGCAGTTGGCACATATAGTTAATGTAGTAAACACCCACATTCTCAAGCCTTCAAAACAAGACAGGCTACCTCAGGCAAAGATCCCTCTCTCCACACTCATGGCAACTGCTCAGAGTCTGTGCAGCTTGCTCCCAGTAGCCACAGCTCCCTGCAGTTCCCATCCCTAGCAATCCTTATCAGGAGTCTTTAGCAGAAGTTCTGGGTAGCTTAAAAAAAAAAAAAGAGTCCGCATCACAATAGCAGCCACTGCTTCCAGTCACTACCACATGGCTCTAGTTTGGCTCCAGCTTCCTCTTGCCCCACCCCTTCCTGCTATGTCAGGGGCATGGAAGTTCAAGGGGCATGGAAGATCTTAAAATTCTATAACAATTACACAAAGCTAGCTGGTTTCAAAAGTTGGACTTTAAAATGAGACTTTCCATTAAAAGTCCATTGTCCTTCCTACTTTCATATTGACTCTGTAACCTCAGTTATTCTAGTCATACAAGTAATGGTCATACTAGTCGAATTAGTCATATTAGTAAAGGCATGGTTTAAAAGGACATCAATGCTAACTTTCTGCTTTGGAAGAAATGTAGTTATGTCAGAGACATGTCCATTCTAAAAATTTGAAGTACCACAAACATGTTTTTATCTGTATCTATCTATTCATCTGTATGTAATAGGACAGAATAAATATGTGACATAGCTATCATGTCTACAATATGTGCATTTTCATAAAATATAATAATTGGAATCACACAATACTAGTGAATGGACTATAAAGTCAATTTACTGATAGACAATTAAGGAGTCTGAGGACTTTGGTTCATATGCCATTTTTGATTGTTGAAGTTTGTGTAACCCAGGCCAATTTATTAAACGTCCCTGGGCCTCAGTGCTCCCATGCTTAAAATTAAAGTAAAATCAGATGTTCTCTGAGTTCCACTTCCAGATAGAAATCTATGATATTATTACGTGTAAAAATAGAGATCCACTATTTGAAAATCAGGGCAGTGAGGGTTCTAGATAGATAGACAGGGAGAGAAACATAAATATCTATATACATAGATATAGAGATAAATATGTGTACATGAATTTGTATATATGTAAATACATGTATCTTCATATGTGTTTATTAGGTATGCACATACATACACATATATATATGAACAGTATATGTTTATGCGTGTGTACATATATTGTGCATGTATATGTGTAGATAGATAGACAGATAGATAGATAGATAGATAGATATAAGTATCTATTCCTGTGGATAGATACAGAGATGTGATGTAGAGATAGATATAGATCCACAGATTAATAAATCTATATACGTCTCTATAGATCAGTAACATATCTAATCATATCTAGATAGGAAGCTATAGAGACAGATAGACATAGAAGAAAGATAGATAGATAGATAGATAGATAGATAGATAGATAGATAGATAAAGAATCGAATAATTTCAAATTTTGAATCAGGGGATAACCCCAGGCAAGTCAGAACTATGAATATGATTTCAGAAAATCAAGTCTGGGGGAGAGGGAGAAAGCCAAGATAGTGGAGTAAAAGAAGGAATATGATGTACTGGAGATCCAAGGAGCTAGTATTAAAGCCAAGAATCACCTTCCCAGCAAAACTGAGTATAATGATTCAGGGGAAAATATGGTCACTCAATGAAATAGACAACTTTCAAGTATTCTTTTTTTTCTAAATTTATTTATGTATTTTTAGTTTTCAACATGCATTTCCACAAGATTTTGAGCTTCATTTCTTTCTCCCCATATTTCCTCTAAACCCCACCCCAAAATAGCAAGTCTAATGAATACCCCTTCCCCCATCTGTTCTCTCTAATAAACTCCCCCATCACCCCCACAACTTTCTAGTAGGGAAAGATGGATTTCTATAGACCAGTGCCTGCATATCTTATTTCACAGTTGCATGTAAAACTCAAATTTTTATTTAAACATTTATTTTTAAAACACTAATTTCCAGATTTTTTTCCCCTTCTTCCATCCTCACCTCCACCCGACTGGGAAGATAAGCAATTCAATATGGGTTATACATATGTAATTACTCAAATCCTTTGCATAGAAGTCATATTGTGAGATACTAACTATACTTCCCTCCATCCTATCCCATTTCCCGCTCCTTCTATTTTCTCCTTTGACCCTACCCATTTTCAAAAACCTTTGCTTCTAACTAGCCTCTCACCCAATCTGCCTGCCCTTCTATCATCCCCCTCTTATCCCCCACTACCCTATTTTCCTGTAGGGTATGATACCCAATTGAGCCTGTATGTTATTCCTTCCTTAAGCCAAATTTAATGAGAATAGGTCCCCCCCATTCCCTTTCACCTTCCTGTTCTTCCCCTCCATTGTAACAGGTTCCTCTTTCCTCTTTGATATGAGATAACTTACCCTAATCTATCTCTCCCTTTCTCCTTCTCCCAAGAAATTCCTCTCTCAAACCTTAATTTTATTTTTTAGATATAATCAGTTTATATTTAACAGATCCTCTGATTTATGTCAGAGTGATCATGCATGAACATACATATGCCCACACTAACATATATATATATACACACATAAACCCTCCTATAAATAAATATATGTATGGATATATACACATATATGTATGTATGCATGTATATATACATATATATATATATATATATATATATATACATCGACATATTCATACACTTATATATAAAATTTTCCACGTAAATAGTTCAAATTTAATAAGTTCCTTAGGATTTCTTTTTCCTCTTTACCTTCTCATGCTTCTCTTGTTTCTTATATTTGAAATTCAAATTTTCTATGAAACTCCACTTTTTTCAACAAGAATGCTTGAAAATCCCTTATTTCATTGAATGACTATATTTTCCCCTGAAATACTATACTCATTTTTGATGGGTAGATGATTCTTGGTTTTAGTCCTAGCTCCTATGCCCTCCAGAATGTCATATTCCAAGCCCTTCCTTCCCTTAATGGAGAAGCTGCTAGGTCTTCTTATCATGATTGTGTTTCCACAATACTTTAATTTTTTGTTTTTTTTTACTTTTTTTAATTTTTAGGTTACATCACTCATTTCCATGAGATTTTGAGTTACAAATTTTCTCCCCATCTTTCTCCTACCGACTACCTGAAAACAGAGATGCCACTGTATAACCCCCCCAATCTGCTTTCTCTATAACCTCCCCAAACACACCTCTGACTTTCCAGTAGAGCAAGAAGGATCTCCTTACCCAAGTAGCTGTATATCTTATTTCCCAGTTGCATGTAAATAATAATAATGAAAATAACATATATGTACATATATACATACATACATACATACATATATATATATATATATATATATATACATGTATTCACAGTTGATTTTAAAATTTTAAATGCTAGATTCTTTCCCTTCCAACCTCATCACCCACTCCCACTGGAAAGACAAGCAATTAAATAAAGGCCGTACATGTGTGGTTATGTAGAACATCTCCACAATGGACATATTGTGAAAGACTGATTATAAAGACTGACTATACTTCCCTCCTTCCTATTCTTCCCCCAACTCTTGTTCTATTCTCTACTTTCTTCCTGTACCTTTACAGAAGTATGTGCTTCTAACAACCCTACCACTACCACCTGCCCTCTCCTCCAGCCTCCAGCCTCTCATCCCCTTTCCCTATATTCTCCTGTAGGCCAAGATACACAATTTAGAGTGTATGTCATTCCTTCCCTAAGCCAAATTCAATGAGAGTAATGTTAACCCATTCCCTTTTGCCTTCTGGTTCTTCCCCTCCATTGTAACAGTCTTCCCTTGCCTCTTGTATATGAGAGGATTAACCCCATTCTGTCTCTCTCTGTCTCCTCTTATTCTATTGCTCTCCCACATCTCAATTTCACCTTTTAAAATATTATCCCATCCTATTCAATTGATCTTGTGCCCTCTGTCTATGTACACATATGTACACACACTCTAATACATATTCCTATGCATATATACCCTCCTATATAGACATATGTGTATGTATACATATACATATATATACATATATATGTATATATGTACATATATATATATACATATACATATATATGTATGTATGTATGTATATACACTTATATTCCATTCACCTTTCCTCATACTAAGAAAAGTTTCATGTTACAATTATTGTTTTTCCATGTTGGCATGTAAATAGTTCAACTTTGATAAGTTCTTTATATTTACTTTTCCATGTTTACCTTCTCATGCTTCTTATATTTGAATATTAAATTTTCTATTCAGTTCAGGTTTTTTTTCATCAAGAATGCTTGGAAGTCCTCTACCTCATTGAATGACCATATTTTCCCCCTGGAACATTATATTCAATTTGGCTGGGTAGGTAATTCTCAGATTTAATCCTAGCTTCATTGATCTCCAGAATATCATATTCCAGGCCCCTTGATCTCTTAGTGTAAAAGCTAGGTTATCCTGGATTATCCTGATTGTGATTCAACAATATTCAAATGGGTTCTTCTTGGTAGCTTGTAATATTTTCTCCTTGAGGGAGGAGACAAGATGGCAGTGCAAGCTGTTCGGGGGGTCATGAACAGGCTCACGTCCAACATGTCCAGATCTGGCAAGGGCCCCACGTCCAGAGCCCAGGAGCAGGAGCTGGCCGTCAGCCAAGACTACCTCTCTCAACCCCGCCTCACATACAAAACAGTATCAGGAGTCAGTGGTCCTTTGGTAATCTTAGATCAAGTTAAGTTTCCCAAATATGCAGAGATCGTCCATTTGACCTTACCTGATGGTACAAAGAGAAGTGGTCAGGTTTTAGAAGTTAGTGGTAACAAAGCAGTAGTTCAGGTTTTTGAAGGAACTTCAGGTATAGATGCCAAGAAGATAGCCTGTGAGTTTACAGGAGATATTCTTTGAGCACCAGTGTCTGAAGATATGCTTGGTCATGTTTTCAATGGTTCTGGGAAACCTATTGACAGAGGCCCAGTTGTCTTAGCTGAAGACTTTCTTCACATTATGGGTCAGCCAATCAACCCTCAATGTCAAATCTACCCTGAGGAAATGATTCAAACTGGCCTTTCAGCAATAGATGGCATGAACAGCATTGCTAGGGGACAGAAAATTCCCATTTTTTTCTGCTGCTGGCTTACCCCATAATGAGATAGCAGCTCAGATCTGTCGTCAGGCTGGTTTGGTGAAGAAATCCAAAGATGTGGTGGACTATAGTGAAGAAAATTTTGTGACTGTATTTGCTGCTAAGGGTGTAAAAATGGAAACTGCTCAATTCTTCAAATCAGACTTTGAAGAAAATGGCTCAATGGATAATGTCTGTCTCTTTTTGAACTTGGCCAATGGCCCAACCATTGAGCATATCATCACTCCTCGGCTGGCTCTAACAACAGCAGAATTCCTAGCCTATCAGTGTACTGGTTATTTTAACAGTATGAGTTCTTACGCTGAAGCTCTTCGCGAGGTTTAAGCAGCCCGAGAAGAAGTCCCTGGTCGTCGTGGCTTCCCAGGTTATATGTATACTGACTTAGCCACAATATATGAACTAGCTGGTTGTGTGGAAGGCTGGAATGGCTCAATTACTCAGATCCCCATCCTCACCATGCCCAATGATGATATCACTCATCCCATCCCTGACCTGACCGGATATATTACTGAAGGACAAATCTATGTGGACAGGCAGCTGCATAACAGACAGATTTACCCACCTATTAATGTGTTGCCCTCCTTGTCCCAGTTAATGAAGTCTGCTATTGGAGAGGGTATGACCAGAAAAGATCATGCAGATGTATCTAACCAGCTGTATGCATGTTACACAATTGTTAAGGATGTACAAGCCATGAAAGCAGTTGTTGGAGAAGAAGCTCTCACCTCAGATGATCTCCTTTATCTGGAATTTTTGCAGAACTTTGAAAGGAACTTTATTGCTCAGGGTCCTTATGAAAATCACAGTATCTTTGAAACTCTGGACATTGGTTGACAGCTCCTTCGAATCTTCCCCAAAGAAATGTTGGAGAGAATCCCTCAAAGCACCCTGAGCAAATTCTACCCTCGAGATTCTTCAATAAAGCACTAGCTTCTACTTCATCTGTGAAATATTGGTTTTATTCTTCCCTTACCCCTCTGTGTTGAAGTTTACGTGTTACCCTGCAATGAAAACAAAGAATAGGTAACATATTGTGCCAGTGTTCCTTATGTTTTAAACTGATAATAGACTTTAAAATATCTTCTATTCAAAAAGCCTGTATCTTCAATGCTTTTTTTTAAAGTGGCTGCAGAGACTGAATTGAAGCTGTTTTTTATTGATGTGTGTGTTTGCACTTAATGGTGTAGTTAATCGTTTAATTACACCCTAATTATTTGGGTCTCCTGGACCTTATTTCTTTAAACCTCTTCAGGAGTCTTGGCTTCCACATAAAGGGCAAATCTTAAGTTCGTGCAAGTCCTTTAGGAAGAAACAAAGGCATATATTTAATTCCCCCTTACTTGAGAACATCTTCTTTAGTCCTTCTGCATACCACTGTTCCCATGCTGTTGCCCAGAGCAGATGGTACTTGCTTTTTTCTGTTTGATGGACAGACTAGGAAGGGAAGCTTTTTCTCTCTCACTTTTACTACATCTGATGATGAGGATGATGGTATACAATATTTGATCCCAGAGCACAGGTAAACACTGACCTTGCTTTTTACTCTGGAGGGAGGAGGAACTCTTGGTTTTTGCTGCTACTCCTTCTAAGTTAGGTATAAAAACTTGCAACTTTTGCACAATTGGTATTTATCTAGTGACACAGTGAATTTCCTAGTTTGTCATGGTGATCCTTATTGAGCCCCTAATGCAGAGGCAGTGTGAGGTCCAGTTATTCTTGTCTGTGCTGCAAAAATCAGTTAGTTTGTTGGAAAGAGCATAGGAGCAGGCAAACACATTATCCATTCCACCTTGATAATTAAGGCACATTAGTATTCTGACTTGCTATCAGTGTTTAAATCTCAAAAATGTTTACCAAAAACTGAAAGCATAACAGAGGGGAAAGAACAACATGGTAGCACATATAAATGGATATTTTGAACTCTATTATATAGAGAGCATTCTGTTGAAATTCTTCATTTGGTCCTGTTTTCTGACCTACTTTGGCCTCTCTAGGGTTAACCCCATGGCACAAATATTAACACTGAGATTCTTTAGGATTCTGATTTGCTCCTTTCCGATGTTACCCCTGCAGCTGTCTTCTATGCAGCTTTTCCGTTGTTTCGTCTCTTTGTGTTCTTTGTAACTTGGGTGCAATTGAAATTTCATTTCTAGTGCATTCCATCCTAAAGTTGTGTAAAATACTTTATTTTCTTGAGGTAGGAAGGGGTTGTTAGCATGAAAATGTCAATGTAGGAAATGTGACATCTGGATAATTACAATATGAAAAATAAATGTTAAATAAAATGGAAAAAAATATTTTCTCCTTGATCTGGGAACTCTGGAACCTGGCTATAACATTCCTAGGAGTTTTCTTTTTGGGATCTTTTCCAAGAAGTTGTTGGTGAATTCTTTCAAGGTTGTTTTTGCCCTCTCGTTCTAAAATATCAGGGCAAAATACCTTGAGAATTTCTTGAAGCATGCTTTCTATGTTCTTTTGTTGATCATGACTTTCAGGTAGTTCAATAATTTTTAAATTGTCTCTCCTGGATCTATTTTCTAGGTCAGTGGTTTTTGTCAAAGAGATATTTCACATTGCCTACTATTTTTTCATTTGTTGGTATCTGTTTTATAGTATCTTGATTTCTTGTAAAGTCATTTACTTCCATTTTCTCCAATCTAATTCTAAGGAATTATTCTCTTCAGAAAGCTTTTGAGATTCTTTTGTCATCTGGCACATTTGCCTTTTTAATGCATTCTTCTCCTCATTGGCTTTTTGGGCCTCTTTTGCCATTTTTGTCAGTCTATTTTTTTAAGGTGTAATTTTCTTCAGTCAGATTATTGATTCATTTTTCATGATTTTTTTTCTTCATTCTCATTTCTCTTCTCAATTTTTCCTCCACTTCTTTTATTTGGTTTCCAAAATCCTTCTCAAGCTCCTCTATGGTCTGTAGTCAGTTTATATTTTTCTTGGAAGCTTTTGGTGGGGGAGTTCTAACTGTGTTGTTTTCATCCCATTCCATGCTTTGATCCTTTTTGTCCCCAAAAAAAGGAATCTAAAGTTGGATTGCTAAATTTGCTTTGCTTTCTTTGCCTGCTCACTTTGCCTGTCAATTAACTTGACTTTTGAGCCACAGTAGAACTTTGCTTCCAGAGGAGGCAGCTTTGTCCCAAATGGTTGGGGTTTTCACAGGTGCCAGAGCAGTTAGGAGGCTGCCATCTGTATAACCCCCACCAGGTTTGGCTCAATGGTCATGTACCTCAGGATCACAACCCAATACCACGATCCCAATCCAGGTAGGTTATGGCAAAGGCACGTAGTCTCTGAATGGTCCTTTGCCCCCCCTGCAATCTGCAAGTTGGGGGCTCTGACACAGCCACATGTAGGTGCCTGCTTGGATGTTGCTTCTGCTGCTTCTGGCTCTGTGGGTACGGTATCGAACCCACTCCTCCGTGCTCCCCAAATTCAGCCAATTTCCACTGATCTTTCACTTTATCCTTGGCCCTTTTGGGTTGATAATTCTGTAAAGCACCACAGCTGCTGGTGATCCACTCTCCCAAATGCTCCAGCCATGGCTTGCTGTGACAACCCTGGGCCTAAAACCTCGGTGGGGCTGTTTTTGGCTCTCAGCTTGCTGAGATGAACCCTTCTATACACCTACCAGGCTGCCTTCAGTGGGAGACCTGTTTCTCTGTCACTGTGGCTTCTGGAGCTCTAAAATTTGTTTAGAGTCATATTTTCTAGGTATTTGAGATGGTTATGGTGGGAGCTATGGAGTTTTCCTGCTTCTATGCAGTCATCTTTACTCTGCCCCATGAAATTTGTTAAAGTTGAATTATTTACATTCCTTCATGGAAAAAGGATAATTGTAATTCATGAGATTTTTCTCAGTATGAGGATAGTTGAAGGGAATATATATGTATATGTATGTGTGGGTGTGTATACATACACACATACATACATATGTACAAATGCATGCATGTTTATGTACATATAGGGAGGGTATATGTTTGTATAGATGCATATTTTAGTGTGTGTATGTGTGTACCTGTATACATAGACAGAGGACGCAGGGTGAGTTGAATATGAAGGGATTATGTCTAAAAAATAAAATTAAGAAGTGAGAGAGCATTATAATGGGAGAGAGAGAAAGGGAGAGATAGAATAGGGTAAATTATCTCATTAAAAGGGTAAGAGAAAACCATTACAATGGAGGTGAAAAGCAGGAAGGTGAAAGGGAATGGGTCCACCTTGCTCTCATTAGATTTGGAATGAGAGATTAACACACACACTCAATTGGAAATCTTACCCTACAGGAAAATAGGGGGTAAGGGCATAAAAGGGGGGATGATAAAGAGTGGGCAAATTGAGAAGAAGGTAAAGAATACACTTTTGAAAAGGGGCAATGTCAAAGCAGAAAATTGAAAAAGTGGGGGCAGGATTGGATGGAGGGAAAAATAGTCTTTCGCAATATAACTGATATGGAAATGTTTTGGGTAACTGCACTTGTACAACCTCTATTGAACTGCTTGTCTTCCCAGTGGGGGAAGGTGAGGACAGAAGAAGGGAAATAATCTGGAGATCAAATTTTTAAAAACAGATGTTAGTTAATTAATTTACATGCAACAGGGAAATAAGATGTAGAGGCACTGAGGGAGAGAAATCCATCTTGCCCTTCTAGAAAGTTAGGTGGGGAATGGGGAAGGATATAAGAGAGAGGGGAAGAGTTATTCAGTATACTCACTGTCTTGCAGTGGAGGTTGTGGAGAGATGGGGAGAAAATTTTTAATTCAAAATCTTGTGGAAATGAATGCTGAAAACTAAAAAAAAAAATAAAATGAAAGATTAAAAAAAGTAAATATGTTTCCTTCCAGGAAAATCCATTTTGATGGATTCATGACTTCTAAGACATGAGGAGCTTCTCAAAAATATAGAATGCAATGAACAATGCCAAATCTCCTCAAGTTTAGCCTCCATCTAAGCCTTATCATATTTCTTTATGACTTTGCCCACATTCTCTTTCACTGTTACACTCCATTTCCAGTAGGACTCCTATGATTTTAAAACATATTTCAGTGATATAAATGAGATTTAAATACCACTATCAAGTTAAACTTAAAATATGGACAGTTTACCTCATTTTTAATCACTTTCACCTTTATAGTTTCTTTTTTAAAGTAGTTACAGTTAAATTCTGCCATATGTTTATCTGGTCCAATCAATGTGCCAATTTTTATTAGGCATGTAAGATGTACAAGTTCCTGTCCTGGCACCAGGAACAGAAAGACAATTAAATAAAAATAGGTCTTGCCCTCATGGAGGTTACATTCTATCAAAGGATAATACATTTCAAAAGTATAAAAGAACATAATATAGTTTGAAGAGGGAGTGGACATTAACTCTGGAGTCATCAGTAAAGGCTTCCTGTAGAGCGTGAACACCTGAGTTGACACTTCAACAAAAATTAACAAATGGAAGAGATGGAGGTGAGGACAAAGTGCATTTCAAGCACAGGAGGGAAAGCATTGCAAACACATGAATGATGGACTGGGAATACTGAATTTGAGGAATGGCAATTAAGCCAGTTTGACTGGAATAAGTGTGTGAAAGGGATTGAGACTAAGAAAAAGAATAGATACAAAAGATGTGGTCAGAATATGAATGTATTTAAATGATAAAACTAAAGTTCTATCTTATAGTTTATGAGGATTCACTGAAATTCTTAAATGGGGATGGGGCAGATAAAATGATTAGGGGTAAAGGAAGAAGCTAGATGGAACACGGATTTGGAAATAACAATTAGGAAGTTATTGCCATAGTGCATGTGAAAAGTAATTTTGTGTTGAAGTTGGATGGTAGCTTTATACAGTGAGGATAGACAGAGTTGATAATCTTCTTTTTAGAGATAATTATTTAATCTAGGAGACCTTATAAAAATACCAAGAGAAAGTATATTGAGAGAGAAGAGAAGTGGTATTAGCAGAGTCTTGATGAATATTAATTTCTGGGGTCAGAGGGAGCAAGATGGATGATGATTAAGCAAAGGAAACTCATGGACCAGTAAGACAGGGAAGAACAAAAGCAGAAGGAATCGGTTATATTAAACGGCCAACTCAATGAGACAAATATTCCCCTGAACAGAGAATTGCTCAACCACAGAAGAAGAAAATTAAAAAAAAAAAATGATGAGTGGTAGAAGACGAAAAATACTTACTGCAAAGACATTAAGAGGCAATTTATGGGTAGCTAATGATTTAGTCTATACTTAATATGTATAAGCATATAGTATATTATGAAAATGACAAGCAAAAATAACATAAAAGAGAGCATCAGAGAGACATGAATACTAAGATAAGATGCTGTTTTTATATACTAACGTATCTCCTTTCAAGGAGTCAACTGGGCTCTGATAAGAGGGTTTTTACATTATCTTGAAGGAATATAGGCCTGATCATTTCCAGACTATTATAACAGCATAAGCACTCTCCCTCCAATTAATATTATTCCTTTGGTTTTGTTTTTTTTTTTTTTCCTTCAATGGATTCTAAGTTCCTAGAGGATTTGTTTGCTTATATTTGGATTCTTGGTGTTTAACACATTCCCTGGCATGAAGTAAGGGCATGACCAATTATTAACTACTAGACAAATGGCTTCAAGTTCAACGAGAAAAAAATTTTAAATTTAACATACATAAATGGGGATCACTAATCTGTATATATAGTTCCGTAGGGGCCACATATTGACTTAATTTTAAAACGTAATATTATTTATATTCTATTGCATTTCATTTGTACTGTTTAATATTTCCTAATGCCATTTTAATCTGATTTAGGTATTAATCAGGAGGGCTTGTGGCTTCACGTAACCTGAAGGTTACATGTTTCAAACCTCTGTATTTATTAATCACTACCATGATTCTTATCACTTAGAAAAATCCAAAGCTAAATGTGAAGTCAAGTGAAGAAGGAGTTCTTAGGCACCTACTATGTATGATGCACTATGCTAAGCACTAAGTATACAAAGAAATGAAAAAAAAAGTAACAAAGCATATGAAGTAAAGATACCATTTTTACAATGTGGCAATTTGTTCAATACAGGAAGTAGAGGTAGTGTAGGAGCCTTGAAAAGAGAAGAGAAGATTTGGAAAAGATGCTTTGGTGAATATGATAGGGAGTCAATCAGGCAGAGTAAACATTTTATATAATACAAAACAAATTCCACCCTACATGTGCAAAGCACAAAACACAATGAGTCCATTGCCTTAGTAGCACAAATGAACATTCAGGACAAAGTGCACATAATCTTATGAAAATCCAGTGATATAAGGTATTGAGTTGAGACACTATCAATATGTGAACTCCATCACCATAGTTGGAAGATTTCCTTCAGTGACTCAGGGATCCACTGAAATTGCCATCCATTACCTACTTTAACTTTAGTTTAGTTTTTTTTTTTTACAGGTGATTCTCTGCATGCCAGAATAAACACAGTAAAATTGAACAAATCACTGTCCTGCTGATCATAATCTTCATTGTCAGTCATTGCCAGCATTTTAAGAAAGTTATCAGCTTGTCCAGCAAAGACATTTATATTATCATATAAATCCTGCATTTAGAGAAAAAAAATGAATATTGAAATGACTTCAGTTCCATTTGGGAAAGAACCAATTAAAATAACATAGACCACAATAATATACTTCTTAACTGGCAGCAAAGAAATCTTCATCCATTACAATAAGCACATACAGAATTTCTCAATATTAACATGTGTATGCACATACATTTCCTACCTATTCCCTTTTGTGCATATTTCCTACCTATCCTCTACCTGAGATATATATATATATATATATATATATTTCTACCTATACCCCTATTTAGCTATTTGACAGAATCAGAGAGAAAAACAAAAAAGAACTTGCTTTTTTTAACATTTTTTTAATTGTATTTCCTCTTTCTTCCTTCTTTTCTCATAACCTAAGCCTTACCTGCATTCCTCCAAGCACAAAAGAATAAACACAAGTCTATCATCCAGAATAAGGATGCAGATTTGCAATATTTTTCTAGGATCTAAATTTGGATTTATTAATTTTAGGATGGTAATAATTTTACCCATCCAAGTACTTTGCAAACTTATTTTAGAACAGGGATAGTATCATACTACCCATTTTCCCCGTTCCTTGGAAGGTCTTTGATTTACCTTCACTGGTAACAAAGGTGATAAAGAATTGGTTTTTCTTTATTTTCACATGCATACATACATAATTAAATAAGTTTTTAATCATAAATATAGATATTCACAACCATATAGATATTAGCATTCCATCTAGTGACTTTGATCACAAACTCTCAGTGCCATCTAACGTGTTGTTCATTAAGAAGCAGCGTTGAAAAGCTCTAGTGGGAAAAACATTACAATTTGAGTTACAACACTTGCATTTGATCTTAACTGCTAACTATTTAAATGACCTCAACTAATTCATCTAAAACCTCTGAACTTTCCTTTGTCTCATTTTATAATGAAAATGTATAATTTAATAATCTCACAGTTACATTATGGTTCTAAATCTGAAATGCTGCCCCAAAAGCACTATAGAAACTCTCCCAATGTTCTGAAGGACTGCCTCTAGGTCACTTAACATTGCATGTGTACCATTGCAAGCCCCAGATTATCTGTTATCCTTTTTATCCCTAATTTTTACCACATGACTTCTCCAACTCTTTTTCATTTCATAGTTTCATTGATAATCTTTTTGTTTCTTAACTGTCACTAGTTTCAGTGCTTGCATTTGGGGGGCTCACCAAAAGCAAGTGGTTTTCTTAAATCGTTATTAAATATCAATTTTAGAAATAACATGAAAAATTCTGGATAGCACCTCCACTAAACTTCACTTCATTTTCTATTACTGAGACACATTTTCTGAAGTTACCTCAGGCTTTATGTTACTGAAAATGCTCTGGGATTGTCCTGCACTGGGGAAAGATGACTGACTAATAGGCTTGAAAAAGACTGAAGGCACTGAAGCTTTAGGAAATAAAAAAAAAAAAAGACTGGTACCTTTGAGAGTAAGTTTTCACCTTATTTATCTGAAATTGTAGGTCTACCTCTCATTGGTATTATGCCTGCAGCAAGCAATTGGTGTATTTTTTAAGGCTAAAGACAAAGGGAAAAGGCGTGTGTGTGTGTGTGTGTGTGTGTGTGTGTGTGTTTCTGTGTGTGTGTTTTAAGGACTTACTATTTAGAGATCAGTTCCTAGATTAATAAAACATAAAGATCAAGAGGAAGAAAGCTAGGACTCAGATGATGGAGGGGAAGGGAATAAGAATTTATTTATAGCACTTTTATTATGTGCTAGGTCCTTTGCTAAACACTTTTAAAATGTTATAAGATTCTTACAACAATACTTACAACAATACAATATATCATGAGGTAGAGGCTGTCATCATTTTCATTTTACAGTTGAGGAAACTGAAGCACATGGAGGTTGTCAGTAGCCCATGGTCTCACATCTCGTAAATGTCTGAGACATGATTGAACTCATGTTTTCCTGACTTCAGGCTCAGTTTCCTATCTAATGTACTACCCAGTTTCCCCTGATGCTGCAAAGAATGAGAAACTTGAAAGAATACCTAAACAAGAATTTAAGAGACAGCAAAATGTTGCCCAAATTTTTTATTTTGGGTTTCTTCTTTTTCTAAAATTTCAAAATTTAAAAATATTACTCTTTTTAAGGGTGTCAAATTTCATTTTGTATTTTCATCTTTTGCCAAAATCATAAAAATAAACACATACCAGCACAAATTTTCAAGATTTTGCTTATCAAATAAAACTTTAATTGACAACTGTCATTTTCTTAACTAAGAAACTGAACAAGAAAATGTGAATTCCCAAAGAAAACTAAAAATATTAGTTATAATATTTTCAGTATTCATTCATAAAAAAGCAGAAAGTAATTACATGTCCCTCTCTTGCTCTTTAAATATAGGAAGTAGTGGAAAATGAAAAATATAAGGGTTTAAACAATGAGCTTAGCAATTAATCTACTGAGACATTCTACTTGTAGATCAAAGAGATATGTAAAGTTAAAATGACTGCCTCTTTCAGAAAGATGACATTTAATACTTAACCATGAGGAAAAAAAAAATCATCTCTCCAAGCATCTTCATTATATCTTATACTTGTGATCTTAAGGCTATAAAGGATCCACCATTTAATCAGTCTAAGTGTTATTTCCCCCATGAAGATTAGAGCCCTCCCATACATGAGTGTAGCATCTCCTAGTGACTACCTGCTTGTACAAGCATACTTAAGAATGCTTAAGGTGCATACAGATGCTTTCTGGCTTCTTCTTACTGTCCATGGTGATTCAGATGCTTGTACTGTGTGTTGACAAAAGGTCATTTAACTGGTTGCTGAATTTTAAAAAAGGTAATAAGAAAAGGCACTATAGCAAGAGGAAGAAACATCTTCCATCTTTCAGGTATTTTAGAGACAGCTTTCCAGAAGATGTGACTCTAATTTGAGTGTTGAAAATCTTTGTCTATGCTAGAACAATGGCTGACTCAGATGCTTTGGGTACTCTGCTTGTCAGGTGGAACTTTGATTCAACTAGTTAGATTTGTACCAGTGACACATGATTGCCTTACCTCTTTCTTGTTTTTTTTTCTTTTTTCTAACTTTGATCTTGTTAATATTGAAGGGTCCTAGAATTCTGTAATTGCTGGTAACAATGGCAGCATCTACCGATTTGACTGTGTTTGCAAGAACAGTAAGATCAGATTTGTGACAAGTAATACATTGACAGGTATCAGAAAGAAAAGACCAGGAATAAAGATTTTACTGTATATTTGATGGGAATGTGCTCTATGTAACTAAAATGTGACCTGGTTGATGAGCAGCCTAGTGAAACCATTTCTGTTCCAATGTGTTTTGAATTCTAGCCTCCCAAATGAAGGTAGTATTAGTGATAATATATTGGATTCTTTTAAAATCATTCTGTGATGTATTTCTGGCTAGTGTTCTGTATTCTGTGTAAGAATAAACCACTAATTCCATATCTGATTTAAATTTGTAGACTGGGTACTTTTATTTTCCCCTTAGTTGAGAAAACCACTTACCCTTCAAACCCTGAACAATTTCTATAATTAATAACTTTGTAGGTAGCAACTTTCTTGAAGTGGGCAAGAAGAGTTAGTGGATATAAGAACTGGAGAACTGCATCCTTTCTTGAGAAATCAAGGAATTCCAAAGTAATTAACACAAGGAACCACAATCACTGGAGAAGGACAGGGCTAGAGCCCTTGTGAATTCAGCCAAATGGTCTTTAGCTACTGTGCTAAAGTCATAAAAGGTCTTAACAAGATTCTATGGATTAAATTATTCATTTTCTCTTGGTCTAAATTTAAAATATACCCTTGCTGTATTACTATTTAATTGTCTTGAAAAAGACTTTTACCCTCTTAATTACAAAACAACAGCTCCCTTACTCATACCATATGCCCCCAAATTTTTTGGATTGATGAAGAAACCCTAAATGGTCCAGGATGAATACAATCTGATATAAATATACTGTTTTAAGAATGAGAAGTCTGCAGAGGGAAAGAACATATTATGACAAGAATATTTTATAATTTTCCATGGGATTATAAAAGGAAATGAAATTACTATACCTGGGAACAAGTGAGGCAGCTAGGTGGTGATGTGAATACAGCATTATTCCTTGCAAGAAATAAGACATGAGTTTGGATCTTGCTTTGGGGATTTAATATTTGCTTTCATCTGAGCAAGTCATTTAACCAGGCTGCCTCAATTTCCTCATCTATGAAATGGAGATAATAATAGTACCTTGTGAAGATAAAATGAAATCCTTGCTACATAAATTCTATTATTGTTTATTAGTGTCATCATCACCATCATCATCATCATCAGTGTCTCAGGAGTTCTAAGCAGATTTCTCTGTATCAGTGCCCCAAATGTATGTTCTCTCAAATCGTTCCAGAGCAAATACAAGGCAAATTGTAAGTTCTCAAAAAAAAGTGATTCTCAGAACCCTCTGTTTGTCAGAGAAGTTCCTATGTTCTGATGGAGATAATTACTTTGATGAGGGATCTAAAGGCAGCATTTGTAATGGCATCAGGTTGTAATGCCATGCATGAGCAGCTTCCCAAAAGAATGCTTCTGTGAACAGCTTTTAAAGTTTTGATTACACAGTAGAGTGAAGACTTCATTCATTCCATAACAAATCAAGTCAAACATGCACAATAATTCAAGATACAATATACATAATATTATATCTTATCACCAAAAATCACAATACAGTGTTCACAACAGCTTAACATTAAAATGGCCACATAGTTTTCACCAAAGTGGTCACAGTATTTAGAACAAAGAACAAAAGAATAATCATCTGGTATCCCTAAGGAGGTTTGTCTCCTTACTTAATCATTCAATCATTTCACAATACAAATCAGTCTTCCACTTATGGGGCAATCATAGGTTAACTTAATCAGTCAGTTATCTATCAATCAGTCACTAAGTATTGTTAATCACTAAATATAATCATTAGAAAATTACACAAACCGTCTACTCATCAGTGTCTGTTAAACTTCAATTTCATCACACATTCAACATCCAAGGGGAGGCCTTTTCTTCATCTTGACTGGGGTGGTCTTTCAGATTCCCTGGATCCCCTTCCAGCTCCTATCTGAATCTACCAAAAAGTCACCTGGATTCTGAGGCAGACAGCTTGCCAGATTCTTGTCCAGTCCTCCAATCAGTTCTTGCTACACACTGAAGTTCACCGGGTCTAGCACATCTCAATACCTTCACAACTTTTTTCTGAGAACTTAAGGATCAACCAAGCCACAAACAAAGTCTTACCCTGGTCATGCTTCTTCAGTCCTCCAGCAGTTCAGCTGGCCCTAGGAACCAGAAGAAATCTCAGCCTTCTCAGCAAGAGATCTCAGCCTTCCAGGCAACCTTTTTGGTGGCAACTTCAGCCGTCACCAGATTCTGTTCTCAAGAAAACTCCAACTCACTTCTCAGTCCTAGCAAGTAGCAGCCCAGCTTCCAGATGCTGGGAATATTCTGCTTCCTCCAACAGGAGCCTGCCAGGAGAAAAGATTCTTTATTCTGACTGTCTCTCTCCAGGACTCTCCTTACGCGCACACACACACACACACACACACACACACACACACACACACACACACACACACACGCAGGCTTCCTGTCTCAGCCAACCACTTCTTGTTATGTCAGCAACATAAGGACTAAGTACCTGCTCACTTGACATAACAAAAAAGGGGTCTTCAAATTTAAATTAATTACCATTATGCAGGTAGAGGTTTAATTCCATCTTTTGTGCTTCCTTTAATGCTCCTGTATCTGATGAAATGATCACAACTATCCCTCTGCATTGCAAAGGAGAGACAGGTGTGTACTGGTAAATGTTTAACTATTCTTTGTCTGAGTTGAGGGGGGGGGATTATGTTTGGCACACTCTCAGGTTTAGTCTGAGTTTTAACATATTCTTCCATTCCATTCCCAAGTCTACACAATAGACTGAATAATAAAACTATCCCCAATTTATACAGTTTGTCTATTTCTAAGCTGTAAATACTCACACTGAAAATTTAACATTGGGCTTCCCCAAGATATTATGAGTGAACTCTAGTTTACCTCTGAGAGAGAGTAGAGAAATGTACAGCAGGCAAGGCACAGTAAAGATTGCATTACTCAAAGCTGTTTTCAATAACTTACCTGTAGTGCTTCAATATTGTAAAGTTGAAAGGAAGCTGTCTAAAGAGTTAAGGAACCTGGGGTCAAACCTACCCATTATTCTTGCTATCTGCTTGATAATTGGCAACTCAATTTTCCTAAACCTCACTTTCCCCATCACTTAAATGAGGACTAAGTGACTTTTGAGGTCCCTTTTACTTATAGCTCTGTAATATTAACTAAGATTATTATATTGGAAGCAAAGATTTTAGTAGCTTTACCTTCTCTGTCGCCACCCCAGTCTTTTACCTGTCTCACTCTTGATGGTCCTGTGGAACCTTATGTCTGTTGGATTGTCTTAGAAATGTTGCTGGAGTGGTTTGCCAATTTCTTCTCCAGGTGATTAAAGCAAACGGAGGTTAAATGATTTGCCTAGGGCCACACAGGGTGAGTGTAGATTTTTACTCAGGTCTTCTACACTCGAGTTCCAGTGCTCTATCCACTGAGTCACCTAGCCATGCCCACTTTAATCTACCCTCAATTAGCACAATCCTAAATATCCTTAACACAGAATTAATATTTTTAAATCTTATCTCTTTTTGAAACTAATAGAATGATACCCAGGTAAAATGGAACCTCATTGATTCTGATTTATTGCGGGTGGAGGGAAGAGAGCTGCTGCAGGGATTTCCATTTTTATCACACGTTGTTCTTTTGCTTGCTTCTTTTTCTATCCTTTGGGAATTTTCCAAGGAACTTATAAATGTGCCCTGATTCCCACCAGCAAATTCCTAGCATTTATTTCAGAAGTATGAGAAAAGTGTTGGAGGTAGGAGATAATGTAGGATGACAACCCTTGAGTTTAAATTGATTCTGACCCATAGTTTGGAAGAGGCTAAACTCTAAATCAGAATTAGGGAGGCTGCAGAGAGCAGCTGCCCCCTCCACTTCTGCATGGGAAAAAATCATTTTAGATAGCTCTCAGCCACTAATCAATTTCAGTGTGGTTACAATTATCATTTCCCTAGGTCTGATAGACAATTGTGAAAGCACATTTTTTTTCTTGCAGACATCAAAACTATAAAAATATCTCTAATCTAATCTTTCTGGGATCAGCAAGTTTGTCAGTTCGAGAAACTTCCTAGGGAAGACTCTTAGGGAACTATTAGGAGAGTTCAGTATCCTGTGCAAATGTAAAAATTTTATAATAAGCTTCCTTAAAGGTCAACATTTTTTAAATGCAATTTGTAAACATATAAAAATGTTTAAGATGAAATCATTATAGCAATTTCTTTACTAAAAGAGCTTACAATGGCTCTGTTTAGGTTAGATCACAAAGTTTCCATGACCAAAATTTTTCTCATTAATGTGTGACCAGCTTTTTAGTGTTGAACACTTTAGACCTCAGGAATATTGGTGCTTGGATAACACAGAATGTTTTTAATTTTTGATTAACCTTGTTTTTAGACATATTAATGTGGTTTTGATAAACTTTAATATTTACTCATTTGACATATAAACTGATTGCACCTTGATACAATTACGTAAATAAATTCTTAAAGTAGGAGAGATTATAGAATTGTAAAACATTAAATGTTGAACTACGGTTTTAGTTTTCTTCCATAATAAATAAAACTGTACTTACAATGCACTTTTTAAAAGTAAGTTAACACCCATTAGCACTGCTGTCACTTCCAGGAAACAAAAATCACACATTTGACTGTATTTTCAGTATCTTTAAAAGCCAGATCATTAGAAACTAGAGTGCTTAATGTGATAAACTGCAGGGTAGCTGAAAACATGTTAGCATCAAGTTGATCTCCTTGCAGATTTCATATTTTTCTTAAAAAATACTGATGCTTTACATTTCAGCATGGGTAGTTAAAATAGCTTTAATATATTTAAATGAAATTTCAAAGGCAATCACTGATGGGTATGGAGAAGCTGTGTCCTCTGCCAAATTGTCAGTTCACATAAATGTCTAGTAGAGAAACTATTATTAATGGTTGAAAATTCTCTATACCCCTGTGCTAGCTTTGGTTACTAAGACATGATAAGCAACTATGCTAGGCTAATAGTAAACCTTGTATTCCTGCCAACTTGCAATCCATCTTTCAAATGAGTACCATAAACAGATGTGAGGGCATCTCTGCTTCCATCTTTAGAACCTTCTGTCAAGAGTTTAGAAGCTGACTTTTTGTCTGAAGAGTGAAAACTAAGCAATTCAGGTTCTGAAAATGTCCTATACTGTTAAATCCATTTGAAAAAAAATCTATTTGGTTTTATGTAGCTGGAAAAAAATAAGTGAAATGGGTATCAACATTTTCTTTTCTAAAATGTTGAGGTGAAGCAGCTCTTGGCAGCTCTTGTGATTTGATGTTTAGTGTGGTTATTATAATATCATTGCAGTAGAAAGCACCAATAGAAGACATATAGTCAATTCCCTATGTCCAAACCTGATTTAAGTCTGTCTGAAATAGTTTTGCATAAATTTTATCTTATTTTTAAAAATAATTAATGACAAATCAAAGCCTCCATTGAGAGGCTTTCCTCTCTCTTCGTTGAGAGAGAGAGGAAAGAAGAGAGAGAGAAAGAGAGAGAGAGAGACAGAGTCAGAGACAGAGAGAGACAGAGACAGACACAGAGAGACAGAGACAGAGAGACAGAGACAGACAGAGACAGACAGAGAGAGAGAAAGACAGAAACAGGGACAGAGAGGAGACAGAGAGAGTAAGGAGAGACAGAGACAGAGAGAGGAGACATAGAGAGAGACAGAGAAACAGAGACAGAGAAAGAGAGACAGACAGACAGAGAGAGAATAGAATTAGTCACTATATGTTTTCTAAGTTCCTTTCTGGTTCCATATTTGATGGAAACTCTGAAACTATTGGCCATTCATTCACTTCTTTTCCCATTCACTTTTTAAATACAAAATAGAAGACAAAGAACACATCTCTTTGGCCAGAACCTCTGCATTGTAAGAAACTCTATATAGTAGACTTGCAATTTTTTTTTTAAGCAAACCTGTAGTTACATCTATATAGTGAGCTTCCGGTTAGAAACTCCTTATAGCAAATCATCTTACCATCTTCTCTGTAGTTCTTAATCTTAGAAATTTTACTGGGATACTAAAAGGTCCAGGGAATATCCTAGGATCATACAGGTATTATATGATAGATGCAAAACACTAAGCCAGGATTCTGAGGACAATTTTATATCCACCACAACACACTGCCACACTTATTTTTTTTTTCATAGGTTTGTAAATGATAGTACTGGTACAGGTGATTATACCAGGTTAACACTAGGCTTGCCTAACAGCCACATTAAGGGATGATGTTTTCTGGAGATTGACTGAGAATAGCATGGGAGTGGTAAGGGGAAGCATCAAAATCAACAAACATCTATCAAGCACCTAATTTGTTCCAGGCAGTGTGCTAAAAGGTGAGGATACAAAGAAAGGCATAAGGCAAACTCTGCCCTCAAGAAATTCACAATTTAATGGGAGAAGCCTACAGCTAAAATAAGCTTAAAAGAGGGAGGGGGAATTTGTGCAGCAAGGGCATGATGAAGGCAGGCAACCAAGTCAGAAATCATGTGAGGAGGAATGAGTTTCTGAGTTGATTTCATCTTTCAGAATGGTATCTTTTTGGATATTTCATTGTCATAGAAAGTTACTGAGTGGTAAATAGTAAGAATTACCTGGGAACCATCCTTAAATAAGGGAGGATCGGGGAAGAGCTCTCCAATGTCCATTTTCTACCATCTCCAAAAAATGTATTAGCTCTGAATATTATTTCTAATATCCATGAAATTTACCCAACTCACTTAGTAGAGGTTAATAATCTGAGACAAATCAAGTTCCTTGTTATAATAGAAAAAGATAAACAAACACTAATCTGAGTGAGGAGAACTTAGTCTGAACTCCTGATCTTTCATACCTGTAATCTTTGTTCCTTCATCTATATATATGATTAATATTCACACCAAGTGTCACAGAGAGTTATTGTTGGATGAATACTTAGCTAACTTTACCACGGTATACAAATATCATTCAATAACTTTATGTGCATATAGCCATGGGTTCAGTATATCCAACAATCAAAACTAACTGTAGGTATTGTATATGCAAATGGCAAAGACTCTTGAGATGGAAAGATTTTCTTTTAATCTCAACTGAGGAATTATTAATGGGCAAATTAATAAATTAACTCATAAAATTGAAGAACAGCAATTACATTGTTCTTAGAGGCAAAGAAAATCAGTCATACACAAAACAAAACAAAACTCATCCCTATACCTTCAAAATTGGGAAAAAAGTTGTTGGCTTTTTTTTTTCTTTTACAAAAGTAGTTTTTTTTTTGGTTTTTGTTTTTTTTTTTTTTTTTGGATTTCACATTCAGGGATTCCAAATTATTTTTCTTCTATGAAAGAGGGTTTTTTTTTTAATTCAAGGAAATAAGTGTAATGTTCATTATTATTGTTGTTCTTGACTGTTTTGTGTTATCTTGTAATAATGGTTATGGGATTTGAAGATCTTCCATGCCCCTTGAATTTGCTCACATAGCAGGAAGGGGTGGGGCAAGAGGAAGCTGAGCCAAGCTAGGGTCCATGCAGTGATGACTGGAAGCAAGGGCAGCAGCAAGGGCTGCAGCTGTGACATAAATTCCTTTTTTTTTTTGAGCCAGCCAGAATCTCTGCTAAGGACTCCTACTTAGGACTACCAGGGAAGGGAATTGTAGGGGGGGCAGAGCTTCTGGGAGCAAGCTGACTGGACACTGAGCAGTTGCCTTGAGTGAGGAGAGGAGGATCTTTGCTTGAGGTAGCCTCTCCTGTTTTGAAGGCTTGATAATGTGAGTGTTTACTACATTAACTACATGTGACAACTTCATAACTATTGTGGTGGCTTTGACTTTCTGGTTTTAGGACTCAGTTTTCTGATATTTAAATAAATACTCTACCCACATTTTCCATGTAGAGAGCCTGTTATATTTTGTGATTAATAACCATATCAGCATATTTATAGTTACTGTAGGCATTGTGAATTTTGCATTATTGATACACTTATCAGCATCTTTTCAGATGGAGTTCAAATGAAGTATGTCCAGAGAGAGTTTATCATTGTATTGCTTATTTGTATTCAATATTCAATGAATTTTTAGAATGCAAGATGAAATAATGTTTTTTTTACTACCTAATAAAAAAGTATTAATATGTAAACTCATTCTGTGTAAACTTCATGAAAGCATTTATTAGAGAATGAAATTTGAACATATAATTCTAACCACAGAGATATATTCTGTTTGGCATTCAGCACATAGTAAACTTTGACAGCCTGTACCGATGTGGTGCATTCTCTACCATTCTCTTGCATAATTTATATTGATTACTATCTGGCCTATTAATAATACAACAACAATGAAAAGTGTATATTAAAGAACTACCTTGAGTAAGGCTCTGTGATAAGACCTGATAACACAGAGAAAGGAAAAAAAAACAAAGTTCCTACTCTCAAGGAGCTCATAGTTTGATGTGGTTAAAAAAAAAAAACATTTAAGAAGCCATGCACACAAAAGATATAGGCAATTTACATGGAAGGCTATCTCAAAAGAAAGGCACTAGAAATGGAGGATAGATGGAAAGGACCCTTGTAAGTGGTGAGACATTAAACCTAAGTCTTGAAGGAAGCCTGGGAAGCCAGGAGGTGGACAGAAAAAGGAAGAAATGTCTTTCCCCTTTTTGGAGGGGAGAAGGCAATGCAATTGGGGTTAAGTGACTTTCACAAGGTCACATAGGCAGTAAGTGTATAAAATGTCTGACGCTGGATTTGAACTCAGGCTGTCTTGATTCCAGGGCCAGTGTTCTATTCACTGTGCCCCTAGTTGCCTTGAGAACTTTCTCAAGATAAATAACAGCAGCAAACATGCAGAAGCTAAAGTGTTGTATGTGAGAAACAGTAAGCAGACCAATCATCCTGGATCACAGAATATATAGAGGAATTTGTTTTATTAAATTATTTATTTGAAATTTTCAATATTCACTTCCATAAGTTTTAAATCCCCCCCCCCCTTCTGCAAGATGACTTGCAATTTCATATGGGCTCTACACATATAGCCCTATTAAGCAAATTTTCACATTACTCATGTTATATAGAAGAATTGGAAAGAATGGGGGGGAAACCATGAGAAAGAAAAAGAAAGAAAATAAAACAAAACAAAAAAGAAAATTGTCTACTTCATTCTGTATTCTGACTCCCTAGTTCTTTCTCTGGGTGTGACTGGAACTTTCCTTCATGTGTCCTTTGGAATCATTTTAGCTTTTGGCATTGCTGAGAAGATATAGTACCTCAGAGTTCTTTTGATTGCATCTCTCTAATCAATAGTGACTTAGAGAAGTTTTTTTTTTCATATAACTATAGATAGCTTTAATTTCTTCATCTCAAAACTACCTGCTCATATCCTTTGATTATTTATCAACAGGGGAATGAATCATATTCTTATAAATTTGGCTCAGTTCTCTATATTATCTTTAGAAATGAGGCCTTTATCAGAGACACTGGTTGTAAAAATTCTTTCCCAGTTTTCTGCTTCCCTCTTAATCTTGGTTGCATTGATTGTGTTTGTGCAAAACTTTTTCAATTTAATGTAGTAAAATTATCCATTTTGCATTTCACAATGTTTGCTATTTCTTATTGGTAAAAAATTTCTCCATTATCCATAAATATGACAAATCAATATTACTTTCTCCCCTAATTTGTTTATAGTATCAGATTTTATACCTAGATCATGTACTGATTTGGATTTTAAGCAATGTCAGACACAGGTCTATGCCCAGGTTCTGCCATACTATTTTCTTGTTTTCCCAGCAGTTTTTGTCAAACAATGAGTTTTTATCCAAGAAGCTGGAATCTTTGGGTTTATCAAAAAGACAATTGCTATAATCATTAGTGTACTTTACCTATTTAACTAATCTACCCTGTAGAGGGAATTTATTTTTTAAAGACTGAAAAGGTAGTAAGTAGTTAGGTTTTAAAAGGCATTAAAAGGCTAATCATATTTTACACTTTATCCCGAAGGAAAAGTTTCCTGAATGGAGGTATAGTGAGAACAAGGTTCATATGATCAGAGCCCTGATTTAGTGAGATCATATTAGCACAAGAGTAAGGAATGTTCTGAACTGAAGAGAAGTGTGAGGAATGGAGACTATCAAACAATTGAGATATTCTAAGCAGGATCTGATGAAGGCTTGAACCTAAGTGGAAACTGTGAATAGTGATAATAAGGTACATATGTATAACAAATTTTGTAAATATAAAAATGACAAGACTTAGTGACAGATTAAATATGTGGGGAGAATTAAAATGAACGGCATAATGTTGCTATTTATTCCAGAATTTATGGTAAAAATAACAAGTTTCTGTCATAAACTTCTCCATTTACACAAACAAATCTGAATATCTAGCTATTTTATGCCCTGTTCTTCATCTACTTGTTACTGACTGAATTCATTCAGATCTTAATTATATTCTTAAATTTTAGCTATGTCATTGGTTCCCTTCATAAATAATGCATTTAAATCATATGGGGACTGCTATCAGGTCATAATTAAAAATCCAACAACATGCCCCAATTATTAACTTTTAGGAGTGCTTTAAAAATGCTATCTGTTTAATTCTAATATGTTTCAATAGATTTTAAACTGGTCATCATATGTTCAATTAACATTCTTCCTCATCTTTTTGACAGAACATTAATCTTTCTACAGTTGACTTAACTAAAAAGGTACCTTTGATTCATTAATATAAACTAAAGGGTTTGTGCAATTGAATCTTGTAAACTAAAAGTAAACAGACAAATTAATAAAGACCACAAAATATTGTATGAGTTTTATTGATACAGTTTCCAAATGTGTTACAGTCTGCCTAACAGTTCTGAAATTTTCTATAAAAAATGAAGTCATATTAAAACTTGTATTTGACAAATGTACACTTGAGTTTTGGGGGACACAATTTCATTATTTGTTAAAAATTGTTGGGAAAGCTGGACAGCAATCAGACAGAAATTAGGTACAAGCCAGTATCTTACATCGTTTACCTTTACAACAAGATCAAAACAGAAACATGACATAGATATAAAGAGAGGGACTACAAGAAAATTTGAGGAACATGGAATCTATTGCTTATCAGACTTATGGATAGGTGAGGAATGTATGAATAAAGAAGAGAGAGTGAACAGAGTGAAGTATAAAATGGACAATTTTGATTACATTAAATTAAAAAGTTTTGTAGAAATAAAATAAATATAGCCAAGATCAGAAGGAAAGCAGAAAATAAAGAAAATATTTTAGACAGTTTTAAAGATGGTCTCATCTCTCAAATATATAAAGAAATTTGCCAAAACTTTAAGAACATGAATCACTCCTTAATTGATAAAGTGTCAAAGGATAATAGATAGGCAACTATCCAATGAAGAAATCAAAACTATTTTAGTCATATGAAAATTCCCTAAACAGTTATTGATTAGGGAAATGCAAATTAAAAAAAAAACCTTGTGATATTTTATATCTATCAAATTGGTGAAAATAATTGAAGGGGAAAGTTACAAAGGTTGGTGAGAATGTGGGGAAAAAATGGAATGCTAAATTATTGTTTCATGGAAGTATGAACTGATCCAACAATTTTGGAAAGCAATCTGGAATCATGTTAAAAGAGTCATTAAACTGCCTACACCCTTGCTTCCAGCATAACCACTAGTGTGTCTATTTCCAAAGATGATTAGGAAAAAGGGAAATAATCCATGCATTCTAAAATGTTAGTAGCAGCTCTCTTTCTGGTGGCAAAAAAAATGGAAATTGTGAGAATTTCCATCAATTGGGAAATGGCAAGTATTACCTAATAGGTTTGCAGTTTCATGTGCGATCATCCTTTTTTCATTTGACTATGCTATGAAAATGTTTGTTTTATTTCATAAATTAAAATAAGATAAAATAAAGCCAATGTCTAGTCCAAATGCCAGTGGTACCAGTTATGAAAATTAAATGTAAATTCAGTAAATTCTTTGGGTCAAATTGTTAAAAATGTTAAAATAAATAATAAAAAATGATAATATGAAGTGCTTAATTTCATTATAGGTGGGTTCTTCTTTTTCAATTTTAATTTTAGTATGCCAATATTTCAATGTTTTTGGTCAAAACTTCATTAATTGCATTTCCTAAAAAAGATCATAATACTTAAAAAGTATTATTTTATTTATTGGTTCAATAAAGTCTCTAGGTTTAAATTTATAACCTTATTTTTCTTTCCTTGGCTTGTATTAAGATTTTTCCCATTGAGTGCAGATGAAATATTAACATTATTTAAAAAAAAATATTTGAGAAGAATATTGGGCTAATCTCTCTCTCTCTCTCTCTCTCTCTCTCTCTCTCTCTCTCTCTCTCTCTCCCTCTGTGTGTGTGTCTGTGTGTGTGTGTGTCTGTGTGTGTGTGCATGTCTGTTTAGTGGAATCATATAATTTGATTTTGAATAAAAACCTTTGATATATGAAAGATAATCTTCCTTTGATTTTTGCCTGTTATAATATTAATTTTGTTCTTTTACTATAGTTGGAATTTATTAAAAATATATCAGATAATAGGGGAGGGATGCAATATACTTATTCTACTTAACTTTGCACTGGGAAATATATTGCTTCTAAATTAATAGTGATGCTTGTTCTTTATTTTAGATGAATATGATGACTTCATACACCTTCCTACAATGCTTGCATTTTGTTTTTAACTTTCAAAATTAATGCCATTTTTTGTAGTCAGTTATATGGTGATATCATTATTTTTAGTGTTTTTTTAAATTTATGATTTTCATATGTTTCTGCCCCAAAAAAGAATTGAATAATTATTGACATAAGTATAAACTAGGAATAGAGTATCATTTTTTCCAGGTATATTGCTGGGATTTCATCATGAAAATTTTTGTCTTTAGATAACTGCAATAAAGTTCTGTTTGTTTTATCTCCCAAGATAAAAGTTATCTTTTTCATTAATTTAAGACATTTTATAATTATTAATTTTTCTTTAAATATTTGATAAAATTCACTCCTAAATCCATTTAATTTTAAGATAATAGTTCTTCAGTTTTAGAGTTATGAGTTTATTCTTTTTAGGGTTATGAGTTTATTTCTTTTCTAAAATTTTACTTAGATCCTCAGTTCACTAATTTTTCTTTGTTTTTATTAAAATAAGCTTTCAATGAAATACCTGCTTCAGGTGACATATTGTCATTCTTTATGCTTGTGTTACCATTTGTTGTTTTAAAGATTTGTTCTTTTACTAAATAAACATGAATGAATACGCTTATGTTGTTTATATTTTAATACTTAGTACTTAATGTAATTGCATATGAACAATGTATTTTTATTTAACATTTTAAATGTTTTTATGATTCTTTATGCTATTGCTCATTATCGACATTTATAAAGCAATAGTATAGATCTGACACATACGTATCTTTTAACATTCCAATTTAAAAGTCGTCATAGAGCAGTAAAATTATTTTTGCAATGACACAAATGAACATTGTCTTTATTGTTTTAACTTCTATTGGATTTATTCACTCCTAAGTGAGAAATATTAGTTCCCTTAAATTTTATGTTTATATCACGGCCGTGATTCAAGTTACTCCTAAATATCTTTTAATATTTTTTTATATTTAATATTATTTAATTTAATACTATTTATACATTATATATAAATTATATATTATATATAATATAATATAATTTAATATTATTCTTTGCTATTTCTTGCAAAATTTCTTTTTTATTCCCACTTGAGTGGCAACATGATGCAGAAAGTAGAAAGCTAGGGTCACAATTGATAAAAACAGATAAAATCTGCTATCTTGCTATATCCTGACCAAACCTTAGGGTGCTAGTAGAAAAAGGATCTCCAAGGGCAATGTTGGTGTGATGGCTGTCATCTGACAAATCTTTTGCAGTGGAACTTCTCTTATATGTTTTCCTCACTAGTTTTGTTGGATATTTGTTTCTTTCAGGGTATCACTGAATAGTTCATCAATGGCTACACTTCTCGGCCTTTCCTTCATCATCCTATCTTCCATATTCTACACTATTCTATAGCTTTACCCCTTTCCTTCCACTCAAACATGACAGCTGAGCTGACTCATGGGGCAGGAGCAACAGACTGATGAGGTGGTATTGAGGATTTTTTAAAATATTTCTCTATTCCTTAGAATTTTTTTTTTGTAGGAAAATATTTGCTTTCTGGTAGCCTCTTATTTTTTGGCCTTTGGAGCAGCTGCTTTCTGGGCGGGCGCCTTCTGGGCACGTCCCTTCTGGGCAGGTCCCTTCTTGGCTGGGGCCTTCTGGCCTAAGGCTTTCTGACCCTTCTGGCTGGGGCCTGCTTTCTGGCCTTTACCCTTCTTTGAGGGGACCTTCTTGGCAGAGACCTTTGCGGCAAGTGCCTTCTGGGCGGCTCCCTTCTTAGGAGACCCCTTCTGGGTGGATGCCTTCTGGAGCTTCTTCACTTCACGCTTGATAATTCTATTTCTCATTTTCTTAGCCTTCATGACTTTGTAACGGTAAAAATCTGTCATCTTCGCTTTCCGTTCTCTGGCTTCAATCTTCTTGGCCCATCTTGTGGCTTTCCATTTTGTACTGATCTTTTCCTTCTCCCACGCGGCCCGGACGTACTTCTGAGGAGCACTGTGTGGGAACTTGAGCATGAAGTCTGTGAGTTGCATACACTTAAAAGGCATGGCCTGCCTCCTCACACCGCTGCAAGGGCCATCAACCAAAGCCCGGTTCTGGTCGATCACGTCCACGACGGCCACCAGCTTGCTGGGGTGCGGCCCAAAGGAGATGTAGGCCACGCAGGCGATCTCCACATAGCGCTTGAACACCATGTTGGCGGCGCCCAAGGAGAAGGAAGGGCCTGCAAGAGACTGTGCACGTGCAGAGCGCAGCTCCCGCCCCACGCTGGCAGGAATGTACAGGCTGAATTTTTCTCTGTCATTGCTCAATTGTTGCATTTAGGAGTCCTTTAAAAATCAAGTGGTGAGGAGAGAATTTTGTCTTAGGTTAACTCTCAGTCCACTATCATAACATCAAAAATAAGCTAGTTATGATGAAAAGGATGATTGGTGGTGATTGATAATGATGATGGTGGTGGTGGTAGTGTTTTGTGATAACACATTTCAATTCATTTTCCCTTTCAACCTGTGGTTTTCTGTTGTGAAAACTCATACATATTTCAACACTCTTATCCTGCTCATCAATAATTCTCTCTTTTTGATAGCAAACTATCTGTTTCAGCCAATTGCTGACTGTAGTCTAAGAGATTACACCTTTTTTTCAATTATGATACCTCTACCCGGCAGCAACAACTGGGTAATCAATTTTCAGTCATAACAGTTTCCGGTAAGCAGCTAATTAATGACCAAGTAAACAATTATAAATTAAAATGTGACATCTAGTTTCATCCAAGATTTACTCTGGCAGTATAGTTCTTTTCCTCTCCCAGCCTTTCAAAGCAAAAGAATATCAAATATTTCATTGATAACTATAACTAGTAGCCCACTAAATATTACAACATTAGTTAAATTAGTAATGTCTACACCTTCTTATTAATGTAAACCAGTGTCCATTGCAGACATAATTTTGACAACATATTTCATTGAATGAGACAACTAGGTGGTGCAACGCAAAAAGCACTTGACCTGAAGTTAGGAAGACTTGTCCTCCTGAGCTCAAATTTGTTCTCGGATATGTATGAGCTTTGTGACCCTGGTCAAGTCACTCAATCCTATTTACTTTAGTTCCTCATCTGTAAAATGAGCTGAGAAGAAAATGAAAAACCATTCCAGTATTTATGCCAAGAAAATCCAAAATGCCTTTAGGAAAAGTTGGATATGACTGAAATGCGAGAACTGTAGTAGCTCCCTTGAAGACATGCACATTGATTTAAAAGAAACTACTGAGGGGCGGAGCCAAGATGGCAGCATAGCAGCAGCAACATATTGCAGCTCTCACTTAGCCACCCCAAAATACCCATAAAAAGGGACTCTAAACCAATCCTAGATCTCCAAAACGCCCACAAAGATACTTCCCACTAAAGTCAGCTCGGCTACGAGGAACCATATCAGCACTGTGAACCGAAACCAGCCTGCCCTGAAGCCTAAGCTGTGCCGCAGGGGCATTGGATGGGAGGAGCAGAGGAGCCTATCAGGTCAGCGGATTACCAGCAGCTGCGAGTGGGGATTGCGAAGGGGGAGATAAGCAGTCCAGCCAGAAGGCCTCCAGAGAGGAAAAGCAAAAGGCAGAGGTTTTGCACCC
>CM053583.1:162244038-162268740 GCA_028627135.1 Pseudochirops cupreus
TGTTTTCTTCCACTTTTATTTTGTTATTTATCAAATACATTTTTATATAGTTCTGACCCACTCACAAGATCAAATAAATTACTCAAGGTCACACAGGTCATAAAGAGCTTGAATATCAAATAAATGTCTCAATTTGTAGAGTTGAATCCCACCTCTCAAGCAAAACCTTCCTGTGAATAATAATGTGCATTATTTTTAGTTTTGCTATTTGTTTTATAAATAAAACCTGTGTTTCTCATTAGACTATTATTTTGTGTGAAACATATCCCATGTAATCTGAAGAGGATAAAGATCCATGTAATGAATCTTAGATTGTATGGTTATGTGATAAGTTTTAATGGAAAATAATTACATGGTTATTTCTCTCCTCTAAAACAACTCAGTGGAAATAAATTGCTCTTGACTCAAGTTTTGATTGATGGTAAACAAAAGAATGTTAATGTATTAAATACTGATCTTGATTTTCCTCCCCATTTTGCAAGTGTTTTTATTAACCTTTAAAAATATTTAAAATAACAAGTGAAAGGATTTCAGTGATCATCTAGTTTTTTTTTTATATTTTACTCACAAAGAAATTGAGTCACAGAGTGAACAATATGTTGGAGTTCATTGTAACTAGTTAGTTTCAGAATTAGAACAAGAATCCTTATCTGTTGGCACCCCATTAAAGGGAAGAAATATAAATTTATCAAGTGAAGAATAACCTGAAAATCTAACAATGGAAGGGTACAGGAGGTCATGCTAAGAGACTAAGTCCTTGTGAATAAACTTAGAGGAGTTTTGCTGAACTTAAATATTTAGTAAACTTATTAATTTCCTGTCTCAGATATTTTTTCCCCAAAATAACCCAGAAACAGGGGGCCTCGTTGCTTTTGTGACATTAAAATCACTATGAAAATGAGACTAGACAGTACCGATGAAAAATGTTGAGTTCAAACTCTAAAACTTGAGCTTATTTGTGGTTGTTGCTGTTGTTTTGAGGACAAACTGTTACCTAAGAATGTCTAATAATTGGTGAAATGAAATAATTATTGAAAAGCACTTAATACAATGCCTGACTCATAGTAAGTACTCTATTATTAGTATTATTTTTATTATCATTATCATAATTATTGTCATTATCAAATTATTTTAAAAATAACTTTAGGATTTATCACTGAATTAAATCTTGTAAATCTCACATTATGCATAACTCAACCAGATCATTTTGGACCAGGAAAATATTGAACATATTAGTTAACAATTCTATCTTTGTATGTTTGCAAAATGAATAAATTTGTTGCATGATTCCTTAGCTTGGTCAATGAAAATGCTAAGCCACAAAAGTTTTAAGACAGATTCCACCAGCAAAACATTTCTCTTAGGTTGACATCAATACATTGATGACTACATTGTGCATTCATTATTCAACCACTTCCAAATTTGCAGGGTTGCACTATTATCTACACTACGTAGTGCTTTTTTTTTTTTCTTGTCCCTAAGAATAGCCTAAGAGACATTGTTAAATGTTTTGCTGAATATCCTTCTTCTGGTTTTTCCATCTAGCAAATACTGAAAAAAAGGAAATATTTTTATACTGGCATTGATAAGGGCATTTCTTTCACAGACGTCACTTTTTCCCATTCCACATGCTTAAAAAATATATTTTAATAATATTTGACAAAATTAGCTGATAAGTTCAAAAGATAAGGTTTATAGGTTATGGATAACCCTGTTCCTTTGGTTGGTAATTGGCAAGTTAATTGTCTGTATTAATTTAATTTGACAAAATTGTCCAATAATAATCTAATTTTCATGAATTTTGAAGGAAATCTATCATTTAAGAAACATCATTTTGCAATGATATTTTCTAATTTCCATGTTCTCATGACCTGGATTTCTTTGGGGCAAAGAAATGCTATCATGTCATTCCCTATCCGATCTTGGGTGTCAAATGGTTGCTTAACATTGTCAATTTATTTACCTTAGTCTAGAGGTATAATTCCTGGTCAGGAAAACAAGCAAGATAAAAGTTAAGACTTTTTATTTTCTCTATATTGTAATTGCAGTATCTTCATAATGAATACATGGCCTTGAAAGCCAAAGAAGATCTAATTTCAATTCTTACCTGTCTCACCTCTGACACTGGCTATGTGATGCTAGTAAGGACACTGGCCATCTTAGTCATCCAGGCAATTCTCTAAGACTTTAGGTAAAAGAGAAGACATGAAACTGAACTTATAAGAGCGTCTTCCTCTGGAAGTTTCTTATAATAATGAAAGCACAAATCTAATTCTTCCCTTATGCATACATACATATACACACACATACACACATATGTATGTATGTATGTATGTATGTGTATATATATAATTTTTTTTCTGCTTGATTCAGTGAATCATGTGGATGCCTTCTATAAACTTCCCTCAATTCTTCCCAACATAGCTACAAAGAATAAAAAAGAGAGGAACCCTAAAAACCTTTTGTTTTTCATAGAAGTCCTCTCCTCTTGCTTTTTAGTATTACTTTATCTCTCCTAACACCTTCTATAGGGAACCATGATACACTTTACTCTTCATCAAATGTTGCTGGACCTTCCTTCTATCTTGTTTATGTCCTTATAAAATCTATTTTGGGAAAAGACTTCTCTATGCATTGACACCAGTCTTTTTAGCCTATTTCAAATTATTAGCTACAATTAGAAAGTGATTATTAAACACTAGTCAATTCTTTTAAGTTGATTTTACCGACACACTTTATTTCATGTGCTCCTGCCCATTACATCTTTGAGTGCTTAGAAATATCATCTGCTAGCAGGGAATAGTTTACATATCAGAGCTATGGAGAAGGGAAGAATTTATTGTTAAAGTGAGAAATAGAGTAATAGAATATGTATGATGGATAATTTTGACTGCATTAAATTAAAAAAAAATGTTTTGCATAAACCAAAGCAATGCAAGCAAAATTAGAAGGAAACCAGAAAGTTAGAAAACATTTTTTATAAATATCTCTGATAAAGGCCCCATTTCTCAAATATATAGAGAATTATGACAAATTTATAAGAATACAAATCATTCCTGAGTTGATAAATGGACAAGGGATATGAATAGGCAGTTCAGTTTTCAAATAAAAAAAAATCAAAGCTATCTATATTCATATAAAAATGTTCTATATCACTATTGAGTAAGAAATGAAAACTAAAACAACTTTGTGGCACTACCTCACACCTTTCAGATTTGCTAATATGACAGAAAAGGAAAATGATAAATGTTGAAGGAGGTGTTGGAAAATTGGGACATGACTGCAATGTTGGTAGAATTATGAACTGATCCAACCATTCTGGACAGCAAGTTGGAATTATTCCCAATGGGCAATCAAACTATGTATTCCCTTTGACCCAACAATATGACTACTAGGTCTGTATCCCAAAGAGATAAAAAAAAGAGGCAAGAAGGAACCATTTGTACAAAAATATATAAAGCAGCTCTTTTGTGGTAGCAAAGAATTAGAAATTGAGCAGCTCAATTGTGTTATATGAATGGAATAGAATACTATTGTGATATTATAAATGACAAGCATAAGCAGAGACAAGATCGTGTAGAGAAGCCAGCATATTTCCTGAGCTTTCCCCAGTTTGCCTCAGAAATAACATTCAATCAAGCCTCTAAATGGAATTTAGAGTGACAGATCCTACATAAAGATGGAGTGAAGCAATTTTCCAGCTTAAGATAACTTAAAAGGATTTCAGGAAAGGTCTGTCTCACATGGGTAAAAGGGGAGTGCAGTCCAGTTTAGGCAGTGTCCAGGGAAGCCAGAGGGAGGCCCTTAGCCACAGCAAAGATTAGTAACTCAGATGCCTCATTCTTATTCAGTAGATCAGTAGCACAGAGGTCAACTATGAGGCCTCTAGTCCTAGAGCTGAAGGCAAGTCGCCAGACTCAGAAACAGGGCAACAACAAGTGTGACTATGCCAAGCCACCCCAGCCCAGTAAAAAAGCCACCAGAATATGAGGCTTCCATACAGTAACTAAGTCCTAACCCCAAGCACAAGAACTCTGAGACAGTGTCCCCTGTGCCTCATGAGAAGAGCTCACTTTTTAAAACTAAGAAAAAGGCAAAAAATAAAATAGCAAGAAGAAAAAATGGACATTAACCATTGAAAGTTATTATATTCACAGGGATGAACCAAACACAAACTTTGAAGAAACCAACATTGTCAATTTACTTAGATCTGAAACCTCAAAAGAGAATATGAATTGATCTCAAGCCCAAAAAAAAACATTTTGGAAAAGCTCAAAAAAAATTTTAAAAGCTTAATAAGAGAGGTAGATGAAAAATAGGGGAAAGAAATGAGAGTTGTGCAAGGGAATAAACATCTCATAAAAGAAAAGAAAAGAATTGACAGAAGAAAATGATTCCTTGGGTGGTAGAGCCCAGGTGGCAGAGTAAGATCTGAGAATTACTTGAGATCTCCCCCAAACCCCTTCAAACACAAACCAAATAAAAAATTCTAGAGCTTCAGAACCCATAAAATGACAGAATGAAAAAAATATCCAGTCCAAAATAGTCTGGAAGGTCAACAAGAAGAGTATATCACACCAGACTGGGAGCAGAGTGTAGTCCAACATGGGCTATGCCAGCAAAGACAGGACCAGAGCATGCCTCAGGGGAATGAAACACTGGCAGTGGGAAAACTCTGTGGGACCTGGGTGAAAAAGGAGTGCAGTCTGGATTGGGTCCTACTCTAAGCCCACGGTGATGGAGACGGGTGGCTGCAGCAGCAGCAGTGGCTGTTTCCAGAGTTCTGGGCCCAAAGACAGTATGAGATTGAGAAACTGATACATGAATCCTGAAGCTGGGAGAGTACACAAACATCCACACCCACCCACAATGAAAGCCTAGTCCTATCTTCACAAAGGGTTAGAAAGTCAAGTATTTTGTTGGGAAGATGAGCAAACAGCATAAAAATAGTGTACAGAATCTTTCTTTGGTAACAAAGAAGATCAAAACATACAGTGAGAAGACAACAAAGTCAAAGTTCCTGCATCAAAAGCCTCCAAGTGAAAAAAATATATATATGAATAGGTTGCAGGCCATGAAACAGCTCATCAAGGATTTTGAAAATCAAAAAAGAGAAATATAGGAAAAATCAGGAAGAGAAATGAGAATAATGCAGGAAAACTTTTTTTAAAAACATAATTAGTTAAAAGGAAAGAGAAAAAAAAACACTGGAAAAAATAACTCCATAAAAAGAAGAAATGGCTTGATGGAAAAGGAGGTATAAATGTGAACTAAAGAAAATAATTCCTTAAAAATAAGAATTGGCCAAGTAGAGGCTAATGGATCTATGAGACATCAAAAATTGTTCAAACAAATTCAAAAAAATGATAAAAGAGTAGAAAATGTAAAATACTTTATTGAACAACTTACTTGGAAAAGAGATGTATGCAGGAGACATAATTTAAAAATTATTGAACCACCTGAAAGCCATGATTAAAAAAAAACAAACCACCTAGACAACATCTTTAAAGAAATTATGAAGGAAAACTACACTGATATCCTAGAAGCAGAGGGTAAAATAGGCATTGAAAGAATCCAACAATCATCTCCTGACAGAGATCCCAAAATGAAAACTCCAAAGAATCTTGTCTTGAAATTACAGAATTATCAGATAAAGCAGAAAATACTGCAAGCAGTCAGAAAGAAAAAAAATGTAAATAGCATGGAGCCACAGTCAGAATTACACAGGAATTAGAAGTTTCTAAATTAAAGGCACAGAGGACTTAGGATATGATACGCCAAATGGCAAAAGAGATTGGATTACAACAAAGAATTAACCATCCAGTGAAATTGAGGTCAGTCTTTCATGAGGAAAGATGGGTATTGAACGAAAGAGGATTTTCAATTTCTGGATGAAAAGATCAGATCTGAATAGAAAATTTTATCTTCAATCACAAGACTGAGTGGAAGCATAAAAAAAAGATAAACAGGAAATAAAAAAACAAACAAAAAAGCACATTATTCAAAGAAGTTAAACATTTTACACCCATATGAGAAAGATGATACTTGCTACTCATGAAACTATATCTTTGTTAGGACAGTTAAAAGTGAAAAGCTTGTAGGAGCCAAGATGGCGGCATAGGAGCAGCAAGGTACCACAATTCCCACATAGCCACCTCAAATACCCATAAAATATGACTCTAAACAAGTTTTAGGGCTCTAAAACTCACACAAATACACCTCCCACTGAAGGACAGTTAAAAGAGTATACATAGAAGGTGAGGGTATAACTTTACTTTGATGTGATAATATAAAAAAAAATTAAGGGGTGAAAAAAAGAATTGTACTGAGAGAAAAGGAAAGGAGGAGGCAAAAAAGGGGAAATTATATCACATAAATTGGTGAAAAAACCTATTACAATGGAGGGAAATAAAAGAAGGTGTGAATATTTTTTGAAACTTACTGTCATTGGATTTGGCTCAAAGAGGGAATAACATACAAATTTAGTTGGGTATAGAAATCTATCTTGTTCTATAAGGAAGTAGGAGGAGAAAGAGGAAAGAAAAGGGAAAGGTGGATGAAAGGGGAGTCTGAAGTAGGCAAAAAGAGAAATAAAAGGGAGGAGACCTCATAGAAAACAGGAAACTGGTGGTCAGAAGCAAAGCACTAAAGAAGAGGGAAAAGGTAAAATGAAAGAGAAAAATATAAATGGGAGGGGGAGGAATAGGATGGAAAGAAAAACACAGTTAGTAACCATGGCTGTGAATATGAATGGGATGAACACTCTCATAAAAAGAAAGCAGATACCAGAGTGGATTAAAAATCCCAATCCTATAATATGTTGTTTATATGAAACACATTTTAAAGAGAGAGAGAGACAGATGCAGACATAACAAAAGTAAGAGGCTGGAGGAGAATATATTATGTTTCAATTGAAGTTGAAAAAAAGCAGGGGTAGTAATATAGATCTCAGACAAAGCAAAAAAAAAAAAGATCTAGTTGAAAGAGAGAAAGAAAAAAACATCTTGCTAAAAGGTACCATAGGCAATGAAGTAATATCAGTACTAACCATATATGTAGCAAGTGGTAAAGCATGCAAATTCTTACAGAAGTCAAATGAGTTACTGCCAGAAATAAACAGGAAAATTATACTAGTGAGTGACCTCAACCTCTACCTCTCAAAACTAGATTAATCTAGCTGTAGAATAAGGAAGAAAAGATTTAATGAGTTGAATAGAATTTTGGAAAAGTTAGATAAGGTAGACCTCCGGAGATAATTGAACAGGAATAGAAAGGAATATGTTTTTTTTTAAGCAATACATGGCACCTACATAAAAACTGACTATGTATTATGGCATAAAAATTTCACAATCCAATGCAGAAGTCACAACTATGAAAAGAAAACTTTCCAGATCATGGTGCAATAAAAATTAGTCATAATAATAAAAAATGAAAAGATAGACTAAACATTAATTGGAAACTAAATAATCCTAAAGAATGAGTGCCACATACAGGGACTATGACCTGGTGTCAGGCAAAGAAAGCATTCCTAGGTGAGCTCAAAAAGAACTTTGAAATCTGGCTTAGAGAGGTAGAAGATAAAATCAACAGCTCATATAAAAACAAAATTGTGAAATTAGAAAAACATTACAACGAAGAGAACAGCTCCTTAAAAAGCAAAATGTGTGAAATAAAAAATGAAATCTGAGCATATGGAAAAGGAGCTTCCAAAACTAACAGCAGAATAATTTGCTAAAAACTAGAATCAACCAAATTGAAGCAAATGATTCTATGAGGAACCAAGAATTACTCAAATAAAACATCAAGACTGAAAAATTAGAAAAAGAAGTAAAATATCTCAATGGAAAAATAACTGACCTGGAAAACAGATCCAGGAGAGACAATCTGAAAATCATAGGTCTATCATAAAATTGTGATGAAAAAATGAGTATGGACAATATCTTCCAAGAGCTCATCAAGGAAAACTGCCCTGAGATCCTAGAACAAGAGGGTAAAATAGAAATTGGGAGAATCCACCAGACACCTCCTGAAAGAGATCCCAAATTAGAAAGTCCTAAAAACATTGTGGCCAAACTCCAGAACTATCAAGGAAAGGAGAAAATACTACAAGCAGCTGGAAAGGAACAATTCAGACATCACAAAACCACAGTGAAGATCACACAAGATCTGGCAGCCTCAAAGTTGAACTATCAGAGAAACTGATATATGATTTTTTGCAAGGCAAAAGAGCTCAGGCTACAACTAAGGATCACCTATCTAGGGAGACTTAGCATAATCTACCAGGCAAGGAGATGAACATTCAGTGGCATAACAGAATTCCTGACCTTCCTGATGAAAAAGCCAGAGCTCAATGGAAAATTCAACCTCCAATTACAAGACCCAGGAGAGACATGGAAAGGTAAATAAGGGGGAAAAACACACACACACACACATAACTTGTTATTTAACAACAGCAAACTATTTACATCCCTATATGGGAAGCTGACACCTGCTAATATTGTGAACTCTATACCTATGGCAACATCTAAAAGGGATATAGACAAATAGAGGGTATGGGTATAAACTATGCAAAATGAAGATAAAAATCCTTATTAAGGGGTTGTAATGGAAGAAGAGGAAAAAATGAAGCAGAAAAGGGTCAATTATGCTACACAAAGAGTCATAAAAAATATAGTAGAGGTAAAGAAGGGAGATAGGTGACCATTATATGAGCTTTTCCCTCACTAGTTCTGGTGCAAGGAGGGAATAACACAACCAGTTAAAGATAAGACTCTATCAAGAAGAGACATAAAACTTATCATAATAGAGGGAAAGAGGGGAGGGAAAGGATCACTGAATGATATCTATTCTCATCAATCTTGGTTAGAAGAAGAAATAACATACAACACTGAGTATAAAAATCAATCATATCCTACAGGCAGTAGGAGGGGGGAAGGAGAAAGTAAGAAGGGGGTTTAGATGGGAGGAAAGAAGCAGTAAGGGAGAAGGACGGGAAAAGGGAGGGGGACAGATAAGAACGGAATACTGAGGGAGGCAGCAGTCAGAAGAAAAACTCTTAAGAAGGGGAAGGGAGAAGAGGAAAAACAAAAGCACAGTCACAGACACATTGTATCTGTGACAACCACCTTTGAAAAACTGGACTTTTCTCAGCAACACACAGGTATAAGACAACTCTACAAGCCTCAGGATTGAAGGAGATGTCTACATTCAGAGAAAGATCTAGAAAGAATGAAGTTTAAATGGAGAGTGAAACAATCTACATGCTAGTGTTCTTTTCCATGTTTGGTTTTCTTTCTTTTTGCCCACTGCTCCCTCCATTGCTTACAACCTTTCTGTACAACCAGACTAATATCCTATCTGAAAGTATTTGCAGATCCTATACTTGATTGTATGCCACCATGGCAGGGGCGGAGGGGAAAGAGAGGGGAGAAAATTTGAAACTCAAAGAATTGTGGAACTGAATCTTGTAAACTAAAAGTAAATAAACAAATCAATTAAAAAAAATAAAAACATAAACATAAAAAGAATGAATGCCACAAAAAATAAATCATAGAAAGAATCAATAATTTCATCAAAGAGAATTACAGCAAAGAGACAATATACCAAAATTCTTGGGATGCAGTTAAAGCAGTTCTTAGGGTAAATTTTATATCTCTAAATATGTACATGAAAATAGATCAGATCAATAAACTATGTATGTAATTAAAAAATAAAACTAGTAAAAGAGCAAATTAAAAATCCCCAATTAAATACAAAATTAGAAATTTTGAAAATCAAACGAGAGATTAATAAATTTGAAAGTAAGAAAATTATTGAACTAATAAAACTATTATTTTTAATATAATAAAATAAAATATTGGTAAATTTAATTAAAAATAATAAAGAATACCACTTGACCAGGATCAATAAGGAAAAAGGAGAATTTGCCACCAATAAAGAGGAAATTAAAGCAATAATTAGAATTTTGCCCAATTGTATTCCAAGAAATGTGAAAATCTTAGTGAATTGGATGAGTATTTATAAAAATATAAATTGCACAGATTAATAGACATGGAAATAAAATACTTAAATGTCCCATTTCAGAAAAATAAATTGAACAAGCCATCCATGAACACCCTAAGAAAAATTCTTCAAGACCAAATACATTTACAAGTGAATGCTAATAAACATTTGAAGAACAATAAATTCCAATACCATAAAAATTACTTTTTAAACAGGCAAAGAAGGATTCCTACCAAATTCTTTTTATGGTACAATTATATTCCTGATAGCTAAACCAGGAAGAGACAAAACAGAGAAGAAAATCATAGACCAATTTCCCTAATGAATATTTATGAAAAATTATGACCACATGAGGTATATACCATGAATGGAATGCAAGACTGGTTCAATATTAGGAAAACTATCAGTATAATTGACCATATGAATAAAAAAATCAACAAAAATAATATAATTATCTCAATAGATGTAGAAAAAGCTTTTAATAGAATACAGCACCCATTTCTATGAAAATTTAGAGAGCATAGGAATAATTTCACTTTTCCTTAAAATGATAAGTAACATCTTTCTGAACTGTCAGGAAATATTGTATGTGAAAGCTAGAAGTTTTCCCAATAAAACCAGGGTTGAAACAAGGATATCCATTATCACCTATGTCATTTAATAATATACTAGAAATGTTAGCATTAGAAATGTTAGCATTAGAAATAAAAGGAAAAAACATGAAGGTATTAGAAAAGAAAGTGAAGAAACCAGGCTATCACACTTTATAGATGACATATTTAGAAAATCTTAGAGGTTCAACTGAAAAAAAACCCTTGAAACAATTAAGAACTTCCATAAATTTTCTGCATACAAAATAAACCCACATAATCATCAGCATTTCTATATATTACTAACAAATGGCAGCTGCAAGAGATAAAAAGAGAAACTCCATTAAAAAAAAATATAGACAATGTGAACAATTTGGGAGTCTACCTGCCAAGACAAACCTTGAAAATACATAAACAAAAGTACAAACAGAAGTTTAAAATTTAAAATAGAAAGTGAAGTGAGTCATACCAGGAAAACATGGTGCACAGCATCAGTAGTGTTGTATGATGGTCAATTGTGAATGACTTAGCTCTTCTCAGCAACACAATTATCCAAAAAAATTCCAAAGGATTTATGATGATAAATGCCATCCATCTCCAGAGAAAAATTGGCAAAGTATTCATGCAAACTGGGGCATTCTATTCTTCACGTTCTCTAGTTTGTTCTCTTTTTTTCACAATATGACTAACATGAAATATGTTATACATGGTAGCACATATATAAACTATGTTAAATTGCTTACTGTCCTTGGGAGTGGTCAGATGAGAGAGTAATAGAGAAAATTTGATTTTCAAAATTTTTAAAATTGAATGTCATCAACAACACAAATGGCAGCCTAGAAGAAGGAAAACTCTGCAGCTCCCACATAGCCACCTCAAATACACATAAAGTTTGACTCTATACAAATTTTAGTGCTCCAAAACACACAAGAGTACAGAAAAACACATCTCCCACTGAAGACAGCTCAGCAGGTGGGGCAGGAAGGGCTCATTGCAGTGTGCTGGGAGTCAAAACTGGCCCAGCCTGAAACCACGGCTTGGCCTGGGGGCTGCCAGTACAAGCCACAGCTGGAGCCTTCAGGAGAGTGGATCAGCAGAAAAATGTAGACTGGTAGAAGCCAAAGAGCAGCTTAAGAAGGATTTTGAAAATCAAATAAAAGAAGTGGAAGAAAAATTGGGAAGAGAAATGAGAATGATGCAAAAAAGTCATGAAAAGAGAGTCAACAACCTGACTGAAGAAAATAACACCTTAAGAAATAGATTAACTCAAATGGCAAAAGAGGTCTGAAAAGCCAATGTGGAGAGGAGCACCTTAAAAAGTCAAATTTGCCAGACAGAAAAAGAATCTCAAAAGCTTTCTGAAGAGAATAACTCCTTCAGAATTAGAATGTAGCAAATGGAAGCAAATGACTTTATGAGAAATCAAGATACTATTAAACGGATCCAAACAAATGAAAAAATAGAAATCAATGTGAAATATCTCCTTGAAAAAACCACTTACCTGCAAAATAGATCTAGGAGAGACAATTTAAAAATTATTGAACTACCTGAAAGCCATGATCAAAAAAGGAATCTAGAAAGCATCCTTCAAGAAATTCTCAAGGAAAATCACCCTGATATTTTAGAACCAGAGGGCAAAATAGAACTTGAAAGAATTCACAAATCACCTTTTGAAAAATATCCCCAAAAGAAAACTCCCAGGAATGTTATAGCCAGGTTCCAGAGTCCCCAGATCAAGGAGAAAAATATTACAAGCTGCCAAGAAGAAACAATTTGAATACTGTGGAAACACAATTAGGGTAACCCAGGATCTAGCAGCTTCTACATTGAGGGATAGAAGGGCAAGAATATGATATTCTGAAAAACAAGGGAGCTAGGCTTAAAACCAAGAGTCACCTACACAGCAAAATTGAGTATAATGTTCCAAGGGAAATTATGGTCATTCATTGAGGTGGAGGCCTTTCAAACACTTGCTGAAAAAACCAGAACAGAAAAAAAAATTACATTCAAATACAAGAAGCATGAGAAGGTAAACATGGAAAAGAAATCATGAGGAACTTATCAAAGTTGAACGGTTTACATGCTAACATGGAAAAACAATAATTGTAACTTATGAAACTTTTCTCAGTATGAGGATAGGTGAAGGGAATTCAAACATATATATATATACATATACATACACATATGTCTATATAGGATGGTATATTTATGCATATGAATACATATCTGAGCATGTGTATATATGTGTACATAGAGGCACAGGGTCAATTGAATAGGAAGGGACGATACTTTAAAAGATGAAATTCTGAATTGGGAGAGAATGGGAAGAGACAGGCAAAGAGAATGAGATTAACAATCTCATATAGAAGAGGCAAGGGATAACTATTACAATGGAAGGGAAGAACAGGAAAGGAAAAGGGAAAGGGTCAACCTTACTCTCATTGAATTTGTCTTAGGGAAGCAATGATATAAACTCTAAATTGGGTATCTTGACACACAGGGGAGTAGGGAGGATGGGGATGAGAGGTGAGATGATGGAGGGGAGGGCAGGTTGGAGGGGAGGGTTGCTGGAAGCACACTCTTCTGTAAAGGGACAGGGACAGGGTAGAGAATAGAAGAAGGTAGGGGCAGGACGGGAAAGAGGGAAATATCATCAGTCTCTCACAATATGTCCATTGTGGAGATGTTCTGCGTAACTACACATGTACCCATATTGAATTGCTTGTCTTTCCACTGCTTGTGGGTGATGAGGGAGGAAGGGAAAGAATCTAGAATTTAAAGTTCTATAATCAAATGTTAAATATGTAATAATAATAAAAATAATCAACCCACATGCAACTGGGAATTAAGATATACAGGCACTGGGGTAGGGAGACCCATGTTGCCCTACTGGAAAGTGAAATGGTTGATGGGGGAGGACATGGGAGACATCATTTTGGGGAAGGGGTTATATAGTGGGGTGGGTGTTTTGGAGGGGTAGGTGGGGAAAAGATGGGGAGAACTCAAAATCTTGTGGAAATAAATGATGTAAACAAGAAAATAAATGAATAAAAAAATAATATTGTAAGTCAAAACTTGTCTTTACATGCAATTCTATTATTTAAAAGTAAAGATCTTCTGCCAAATCTGAGTTTATCCCAAACTATACCTGTTTCCCCCTCACTTTCTATTTTAAATTCTGAACAAACCTGGTAATTTCACTTGGGTTTCAGAATTTTGCCATCATTCTATAACTCTTGTTGATTGATTTTTTAAAAATTTCATAATTTCACTCTCATCATTTCTTGTAACTTTCCAATACTGAAATTTTCATAAAAGACATTTTAAAAATATCATTCATTTATTTTTCAACTGGAAAATTCCAGAAGCTATCTGGAAAAATATCCCAAGCACTGCACTCCTATTTTCAATCATGACTGAGTTCCATGTTTGAAATCTATTTCAAAAACTCATCATCTATATGTCTTTCTGGTTGTCTGATTCTCTGTTGATCCTCATCTGAAACAGATGACCATCATTATTTTGTTCCATTAATTTATGAATTGAATAAATTTTCAACATAGTCTTGGTGATTTTTATGTGGAATGATGTTCAGGAACCGGTTTTGTTTTGTTTTTAAATTTATCTCTTAATATAAAGTTGTTTTCTTTGAAGTCTTGAAAAAATATTTCGTTATGTCATTTTCTTTCTTTTGTGTAACTGTTTCATTTTTCTTTCCATTTTGAATACATTAGCAACCCAAAGTTTATGGATATTTAAAAATAAATTTTCCTTATTTGTACCATTTTTAGATGCTAATTTTTATAAGCTATTATACTTTGTCTCCCTGTCAATCAGTCTGACTAGTGCACTTTTACTTGCATTCAAGTCAATAATAAGTCAGCTGATGAGTCTAGTGAGTCAAACTACAATGTCAATCACCTCTGAACAAAGGGACATGTCAAAGCATTGTAAGAAAATTCATTTTCCCTATACCCCTTCCTTCACAATAATGAAGTTCTTTTACAGCACTCTCCCCCTTAGCATTGTGCTTGTCTCTTTCCAAGGGGCTCATTTCTATCTTTCTTTACAAAGAAGTTGCTTTCTTTGTAAACACATAGCACCAAAGCCTACCTCCAAAACAAAAAAAAGATTTGAAAATAAAAATGCCTATCATTTATTGTTTTTTTAATCAGGGTTATCATGAACCTTTGTTTATGTGTTTTAACTAGTTGTAGCTAGGCTTATGTTTTGCCAGGCTTAAAACAGTGCAAAGTTGTTGATCATGCTCTAACACGAATATTTTATTTTATGATTCAGCCAAGAATTCTAATTAACACTCTCTGCCACTTTCTCTTCTGTCTCTGTCTCTCTTTCTCCCTCTCTCTCTTTTTTTCCTCTTTCCCTTTCTCTCCCCACCCTCTTCTCTCCCCCCTGCTTAGCTATACAAACAACATATAACATACAAAACAATATTTAAAAATTCTGCTGTCCAGCAGGACATTTTATTGTACCTAAGTAAAATCTAAATTGAAAGTAAAACATAAGGAAAAGTAGGTTTGTATGCATGTCCACTTTTAATAGTAATTTTGAAAAGAATAAGTGGCTTTGTTGGGAGCTGAAAGGAGTAACAGGATTAGTCCAACCCCAAGATAAATGATTTTTACTGCAAGGTGACAAATCCTCATCTTCTTATTGGAGCCTAAAAATAGGGTCACTCTATACTCTGACAAGATCTTCTGCCTTATATTTCTCAGAGCATCTCTCTGCTTAACCAAATTTTCTCTATATTGCTTTCTTTTTATCCACCCACAAGACTATTAAAAAATTCACATATGTTCATTGATACTACAGAAAATATTCATTCAAAGGTCCTCAGAGTTTACAGGAGGCTGGAGAAAAAAAAATTAAAAAAATTTCCCACCAGCAGATAGTCTCCTATCTCATCTTGTTCCATAGTCAGTTATTTTAATCAAAATATGAAAGATATGTTACTCATACTATTTTTTGCAGGGGGGAAGGTAAAGCAATTTGGGTTTAAGTGACTTGCCCAAGGTCACACTGCTAGTTTTGTGTTAAGTGTCTGAGGCTCGATTTGAACTCAGGTAGCCTTGATTCCAGGGCCAGTGTTCTATTCATTGGGCCATCCAGCTGCCCTTTGTTACTCATATTTTGGCAAGGGCAATTTCATTACTTTCCTTCATCTAAAAGTTACTTTAGAGGCCATCTAATCCAATTCTTACATTTTATAGACAAGGCAATTCTATGTTATTGTAAAACCAAATTCTATCCATAACTGTCATTCTATCCAGTCTCGGTAGAACCTATAATGAAGAATTTATCACCTTTCATTAAGATCACTAAAACATCTGGTTTGATAATCACACTGTCTGTACAGGTGTATTGATATCTGAAGCTGTGCCCCACCCTGTCTCATTCCCTAGTGCTTATTTTAGTCTATGTCTCATATCAGTGTACATGATCTTCATATTCTATTCTTCCTGATATTCTCTGCAGTACTGAACTTTTTAGATCTTTATGAATACTTCCTTCCCATAAGTAATTACTTTAAAAAATTGGCAGCTTTCTGGTAGCCAATATGAAAGAGTAAGCAATAAATTGTTATAACTCTTCCATATTCAACTCTGAATAACCATAACATGGCATCCAAAAACTAATCCTAGAACAGTAGAACCAGCCAAAGATGGGGTAAAAGAATTTTTGGCCCAAGAAACTGGGAAGATCATCAGAGAAATTCTCTTACTCAGGGAAACATAGTCTGAGAAAGGAAGCATGCTAGTAAACCAGCAACAAGACTCAATTAGCAACCAGTAGTACACACTGAGTCCCAGTGCAGAGAAGTAGGTGAACCCTAGCACTAAGTCCCTCCACCTGCATCAGCATAGCCAGGGGCATGGTGAGACTCCAGCTCCATGAGCTACCTATGCTTCAGCATAGTCTCAGGCAAACAGGCAATCTCCAGTAACCAGACCTCCATGTATAGCCCAGGGTGAACTGGTATCTTCCAGTGGTCAGATAAGCATGAGCTTCACTCTAACCCTGGGGAAACACAGAAACACCACACTGCCCTCAGTACACCCCAGAATTTGGCTAGCCCAGGATATTGGCTCAGCACCTCATAAACTGTCAAATCCCTAGAGTGCCAGCCATCCCCCTCCCTGCCCCCTCAGTACAACAACAGACATGAGGGTTCCCTGTGTGCTTCAGGGCAATGTCAGTGCAGCATCAAGTAAACAGCCAAGCACTCTAGCCCTTGGCACAAGAAACCTGAGACAGTGCCCCTTTCACTCTGGGAGAATAGTTCAAAATTGAAAGAAAGGGGGAAAGCCAAAAGTGAAGAGCAAATGAAAAAACTCTCACCATAGAAAGTTATTATGGTGACCAGGAAGATCAAGACACAAACTCGAAAGAAAACAATTGTGTCAAAACACTTATGGGCAAAATCCCAAAGAAAAATGAGAAGTGGGGTCAAGCCTAGAAAGCATTTGTGGAAGAGATCAATGAGGACCTTAAAAATTATATGAGAGAAGTAGAAGAGTAATTGGGAAAAGAAATGAGTGATACAAGAGAAATATGAAACAAGACTCAACAGCTTAAAAAAAGAAAACAACAGGAGCGGCTAGGTGGTGTAGTGAGTAGAGCACCGGCCCTGCAGTCAGGAGGACCTGAGTTCAAATCCGACCTCAGACACTTGGCACACTAACTAGCCATGTGACTTTGGGCAAGCCACTTAACCCCAATTGCCCTCCAAAAAGAAAAAAAGAAAAAGAAACAACTGTTTAAAAAGTAGAATTGGCCAAATGGAAAAGTACATGTAAAAATCCACTAAAGAAAACTATTACTTAAAAATTAGAATTGGGGAAGTGAAAGCTACTTACTGTATGAGACATCAAGATTCAATCAAACAAATTCAAAAGAATGAAAAAAACAGAAGATATTATTAAATACCTCATTGAGAAAACATCTGACCTGGAAAAAAGATCCAGGAGAGACAATATCAGAATCATTGGAATACCTGAAAGCCATAATCCAAAGGAGGATCTGGACAGTATTTTTCAAGAAATTGTCAAGGAAAAATGGCCTTATGCCTGGGAATCTCAGGGAAAAATCAGCACTGAAAGAATCCACTGCTCAACTCAAGGAAGAGATCTCAAAATAAAAACTCCAAGGAATATTACAGTCAAATTTCAGAACTACCAGGTCAAAGGAAAAATACTATAAGTAGCCAGAAGGAAAAAATTCAAATATCAGGGAGCCACAACCAGAATAACACAAGACTTAGGGGCTGTAGCATTAAAGTATTGAATGTTTACAGAACACATATTATAGAAGGCAAAAGAACTGGAATTACAAGCAAAAATCAACTACCTAGTGGAATTAAGAACAATACTTCAAGGAGAAAGAGTGATCATTCAATGAAATAAAAGGATATCAGTCTTTCATAAGAAGAAGGCCACAATTGAACAACAATAACAAAAATGATGTCTAATATCAAGAGTCAAGAGAAGCCTAAAAAACCTGTCTTTTATGTGGTGTTCCTGATGAGAAATCTACTGATGCAGAATGACTCTGCTCTGGAAATAAGTGTGAGCTATCTGTTGCCCTAGGAGGAGAAGTGAATTGGCCAGAATGCCACAGCTGGATTGTTAGAGTCAGGACATGAACCAAAGTCTTTCAAATTCTGAGATTTACTTTCTATCGACTACACTTTGCTTCTTCTCCACAACATTCTCAAAAGAATCAAACTACCATTCTGTCAAAAGTCAATGGAGGCATAATATGTAGTGAGTGTAAATAGGACATAGCAAAAGAGTAAAAATAATAAACAATATCATCAAATCCATGTATTATCAGAAAATAAAATAGGCCAGGTTTAAGGGAAAAAGGAAATTGCTTGCCATCTGTGAGCTACTCTGAATATGATGAAAGACCTAGATGAAGTCCACCAACATACTGGATATATCTCTTGAAGGAGATAGTAAAGGTTTAAGCAGGAGTCACAGAAAATGAAGGATGAGTAGGGAACAAGACAAAAATACATGATGTGCCAGGAAATACAACAAGGTCGTTACAAATATTATCACATTTGACAGATGAGAGTATACGAATGATTTGCAATTTGTAGACCTGAAGTGATGACCCACATGGATGAAATCGTAGATTAGTCCATGAATAAATATTTGCGAATTGCCTCCTATGTGTCAGGTCAGGTGCTAAGTGCTGGGAATGTCTTGGCTTAGAGGTCTTTGTTCTACAGCACAGCAAGTATGACAGACAAGAAAAGTAGAATCTGATGAGTCAGTATTGGATGAATGGCATTGGAGGGAGAATTGGATTTTTAATAAGGATGATCTTGATTCAAATTCCACATAAAACATTTAATAGCTTTGTGACCCTGGAGAAGGCATTTAAGACACCTTTGCCTCAGTTTCATCATCTGTAACATTAGACTTATTAACCTATAGCATTTTGTCTTCTTCTATACATTGAGTCCTTTATTTCCAGTTTACAAGGCCACACTAGAGTAAAACATACTCTGACATATTAACTTGGAAGTCCATTCTTATGAGAAAATAGTTTTATTGATATAAGTGATAGTTAAGTTCTTTACTATTATTACTATTACACTTAAAGTGCAATGCAAGTAAATTAAACTTCTGTGAGATAACAGTGGAATTAAGACTTGATGAATAATATTTTAGTGCCTATAAGAAAATATCTTCCAAATAAGTCCCCAAATTATGGAATGTCTGTATTAGGATAATGAGCCTTTCTAAATAGAAGACCTTCCCCCAAAAGCAATTAAAATGCTTGCATACAAATGGAACCTGGTTAATATTAACAATCTCACTAAGTGGAACCAGACACCATAAGGCAAATATAGCCAAATGGAAGTATGTTTCATAGATTCTCCTCAGAGGTGTGGATGAAGAAGTGGATATTATAATGAATCCAAAGGCAATAAAAATTTGCATCACAAGTGAGTCTGACAGTCAACTATCATTTAATAAGCATCTGCTAAAGGCTAGATACTGATAAGTGCAGGGGTAACAAAGGCAAAAAAGTCATTGCCCTTAAAGGGTTCACAGTCTTATAGGGGAGACATTAAAGGTTATGTATAAACAAGACACATAAAGAATAAATTTGGAGTTGATCTCAGAGGGAAAGCAGTAAGATTAGGGAGGAGTGAACAAAGTTTGCAAAAGAGGGTACATTAACTGAAGCTTGGTCATGTTGGGCATCTCTTTGTCCTCACATATTGTAGTGCTCAAGATGAACATGAATAAAGAGATCACTTTGAATATAACCTCACCTTGTATGCTAATATCTGTTCTGGTTCTGCAAAACAGAACTACTCATCTTTTCTCTACCCCATCTTTCTTCTGAACCTCTCTAATTTTGTAATAGATATTACCAGTCTCTCAGTCGCCCAGATTTGAAATCTCTGTGTCATTCTTAACCCCTTACTCAGTCATCCCATTTATCTAACCAGTTGCTAAATATCTAACCAATTGCTACTTGCACAGCACCTCTCACATTTTTCCTCTTTTCTCTACTTTTATAACTGCTACCCTAGTTCAGATCTTATTTCCTCTTTCCTGGGCAATTGCAGTAACCTCCTATATGCTCTCTCTGCTTCAAGTATCTCCTTTTTCGAATTCATCCTCCACGTGTTTGTTGAAGTAATTTTCCTAAGGAACAGATTTGACCATGTCACTCACCTATTCAATCAACTTCAATGACTTCTCATTACCTCTAGAATCAAATATAAATTCCTCTTTAGCCTTTAAAGTTGTTTAGCTATTAAACTCTAAATAGAAAAAAAAATGTGCCTCTCAGATCTATGGATAAAGAGTTTGTGACCAAACAAAAGATAGAGAGGATCATAGGAAGCAACAGAAGCTATTTTAATTACATGAAATTAAAAAGTTTTTTTTTCACAAACTAAACTAATAAAGCCAAAATTAGAAGGAAAACAGGAAACTGCCAGAAAATTATTTTAGCAAATTTCTTTGGCAAAAGCCTCATATATAAAATATATATAGAACTGGAGTTAATTTATTAAAAAAAAAAAGGACTCATTCCCCAATTGGTAAGTGATCAAAGGACATGAATAGACTGTTTTTTGAAGAAGAAATACAAAATTATTGATAGTCATATAAAAATGCTCTAATCCACTATTGATTATAGAAAAGCAAATTAAAGCAACTCTGAGATACCACTTCATATCTATCAGATTGACTAACATCACAAAAAAAGAAAAATGACAAATGCTGGGGGTGGAGATGTGGAAAAACTGGGATACTAATACACACTTAGTGGAGTTGTGAACTAGTCCAAACATTTTGGAGAGCAATTTGTCCAAAGGACTATAAAATAGCGAACATGCTTCGATTGGGCAATAATACTACTAGGTCTGTATCTGAAAGAGGTCAGAGAAAAGGGGAAAAGATCTATTTGTACAAAAAAAAATAGATTTATGGCAGATCTTTTTGTGATGACAAAGAATTGGAAATTGAGGGGCTGTCCAACAACTGGAGAGTGGCTGAACAACTCCTGGTATATAATTTTGATGGAATACCATTGTGTTATAAGAAATGATGATGGGAATGGGTTCAGAGAAACCTAGGAAGACTTCCATAAACTGATGCAAATTGAAGTGAGTAAAATCAGGAGAGCAATGTACAAAGCAATAGCAATGTTGTAAGGATGATCAGCTATGAAAAATTTAGCTAATCTGATCAAGAAAATAATCCAAGACAATTCTAAAGGACTCCTAATGAAAAATGTTAACCACCTCCATAGAGAGATCTGCTGTCTTCTCAGCACTGAATGAAACATACATTTTTACTTATTTTTTTTTCTTGTTTTGTCTGTGTGTTTTTTACTACATGGCTCATATTTTGCATGACTTAATATGTATAATCAATGTTATATTGCTTGCCTTTTCAGGGCATGAGTGGGAAGGAGGAAAAAAAATTTGGAACTTGACTTTTTTTTTTAATTGAATGTAAAAATTTTATATTTAATTGGGAAATAATTAAATAAAATATACTTTTAAAAAATATTAATAATTAGAATCATAAGACTTTAGGGTCTTGGTATATATCTTCTTTCTTTGGCCAAAATACCATCATTTCTGTTTTTTTAAGCAGTGGTCCAGAACTCCAAATTCTGTTTGCAGACATTGTTTTCTTGGACACCTGTTCATTTTCCAATTATACCTTTTTCTTTTGAGACTCCTTCCTTTCAGTTGGCAGAAAAGAGGGAAATGCCACCTGGGGTACAAAAGTATTTACTTTCCATTCCAGGATTTCATAATCCCGAGTAAGGCTTTCTAGTTTCCTTCTGACAGTAGGATTTTGGTCACACATGAATAAACCAAAATGGCTAGTTGGTGTCAGTTTTGACAAATCTCATGAGGCTTTCCATTCATCCCCAAACATATATTCAGCAAGTAAAGCATCCCTTACCATTTTTTCATGTCCTATTAACATAAGGCTGCCTTCTGAGTTTTGCCAACTCTTCATCTGCTTTTCCTCTACTCAATACTTTTTCCCTCTGGGTGATATTTACGGATGTACACCATCATTCTTTGGAGCACAGAAACCTTATTCCTTAGGGCATGTACTGAACCTCCCAACAGAAAAGAGTCATTAGCATTGCATAGCTTCAAAACATCATGGATCATGCTCCGTTCTTTAGTTTCTGTCCCACTTGATATATCCTCCAGCTTTCCAAGACAACCTAGGATTCAGTTTTGTTCTTTCAGTGTATTTGTCTCTTCCTTTTCCCTTTAAAGTATTTGTTCTCCTATTTCAAGGAATATTTCATTGTATCTGATAACTTGCGGATGGTAGAACAATGTGTCTGTCCTTTTATTTCCTCCTGTATTAAAGAGACAAACTATACTTTGGGTAAATATTTTGGCTTTGGTAGAAACATAAAATTTAACTTTCTTTCGGTCTCAACAAAATTCCTCCAAGTATTCCATAGTTCCCAGAAACAAGATTTTCTGTTCACTCTCATTAGTAGTTATTATATAGCATACGTTCCCAGGTGTTGGAACACAGGATCTAATCGCAATATTTGTTCACTGAGGGACTGTCACAGGGACTTTATTAAGTGCAATTATTTTTACATTTTTCTTTCTTTTTTCTTGGCTTTCCAACTTTACTTATCATAGGATAGTTTCCTTTTCACTTGACTTTGAGCAACAGTCAGAAGGTACTAACTGGAGCTGTATCAAATAAATTAAGCAGTCAATCAATGAAGTGATATTTATTAGATACTTAAGTGTGATAGGTGCTAAGAAGACAATAATAAAAACAAAACAAGCATTGCCTTCATGGACATTAAATTCTACTTGGGGAAACTATGCCAACATACAAATAAATTCAAATATGTAGGAAGAAATGAAATGTAATTTTAATGGATGAAAAAATAATGTGGAGGGATTAATAAGGGCCTCAAATTGACACTTGAGCTGAACTTTGAAGTAATTTGTAGACTCCAAAAAATAGAGATAAGTAGGGAGGGAATAATGAAGCATAGAATTCATAGATTGAGCTTATATGTAATAAATCTAGAAAATTATGTTGGAGGTATACTGTGGAGAGCTCTAAATGATTAGACAAGGAGGATGTAGTGAATTCAAGGGATGAAAGAGCACCATGGGAGATTTTTTATCAGGAAAGTGAAAAGGTGGGATCTGTTCTTTAGGAATATTAATGTAATAGCTGAGTACAGAAGTGACTGGAAAGGAGAGTCAGGACAGGAAGAGAAAATGGAAAATTATTGCAATAACTCCAGGGAAAGTGCTGAGAGTCTCAACTAATATGGTGGTCATGTTAATGAAGAGCTGGGGGCTAAATTCTGTGGAAGTAGTAAGATACAACTAGGAAACTAATTGAATATGTGAGGTGAGTGGAGGTCAGGAGATGAGAAAAGAAAATAACCAATCTAGGTGATTGGAAGGATGGTTGGCCCTCCACAGAAACAGAGAAGTTATGAAGAGGAATGTGTTCCATAAGAAATATGAAATGCAATGAGTTCTCTATGTGCTTGTTTAGTATTATATATATGCATTGTGTGTGTGCAAGTGTGTGTGTGTGTGTGCAAGTGTGTGTGGGGGGGGGGGGTGTGTGGGTGTGTGTGTGTGTGTACAGACACCCAATTGACACTTGAGGATTCGGGACTTGGGGTAAGGATAGGGGTTAGGGAAGTAAATAAAGATCTGAGAGTCATCTACAATAATGATAACTGAGACTCTGAAAGCTAATGAGATCACTTTGAGTTTAGAGAGAATAGAAGAGAGCCAAGAACAGAATGCTGGAATAAACTCATATTTAAAGGAGAGAGTACAGATGATCCAGCAAAGAAGATTAAGGAGCAGCCTGATAGGTAGGAAGAGAACTAGAAGATAAATGTCAAAATATTTGACAGAACATAGAGTATCCATGAGTACAAGGTTGACAGCATTGATCAATGCTGTAGAAGTTAAACACGAAGATTGAGAAAAGATCATCAGGTTAGAGAATGAAGAGACAATTGATAAATTTAAAGAGAATATTTTCAGATGAGTGAAGTAAGAAGTCAATAGCAACAGCGAGGAAAGTGAGAGGAACGAAAGAAGGAGAGTGGGGCTTAGTGCAAAGAGGGAATTATGGGAGTTTGAGTGTAAAAGGCATTGGATTTGGAGCTTACTCATTCAGTCAGAATATTATAGATACGCATGATAATTGATGCAAGCCGTTTGATGTAGGGAATATGTTAAGAGGATGCCCCTTAAGGCATACCGGACAATATCACAATTAAAAATTGAATCAAGAGAATACCTAGAGTTTTGGAATGTGGAGATGAAGGCACAAATTCTCGTGTCTGTCCCTTGGTTACAGGGTTATAAAACGTGTCAGTGAAGAATGGTTTCTAATGCATCATAGACTGAGGATTTATCTTTCTGTTATGAATAAGATAGAACCACTATGAATTCCAATTTATTGCTTCCATGAAAATGAAGGGGAAACATTTATCAGAGTCTACAATCTGGGAGTGAAAATGTTATACTTGGATCTAAGGAGGAGAAAGTGAGGATAAAAATCAGAAGGCC
>CM053583.1:162269240-162299555 GCA_028627135.1 Pseudochirops cupreus
AGGAATATTGGAAGGGCTTCACAGGATTTCTGCCAAGGGTCACAAAGGATGTAGAGTCTAACATAGCTGCTACTAGTAGTATCTTGAGGCCTATTAATTTAATCTCAAAAATCATCAAGTGAAGGATATGCTAATAAATGTTTAGTAACAGACTCTCTAAGAGAAAAAAATTGTATATAACATACTTTTAAATTTAATTTGCATTATTAACAGTTTCTTTATCAACTTTCTTTAGTTTAGCTAATCAAAACAATAAATCAAATCTCAATTTTTCTAGTTTGCTGATTTCTGCATTGTAAATGTTCACAATGAAAATTTAAAAATCAGCTTTAATGAGCCAATTCAAGCTGACTCCAGCATCCCCTTGACTTTAGCATAAAGCACTATGAACTTTAGTGTTATGTATGGGAGTAGGAGTCAATTTTATGTATAAGGGAGTAGAGTGGTAGGGATGGAGGTTATCTTCCCAGATAGGCCAGAAGATGTATTAAAATTTATACTCAGGAAGCTGCAGTTCATTAGACATAGTACCCATGGACCATGGTTATTCTCCTCTGGCAAGCAACTGACTCCAAGATAGCTGGGAAAATTCTGGAAATTCTAACTTCTATTGAGTTGTTAATAAAAGTAACACTCCCTATAGATGAACTGACAGATAAGTAGCTGAAGGTCAATGAGCATATTAACTGAGGCTAATTCATGTAGAATATGTATCTCAAATATAGGCGTTATTCCATTCCATGTCCCGATTCTGTGAACAGAAACAATTGGCAGATGCTGTCTATCTCTTATTGGTCCAAACATCTAGTATTTGGCTATCTCAGGTCTAAAGGGAGTAGCAAAAGTACCCATTCGGGCCTGTAGAAACTCTTTTACATTTTTAGATAGGTAGTTATTTTCTCATGAGTGTGGTCAAGCAGAAAGCCTGTGCCACAAGTTCAATACTGCACTGTAAGAATACCTCAAAGTCTACTTTCTTCTAGTCCATTGAATTTCCAAGAATTTGGAAATTTGGAAATTCCAAATTTCTAAAAATGCAGGTTTTAATGAAAAGGAAACATAGGATTTTGATGTTTTGATCATTCTTTAACCTTGTAGGTTCTCTGTACACAGTGAAAAAACTTGAAGAGGTGAGAGAAGGCACAAGACAGGAGAGAGTTTTGTGGTGCACCTTGTGGTGCAGATCTACTGATCTAAGGATGATAGGCATCAAAGCATGGGAACTTTTAGAGTCATAAATGTAATGTGCTGCTTTGCTAGATCCTCAGAGCTGTGCAGCAATTATCATCATAGCTCTGACATCTCTGTTGCCCAAATCTAGAGCGCTTGTGATACCAAAAATATGTTTGTGCTTAGTAACCCTAAATCATCCATTTAAAACTCAGACAAAATTGTAGAATTCTGTCCTAGATCGGGAAAACTCCCAAAAAAAGGAAATGGCATTTGCTGCTTGGGGTTGAATATTCAGAGCTAGAATTGAAAGGAGGGAAAGTACAAATGGAAAGACAGCTAGAGATGGTAATAGGATGCATGTGGAGAACCAGTGTAGGAGAAGTTGAAATGATTGAGAACACCAGTTTGAAGAGATTGAATTAAGGGCTAGGTAACATAAGCTAAATCATGTAGCAAAAAAAAGTCGAAAGAAGTTCAGAAAGCTGAACATTTGTAACATTCAACCTGATTTCTCAAAACTTTAGTCTATAAAGATTACTTCTGAACCACACAAAGCCCTGATGTATACTTGTTTATATTGATAGCACCTGTCACTGCTACTGATTTTGTCATCTTGGTTCAGTCATCAACTTACGTATCTCTATCTCTTCGTCATCTGTATTTTTCTTGACTTATGATGCCTTCATATTCCTTCAACTTCTAATAAATATTTTACAGCCATAATCTCAAATTCGCTGTGTTGTGTTCTACAAGTAAATACTATGTTTGATATGTCTTTGTATCATACTTACCTATTTTTCCTTAAAAACAAATTCTTAACCTTTATCTCCTCTGCCACTATCATTTTTATCGCATTCTTTTCATAGGCTACATTATTTTTGCTTATTTTTTCCCACTATTATTTCAGCATGGTCCAATGAAATCTAAAGCTAGGTGTCCAACATCTTCTTAAAGTTGACAATTGATTAAATTCAACAAATGTTTAAACTTTTACCTAGTATGTCATTTTGAGAAAGCAGAGACCTTATATGGGTACAGTATTGTTCAGTGTTTTGTTCAGTTAAAAATAAAATAAGGGACAGTTTCATCTCTATGAAAATAACACATTTACACAAATAAATGTAACAGAAGAAATGATGTTACAAGAAAAAAAGAGAAATTAAAATGTTATGCAAATTTTTAAGAGGGAGAGATTACTCTCCATTTTGGGAGGGGAGAGGGTCAAAGAAATGCAAATCAGTCTTTTAGTAAAAAGAGATGAATTGTTTGGGTTTTTTGGGGGGGTGGGAAGTAAAAACTCAAACATATGAAATTGTAAGTAAATTTTACTTGCATCTCATTGTGTTGATCAATTCACTTGTCTACACTATGCCAATTAAAAGAAAATAAAAGAACAAAGGTTTTCCAAAGAAGACCACTGATATTTGCCAAAACTGAGCAGTCAATTAATTAGACTCAGGATATTCTCCATCTTCAGGAGCTTGTTTATATTGCTCAATTCTTGTACTGTTATCTTACTTACATGGTACACGGGTGTAGAAGCAAGGACCCTAGTATACCCAGGATGGCTGCCAGCACAGGTTCTTAGATCTGCTTTTCTAAAGGAAAGCAACTCAAAATGGGTTAACAATCTTACTTTAGTCAATCAAACATATATCATTTACCTGGTTCAGGGGAAAAAGTCAGCACCCTGAACTTCAGAGAATACAAACAGAAGTTGCAAGCACACAAAGAAATCGATCAGCAGATGGACTTCCAATTACGTGACCATTACATCCATACCTAGTTAGTCACCAGAGAGGGAAGCACCAACATCTGGGTTTTCAAGGAGGGTGGAGGGTCTTGATGGCTGCCCAGAGTCTTGTCTGGCCAAATCACACAACTCTTTCCAAAGTGATCCCCAAAGCAAAGCCTCACATCAGGGTACATATAGCCTTCTCCTGGCTCAGAGAATGTCACAACCCTCTTGACCCATTGAGCAATCACAAAGTAATAAAGTGTGGGTATTCCTGAAAAACAAGCTTCCTGCCACAGGCTCCATGTGACCACATTCAGCCTATTAGAGGGCAGAGTATATTTTCAAATCAGGGAAGGTTCTCAGAGTCACTTAAGCCCATCAAAGGGCCCAGGGGCAGGGAAGAACTTCAGATTTCCATAACAATGGGGAGCACAGATCAATGAATTAATTAATCTATAATCTCATCAATGTGAGTATCCCCTACTTCTGTAGAGATTATAACCCATTCATGTATCATCCATTGTGATTCCTGCCTGAACTCTCAAAAGCAGATTATTCTGAAGACTTCTAGGTCTTGGACTTTTTTTAAGGTTACCAAAATAGTACTTGGACTATTCTCAGTCTTCTATATTACCAGAGTATGAGCAGCCTGCCTTCTTTTCTATTCAGATATTTTTCCTAGAACATTGGTTCTTAACATTCATTCATTTGGATGGATATTCATTTACTTATTATAGGTCCCTTTGGCAGTCTTATATAGCCTATGAATACCTTCTCAGGATGATGGTTTAAAATATTCAAAGTAAATGATAAATTTCAGTTAAAGGTTAATGAAAATAAGGATACCATTTTTCCAATTCAAGTTCAAAGGCTTGCTGAAATTAACTAAGGACTAGGAGTCTATGAATGCCAGTTTGAGAATTCTTCCCCTAGAAAATATCCTTTCTTCAATTTCTTCATCTTTCACTGCGTACCTTAATGTTTTTTCTAGTCTTTTCCCTTTTTCTGCAGTTTTTCTTACTCTTGGATCAATGCAATGAAATCTCCACTACTATCTTTAGTTATTCTGTCAGAGTTTTCTTAATCTGCTCATTCTTTTATCTCTTAAACCCACCATTGCAATCTTTTTTTATCCTATATGCTCTAAAATGTCCATAGAAAGTGTCTTCTTATTTTACTTCTTCCTTGTCTGTTCATCTTCCTTTTTCTATCCAACTTCTCTTTCACTCTTTTTCCTGTTCTTGTTATTTTATTCTATCCATGAATTTCATTAATTCCTTCTTCAGCTAGGAATATCTTCTTTTTCCTTTTAAAGCCTCTGCTTTTATTCCTTACCTTGAAACTTTTCTTTACATCATTCTGCAACATATCCTGACAGCCCTGGTCTCTTGAAAGGAGAACAGGGCTTCCCAGCCTTTGAACATTTTTTCCTAATGCATTTTTTCTTTCTTTTTAAATTCAGCTTTCTTATCTTTCATACAACTCAGCCAAATTTCCTGGGGTTTAAGGAATTAGTTTTTTGCTCTTCATTTAACATGATCAGAAAAGTTAATAAATTTTTGCCTTTATATTACACATCTTCTTCTCTATTGCACATATATCTACATTTCTACTATCAATTTCTTCCTTTTTAAATAATTTTCCAGAGCGCCCTCCTGGATAGTAGGGCTTGCTTAGTGCACTGCAACTATGACAGGTCATAGTGAAGATTTCTGATAAACATGATACAGTGGGGAAGGAAATGACAAACCTCTCCAGGATCTTTTCCAAGAAATATGATAAAAAATATAACCAGAAGATGAGCCCTCCAGGTCAGAATGTGTCCAACACATTACTGGATAAGAGCAGAGGACAACCACAAGTAGATCCAGAAAGAATTAAGAGACTGTGCCAAAGCCCAACAGAAGCTCAGCTGCAGATATGTCTTTTGAGAAAAAGAAAGTTTGATGGTGCAAAGATCAATATTCCATAGGAATCTGGAATACAAGATCTATGAACCAAGGTAAGCTAGACATGTTCCAATAGGAGATGAAAAGATCAAACACCAACAATTGGATGTTAGTGAACTTAAACAGATGGAATGGGTGGATTTAATTTAGGTGATTATTGCATGCATTGCTGAGCATTGGAGATATATCTCTATAGAAAGATCTATATCTCTATAGATATAGAAATAGATAGCAACAGATACTGAGATATAGATTTAGGCACAGAAGGCAAGATATCTTCCAATTAGAGGTTGAACCTCTTTAAAGAATGACCTTTTTCTTTAATCTATTTGCAACTCTTGAACTTTGCAGTTTTGCACAGTGCTTCTCACATACACACACATTCAGTCAATTATTCAGCCCCAAAGGAACTGCTGAAATCTTGTCCAAATGTCACTTTTTTTAATCAGCAAGGAAAGCAGTCCACCGTCAAATTAGTTTTCCCTTTGGATATGAGGACATACACATTCACGAATCTGAATTTATTTTTCTCAAATTACATTGGTCGATCAACCACAAAACATTTGTAAATAACTACTATGCTCCAGACACTGTATGAAGCATTAGAAATAAAAAGATAAAAATGAAATAGTCCCATCAATGAACATATTTACATATGAATGTAAGGGAAGGGGTGGGGGAGGTGATCCTTAACAAACCAGTTCTCTGGAGCATAAGTCTGTCTCAGAATTCCAAGAGAGGTATTTAAGGTATTGGAAAAGTTTTCACGTAGACTGTGGTGCTTGAGGTTTATCTTGAAAGACATAAAGCATTCTATTAGTAGAGATGAGGAGGGAGAACATGTCCAGACATGGGGACAACCAGTGCCAAAACATGGAGCTAGAAGATGGAGTTTTACATGTAAGGAATGGAAAGGAAGTCATTTTGGGTAGACTATAAAATTTGAGAAGACTGTACAGTTGGACCTATGAATAATGTGGCTAAAATACATAGATTGGGATCAGGTTGTGAAAGTGATTTTTCAATCTAGGTCAAATATCTTTCAAGAATAACACCTGTGTCAGTTTTGTTAAACAGAAATCTCACCCCAAAGTTCTCTTCCACTATGGATTACAATGATGAGCAACAAGCCCAGGGTTTTTTAATCATTTTTTGTCCATTTTATTCACCTTTGCTTCTTGTGTAGCTTCAGGGCCACCTTGTGTGATTCTCCTAAAGCAAGTTGCCCAGGTTTGAGATGTTCTGTGTGGCAGCACATACTCTAATGCACATAGTTCATAGAGCCTTCTCCTTCCTTGCTCTTCCTAATCATGCATTCACTTTTATCAGTCAGAGGATATGTTACTTCAAACAAAGACATATATTCAAATAGCATTGTAATTGTAATATATATTACTGACAAAATGAAAAGAGAAAAATTTCCCTCATCCACAAGTAGGGTATATTCCCTCCTGGGTTACCATACCATTACCAAGCAGGGTAGACACATAGAGGAGACATATGACTAGAAAATACACAGAAAGATCACATATTTAAGTGTCTCATGTGATTAGGGAATGAGATAGGGATAAGGATTAACCATATAATTTTATTGGCAAGGGGAACTTCTCTATGAAAAAGATCCCTCCAGCAATTCAGATTAGCACCTTCTCCACAAATGTATGGTATTTCAGAATGGATCATTGCATTAAGATGTTATGTGACTTGTGAATGTCACTCATTCTGCTAGTATGCATGTAAAGCAGAGTGTGAATCCAAGGTGTCCTGGTTCAAAGAAAGCTTATATCTCCACTCCACAATAGTGTAAGCAAACCCATGACCAAGGAAGATGCATGAAAAGGCAAACAGCTATGTTCTTGGTCATATCTGCATGAATAAGGAACAATGGGAGAAAGTACATTGGTAGGGAATATATAGATAGACAGGACACCTAACATATCTGGAAATGCAGCAACATGTGCTCTCTGGTGACAAAAAATATTGCTTCTTTATGTTGCTTAGCATAGTGTTTGCCACATAGTAGGTAATTAATAAATTTTTGTAGACTGCTACATTCTCAATGTGTCTACTCGGTTGGCCATGCCTTCATTGGTATTATAGCACCTTTATCTGTGCTAAATATTTTGTCTCTACTTTCCACTGAGTATCACATTGGTTCCTATTTCTCTACTGATCACCATGTCTCTAAGATTTTCTCTACTATCAGCTTCTGGACTTCGTTACTTCAGGATCATCTGCTGTTATCTTGGCTCCTCTCTTCTGGAAGCAGTGACTTGAAAGAATCTCTCTATTAAGGTCAAACTGGCAGTTTGACCTCAATCCTTTAATCACAGCTGAAGGCATGAACCATCATATACAGGCAGAAAGATGGAGGGAAAAGCAAAACAAAACAAAACAGACAGAGAGCTCCCAGGTTAATACTAAGGGTTTCTTTTTGTCTGTCTTTCTGGGCAGAATTCTTGGGCATTTTTGCTGAAAACTATGTGACAGGATTCTTTATAGAGATTCTTTGTCCAACTTCCCCCATTTCAGGTGAATGCTAACAAACTCTGCAATAACTCTGTGGATGCTGTTTTTCAAAGTTCATTTTACTCCCTGGAGTTTCTCCAAATTGTAATGCTAATGAATCCAAGCTGGCACAAATGCCAAGAAAAACATCAAGGTCATTGGCTTCCATACAATTGGTTCATGCCCCTATAGTTAGTATATGGACATAAGATGGTGGTGTAAATACACACACACGACATATATGCACACATGCTCACATATGTGTATCTATTGTTTATCATGTACAAGGCTTTGTGCTAAGTGCTTTGCAATTATCTAATTTATTCTCATAATAACCCTGGAAGTAGATTTTATTATCCTCATTTCACAGATGAGGAAACTGAGGTAGAAGTTTGTGTGTGTATATGTGTGCATAATATCTATATCTATGTGTGATAGAGATAGATGATAGATAGATAGATAGATAGATAGATAGATAGATAGATAGATAGATAGAAAAATATATGGATGGATAGATAGGTAGATAGATAGATAGATAGATAGATAGATAGATAGATAGATAGGTAGATAGATAAGAAAGAGAGAGAGAGACAGCGATGGATAGATAGATGGATTGATAGGTATAGAGAGAAAGAAAGAGAGAGAGAGATGGATGGATCAAGAAATAGATAGATGGATGGGTGGATGGATGGATGGATAGATGAAGAGATAGATAGATAGATACATACATACATGTATACATATATACATATATACATACATAGATGATAGATAGATAGATAACAGATAGACAGATTTATCCAATAGTTAAAATTTATAGTGCTTACAATGTGCTAAGCACTTAAGACTTATTATCTTATCTAATCTTTACAACAGCCCTGGAAGTAGGTGCTATTCCCACTTTGCCACTGAAGAAATTGAAGTAAAGGAATTTTTTTGTGTGTGTGAACGTATATATGTTTATAAGTGTGTGTGTATGTGTGCGCGCGCACGTGTGTGTGTGTGTGTGTGTCAAGAAAACAACAAAAGCAGTGTTTTGGGTTCTCCACATTTGGTCTTTGGAAATCATACTGTTCTTCTAGTCTGTTGCTAAAATTTGATAATTGTAATTTTCTTCTTTAATGGCTTAACACATTACATTTCTACTCTTCTTCAAATTTATATATGCATATGTTGATTTAGATGTTAGGCCAAAATTAGCACAAACAGCAGAAAATCGATTCATGTTGTGCTGTATTTCAAACTCAGAGGCTGAATTGAATCGTCTGTAAACAAAAGTCATGCCCCAATTCTCCCTTCAATTATTCTTGGCTTATTGTATTTTTTTTCAATGTAAATAATTTACCATAAATGCTGTTTTCTTCCTCAATGAAGGCATCTGGCAACATTGCAGATAACAACATGCTTAAAAGCATGGGAGCAAACACCCAGTCCTGCTTCCCTTCACTGGGGACTGTGAAAGTGCTAGAGCATTGTCCATTATGCAGAACCCAGGCAAGTGTACAATCATAAAATTGACATAAAATTCTGATGAACTTATCCAGGCAACCAAATTTTGCCATAATCTTCCAAAAACCCTCCTGACAGACAGTGTTGAAGGCTTAGTCATGCTTGTTGTGTATTGACCTCTGTTTTACTACTGGCATGTTCTTCACAAGCCAGTACCACACCATCCAGTTGTAAAACCATCAGTTACAGCAAATGGAGAAATTTTGAATGCTGGAGAGAAGTTCACTTATGCTGGCAGTATACTTTCCAGGGATGTCCAAATAGATGATGAGGTTGACACATGCATTGACAGAAGTAGTTCAGTATTGGGGAGGCTCTGAAGAAAAGTGTGGGAGAGAAGAGGTATTAAACTGCCTGCCAAAGTAAAGGTCTACAGAGCTATTTTGCTGACCTCATTGTTATATGCCTGTGAAACCTGGATAATCTATAAGTACCATGCCAGTAAACTGAATCACTTCCATCTGAAGTGTCTTAGGAAGATTTTGAAGATCACCTGGCAAGATAAGGTATCATCACTAAGGTCCTTTTTCAAGCTCAACTACTAAGCACTCAAATTCTACTGCAGAGAGTGAAACTCCAATGGACTGGATCAGAATGACAAAAGTATGTTTGCACAATAAACTATCTTACAGACAATTCACATAAGGCAAGCACTCAAATGGAGGTCAGAAGAAACAATAGAAGGAAACTCTCAAGGTGGAATAGAATGGGGACATATGGGGGACACTGGCACAGGACCTTCCAGAATGACATGTCTTCATCAAAGAAGGCACTGAAGAGAAAAGGAAAATTGCAGTAGCTCAAAAGAAACATCAGGAGAAGCAGAAATTTAGAGATGTGTCCATTTCAAAAGTTCATGTGGACTATTTGTAACCAACCTGTGGTAAAGCCTTCTGAGCTCATATTGGTCTGATCAGTCACTGCTGGACATATTGGACCTTGACCCCAACATAATAATATCATTTTGGTCCTCTTTGAGAACAAAGGACAGCAACCAGCCAATCAATATGTGTGTATGATGAATGAAAGGAAAAAAAAAATCAACATTTCTTAGGGGAGTGGCTCTCAACCTTCCTAATGCTGTGGCCCTTTAATACCGTTCCTCATGTTGTAGTGACCCCCAAACATAAAATTATTTTCATTGCTACTTTATAACTGTCATTTTGCTACTGTTATGAATTGTGATGTAAATCTCTGACATGCAGGATTCATTTTCATTGTTGCAAACTGAACATAACCCACAGGTTCAGAACCACTGTCTTAGGGGCTTACTATATTCTAAACAGTAGGGATAAAAACAGGAAAAAGCAAGGCAGTTGATGCTTTCAAGGAAATCACATCCTAATGGACAGATACAGCATATAGAATGTTTGGCTTTCCTGGCAGAGGGAAAGAATTAATTGTCCTTAGTGTACATGAGTAAAAGAATAACTATTTCTAAGGTTGTATCATTTAATATTACCAAGGACTTTGTGGTGATAACTTCCTTGACTGCATCTTCAGTGTCCATAGTTGCTGAAGAAGAAGAGGAGTCCAGTGCGCACAAAGGCAGCAGACAGGCTCTATTTTCACAAGAGTTGCTCCATGAACAATGCTTGTGGTTTAGGAATTTTCAAAACTTGATAATACCTATATGGATCTAAGTGTCTCCATTCCTATATAAATCCTCATGTGTCTTCTTGGGGATACATCATTTGTATTTGTCTCCAGGGCATCTGAGAGCAGTATCCTTTTGATTTGTGATCCTCTCTCGGTTAAACCAGGGATGAGGTGCAAGGCCGGGAAGGTCCTTGCCAGCACAGGCTGAGAAGCCCAATCCAGGGAGCCCTGGTAGTCAAAATACCCAGAATTACATATGAAATTGTCAGGTGGGTGTCTATATTTACCACGTTTGACACTTGTTACTTCTAGTATGTACCAATTTTTGTGTAAAATGTTTTAAATGTATAGAATTCTTATGCATATCCCTACTTCTACCAAACTATGGGGTTTTTTTAGTTACCAAGATATTAGCTACTGTAGTCAGAAGTTTGCAGTAACAAGCAATTACACATTCCTGACCCTGTTGTATTTGCAGTTGTCCTGTTTTCAAATGCATTAGTGTTACCTGTGACTATTGTATATTCTGCTTTCTGACATTTGTGTGATTTTTTTTCTCATTCTTAAATCATTTGATTTCTTTTCTCTTCCCTTCTTTGACTTGTTGAAAGTTATGTTGACCCAGTTACCCATTATTCCCAGCCCTGGTTATACCATAGTGTTGAGAGACTCTGGTAGGGCGGGAGATACCAAGTCTGCAGTTTTTGTATCATGTTCTCTTTGTCACATGCCCTACCTAAAAACTGTCTTGTTCTTGCTATCTTGGGGAGGAACTGAGATTAAACCTTTTTTTGGGGGAGGGGGAAGGGAAGACAAGGCATTGGGGTTAAGTGACTTGTCTGAGATCACATGGATAGTAAGTGTCAAGTATATGAGACTGGATTTGAACTCAGTTTCTCCTGACTCCGGCACTCCTGTCTTTATTCACTGCACCACCTACTAACCAAAATCAACCTCTTTTGCTGATGTGGATCTATCTGGATATCTTAAAGTTACATATAAAATCTGTCCCTACCTTGAAGCCATTGTTGATTTTCAGTGATCAGCCTTCCAATGCACCTTGATGTATACATAACAAAAATCCTTTTCATTCTCTTTGTTTCAAGTTTTGCCTTGTTAATCAAGGTGAAAGCCCAAATGAAAAATTTTCCTACCAAAATATTTTTCCTGTTTTTGGTCCATTGATTTTAAATCTATGCTACTTCTAATTGTGTGTATTGCTCTCCTCTTTGGGCACTGAGATGTTCTGAGAAGGGGGGCTTTTTAATATAAATTTAAAAAAAAAATGACAAGTCTATTCCAATCATTTCTCTGAATGCTATTCCGTGCTCCCATCACTTTACTCCCAAGTTCTTCTTTACTTTTACATTCTAGTGTATGTCCTCTTCTTTATAACTTCAGACCAAGCTGTTTCTGAAGTAGCTGATCCATGTTTTCATATTTCATTTCCTATGTAACAAGTAGATGCTTTTATTTTCTATAATTATCATTCATCACCAGCTGTGCTGCATGCCCCATTTTTCCCCCCCATGAGAACCTGAATTTTTCTTTTAATCCTTTCCCCCCCATATTTTCCTGAAGTAATTACTATTGGTTGCCCACTCTCCTATTTGAGTCACTTATCTGTACTTACTTACCTGTCCAGAAGTTACCAGCTGAGTCATACCTCTTCCCTCTGCATTCTGTCACCTTGAAGCTGGCTTACAAGTCCTTGGCTCTGCTTTATTATTGTATTCTCTTTATTACTTTACAATAAACCCTTTCTTCATCACAAAACTTACATATACCTCTCTTTTGGAGCAGGCTCTGCTATGTCCTTATTCCCTCCATATAAAGTACTTTTCCTGAATGCATATCATACTAATATGTTTTCTTGATTCACATCTATGCCATATCTTGAGCTCTGTTTAATAACATCTTTATAACCCTTCTCTATCTCTAAATGAAAAGTACCAGATAAATGACTAATCCAAAACTTCTGTTGCCACAATTCTATTGCACACTTTTATTTTCTAATCGAACACTGTAAAGGATACAAAAGTAATTAAGACAGTCTATAATAGTAATGGGAATTTGAAGATCTTCCTTGCCTCTTAATAGGTTGAATGTAATCATATGAAGCCTGTGTTAGGAGGAGTTTGCTCACTGGGTGGAGAAGGAAGGGGTGGAGCAGAAAATGAGTCAAAGTAGTTAGAGTGGAAGAAGAGAAAGGATTTAGGCAAACAAATAGGATTGTGTTTGTTTGTGGGAAAGTATGAGTAGGGGGAAGGTTTGGGATGGTGTGGCCCTCTGCATGGTTATCATATACAGATTTATCTGTTGTAATGATGGATTTGACTTTCTAGTGTTGGGATTTGATTTTTTTTTTGTGTCTGAATAAATGTTTTACTTCTGTCTTCTATATAGAGAGTCTGTTACAGATTTTGTGATTCAGAACTTCATCTCCATATTAATGGTTGCTCTCAGTGCTGTGAATATTGCCTTCATGATAGACAGTTCCTGTTTCCCTTAAATGGTTTAGTGACCCCAAGACCCAGAAAAATCTGAGACCCTTGGCAGAGTTAGTAGCTGGATCATCTTTCACTTCTGGTGAGGAAGAATCTGGTGAAGAAGGAACTTAGGTGACATCTAGAAGTTTGCCCCTGGGGAGACTACTGTCTAATAGTCATCCTGATGCTCTGATAAAGCTAAGATAGAGTCCTGGCAATCAAGTAGTGTAATGGTAATGAAATTAGAAGATCCCTTTGTATTGCTAAGGGGTACTTAGCACCTAGTTTCAAATTAAGCCTCTGTTAAAGAAAGAGGAAATATGAACCCCTATTGCTGATGTAAAAGGAAGGGGCTGAACAGGGTATCCCTGTTGTTCACATAACAGCTAAGGGCTGAACAGGGAAGAACAATACTGTATATAAAAAAAAAAACCCAGCTGGGAAAGTCAGAACTTCTTGGGATGAGCACCTGAAGGCTGGGCTGCTGCTGCTAGATTAGAACTTCTAGGGAGAAAGTGATTTTGATTTTTAAAATGGGAGAAAGTCATTTTGATTTTGAGAACAAAGCTGCTGAAGATTTCTGAGGGCCAGCTGGATTTGCTGAAGCAGCTTAAGATTTCTGAGGGCCATTGACTTACCAAGGAACAGAGACTGTGAAGGATTTAAGGTAGACTGGGCACTGTGAGCTTCAGCATGGAACAGAAACTACATGGAGAGCTGGAAAAGGAGCTGAGAGCTGCCTGCCTTTGAACCCAGGTGACAGTTTGGGTGAATTCAGGTAGGAGCTAGAACATGAAAGGGGAACCAGGGAATCTGAGACCCTACCTCAGGCCAAGATGAAAAAAACCTCTCTGTGGATACTAAGTAGTGATGATAAAATTGTAACTTACTTGTGACTGAATGGTAGATGGCCTGTGTATTTTCCACTACCCCTTAAGAGAGTACTGAATATTGACTGATATTGTAACTTAATTGTACCCCATGGGTGGAGAACATTGACTATTTTACTTTGCCTCTCTTAAGGAGCCTTGCCTCCTTAAGGATGAGTGAGTTAAGGATTAAGGAGGCTCTCCTCCTTAAGAATGATTGAATTAAGGACTTAACTAAATGATTGATTGACTAAATGAATGCACCTTGTTTAAAAGAGAACCATTGAATGATTGAGTTACTAAGTGATTGTACTTTGTTTAAACTATGTGACCATTTTGGTGAAAACTATGTGGCCATTTTAGTGATAAGTTGTTGAGACATGGTGAGTGCTGTATTTTGATTTTCTGTGATAAGTTGTAACATCGTACATGCTGTACCTTGATTTTTTTGTGAATGTTTTTGCTCTAATTTGTTATTGAATAAATACAGAGTTTGCTATACTATGTAATCAGAGCCTTGAAAGCTGTTCACAGCAGCATTCCTGTGGAAAACTGCTTGTTTGTGGCTTTATAAGTATCTAGATGGTGCAAATATTGCAGAAAACCTGACCTGAAGACAGGAGTCCCATCTTGCTCTGTTCAAATCTGGCTTCATTCACTTACTAGTTGTGTGATCCTGGCCAATCACTTATTCCTGTTTGCCTCAGTTTCCTCAACTCTAAAATGAGTTGCAGAAGGAAATGGCAAGCCACTCTACAAAGAAAACCCCAAATGTAGTCATGAAGAATCAGACACAACTTTACCAACTGAACCATTCTCTAATGGCCCCTCTCAGTCCAAATCTGTGATTCTGTATAAATATGCAACTAGATGATGCAGTGGATGAAGCATTAGACTTTTGACATTAGGAAAGCTTGAGTTCAAATCTGACTTCAGATACTTCTTAGCTCTATGATATTAGGAAAATTTCTTCACCATTCCATGTTTCTATTTCCTTACTTGTAAAATGACAGTAATAACCCACTCCTTACAACGTTGTGAGAATTGAATGAAATAACATACATAAAGTGCCTTGCAAACATTAAAGCATAAATTACTATGTTAGCCTCCACTATTTTTATAATTTTACAGAAGAATTATTTCCTTGCTTTAAAACTGCATTTTTGCTTAAATGACTATTCTTAAGAAATTGTCTTAATTTTAACTGTTTTGACATCTGTGTTGTAGAATTTGGAGTAAAATCTATAGAAACAGACAAATCTTATAGGATAGTTTACCCAAAGAAATATCAGGGATTTCTTACTCCAGATAAGTATGTAATTGTTAGACTTCTTTAAAAACCTATTAAAAATAAGGAGCAGAGGGAAGGAAAATTATGTATAAATGAAGATTATACTTTATTAGGAGTTGCATCAAATAATAATTTAACTATATTCTACTAAAATACTTTAATGAATCTTCTGGCATTTTGCAAAGGATTTGTTTGTATTACTTAGTATACTCATTTTAGCGCATAATGAAGAACTCTTCTATCCTCCTGACCATAAGCAGTATCTTCTCAACACAAAGTATTTACAATTGAAAGAGACTATGAGTGGCAACAGTAGCCACAAGGAGAGTTTCTGGATAAGAACTGGTCCTCCCCAAACCATTGTTAAAAAAAAAAAACTTCAGGGAGGATTAATCAATCAATATAAATTTATTGTTTTGCAGTTGAATTTCAGCTGTGTACCACTCTTTTTCATTCCATTTGGGGTTTTCTTGCCAAAGATGCTGGAGTGGTTTGTCATTTACTTCTGCAGTTCATTTTACAGATGAGGAACTGAGACAAACAGGGATGAATGACTTGCCCAGGGTCGCACATCGATAAGTGCCTGAGACTAAATTTGAACCCAAGAAGATGAGTGTTCCTGACTTCAATCCTGGTCCTCTATCCATTGTGCCATCTAGTTGCCCCATACATTTATTAAATGCTTCCTAAGTGCCAGAAAGTGTAAAAAAAGAGACAAAGGATAGCCTTTGCCCGCAAGGAGTTTAACAATCACAAGGATGGAAAATAGTTTATTCCATTTAAAAGTTAAAGAAGTAGCTCATTTGCTAGGAGTCCTAAAAGAATAAATGTTCAGGGACACAAATCACCAATTTGAAGGTTGGGAATCATCAGCTGAGGCACCAGAGTTAGGACAAATAGATTGCCTGGACTCTGCTTTTAGAGATATGGCTAATGTTGCTTCTGCATGACCCAAGAGAATAGCAGATTGAGTATACCTTACATCAATGGGCACATGAATGTATGAGGAACGTAACTCCTTCACAGAGACCCTTAAGTCTAAGTGTGTCATTGGGATTAAGGCCTAAATTGTGAGTTAAAGAGGATGGTGAAAAATCTCATGGGATGAGAATCTCAGTAAAAATGTGATTATCCTATAGTGTAGTGTTTTACAGGTCCTTTGTTAATAATAGTGAGCCTTGTTCTTTGCAGAGGACCACAGTAGGTGAGCAGGGGTGGTGGGATGTTAGGGTTTAGAAAGAAACAAATGAAATAGTTAATATTCACGGAGAGTAAGGAAGGCTGCTCTGTGTGTGTGTGTGTGTGTGTGTGTGTGTGTGTGTGTGTGTGTGCTGTGTGAGTATGTGTATGTTTATGTGTGTGTGTGAATCTGTATGAGCTCAGAGATGAGATCCTAGCCATGGGTTCCAAATAGAATGTTTCCTTCAATAGCATGCCAATATAGTAGTGAAATTTACAAAAGATATTTCAGCTGTGTTGATAATAGATCTTCCATTTTAGTAACTGAACAATTTCTGTGTTAAAAACAAAGGTATTCTCTTTTTCTATGATTCTATTTTTTTGTTGTTTTCGCAGGCTACTGATTGAACTAAAATTTAGTATTTTGTATCTTTCTAGTTTTTCTCCCCTCTATGTTTAGGCCTCAAAACAATGTCTAGCATTGTGTTGCATAGCAAATTTTCATTATAATATGATAACCCATATTCTTTCAAAGGGAATCTGATGTGGTTTCTGCAATTTACAATGCCATTAAGGAAATGCATACTCAGAAAAACTAATGCATACTAGGTCAAAATTTCATCAAAAGAATGGTAATACCAATCTTCTGGAAACAATGCTTTAAATGTCTCATTAGCTGAATTCAGTGAGGCATTTCAAATGTTAGGGTTTGCTCAGGAGCACCGACAGCAGAAAACAGTAAGAAGCTAAGTAAGCCAAATGGGGTTGGAAAGACCCCCATTGCGTTGCAATTTTCTTGTACTCATTGACAAACATTTTCCTTCTGGTGTCTAAAGATCATTATTGTGATGAAATAGTAAAATCCACAGGTAGACAAGCCATGTATTACTTAACTCTGAAAGTGACATATTCAAGTAGCACAAGATATTAACCATTGGAGCCAGAATTTTGCAGGAACAATCATGTATTCCTGGCTCTCCTGCACCTGTGATAGGACTGGTTCCAAACCCATTAACTAGACATCTGTGTCCAGAAGCAAAAAAGGTCTGAGAGCCAAAGTTCATTTTTTGTGTTGCTAAATAAAATAAGACATGGGTAGGTCATTAGCTCTACAAAAACCTTATTTTATTTTTGCAAGCCACAGCTGAGAGTGGCTTGAAATTAAAAATCAAGTACATAAGAAGGTAAGGCCAACATGTTGGAAGGCCACTAAACTGTACATGTGTATACAATAATGTTTCTAAAACTTATAATTTGATTAGTACACATCCATATGCCATTAACCTGAACTCAAGCAATCTATAAATATTAATACATTGCCTTTAAAGTCAACTCTGGCTCAGAAAAGAATATAGATAGATAGGTAGATAGATAGATAGATAGATACATACGTACATACATAGATACATAGATACATAAATACATAGATATAGATAGATATAGATAGATATTGATATATAACATGTTGATATCATTGATGCAATAATATTTCTATTGATCAAATGATGCGAGGAGATCAATGACAAAGGACAAAGTAAGGTATATACCAAAATACACATAGTAGAAATTTGGTCAACAAAAAATATATGTAAGTGAACAAAGTGGGTATCCACTGAATGGGTATATACTGAATTAAAGTTGTTACGAGTAAATAATGGTATGTTATTATGTAGTAAAATATGACAATTGTGAGGAATTGAGAAAAAAAAATCAAAGATTTGCTTGAATTGACAAATAAGGAATTTAGCCCATTCAAGTGAACAATCTACACAAGCAACCCCAACAATGAAAAATAAAAGCATGGTAAAAGACATGAGAATTAATATAAAAGCCATGATTATCATTTGTCACTAGAGGAATAATGTTGAAATGAAAATTAAATGTACACCCTTTCTCAGTAGAAAAGTTGTGGACTACACCTGCAAAATATTTCCTATGCTAGTAGATCAGGTCAATGTGTCTGTTTCCCTTAACTGTACCTATTTGTTAAAAGAGAAGAATCCATTGGGAAGATGCTGAAAACAGGAACAATCCATTTTTTCTTTTAGTTATGAGCATCATTAAGATCGCGTGAAATCTTCTAGGTGTGGCATAACATCATAGTAAATATGAAACTTTCGCATCTCCCGATTTTTATGGAAGATAAATGCTCATTGAACATCATTCAGACTTCAATATAATCACTATATAATCACAGTCTAATTGTTTGTGGTGGTAAGGAGGTAACCTGCGATTCCCAGTAGCTCTACAATCTCTGCTGGGTCTTACCAAGATGGAAAGTTTTTGAGTACGATTTAATTGATGCCTATTTTCAAAGTTCCATTTCACCAATATTCTTGAGAGAGGCATTGTGGTATAACAGATAGAAAAATGACCTCAGTCTATAAGACCTAAACTCAAGTCCCTGATGCATTCTATCTATATGACCCTAAGCAAGTCCCTTAAATTCTCAGTGCCCTGGGCAACTTACCAAAGCTATAAATTGCAGTCAAGATGCCAACCTAAATTGGTAAGAATTGTCTTACAGATGCTTGCTCCATGCCAATAAAATCTGAGGTCCACTTCCTATCTCTGTCCCTAATCTTCTCAAGGCATAGTCTTCTTTTAAAGATGTACCACAGTTTGATGGGATATCTCCCTCTCCTTCCACTTCGCCTTTAATAACTTCATCATATTCACAAAGTGGCATGAAAATATAGTTCTTCAGCCCTCATTAGGTTCACTCTATGCCACACCTCAAGAGTTCATTGTATCTCTAGTTTAATTCATATTCCAAATAGCAAAATCCTAATTAGGCATCATATTATATTTTTTAAATTTTCCATATATGTGCTTCTCTTTCAAAGATATTCCCTTCAATGGGCAGCTGTGATGGAAACATCATCTTTACCATGAAGGCTTTGGGTTCTTATATTACATGTGATAATCTCTCACAATGATTCCTTGATTCCCTCTTATCATTTCATTTGTCAACAGCTAGGTGATAGACACCATAGATAAAATGCGAGAATGTTGGTCAGGAAGATACTCACTAACTATGTTACTTCAGGCAAGATACCTCTCTCAGCCTGAGTTTCCTCCTCTGAACTATGAGGCTAATAATAGCAACTCTTTCCCTGGTTTATTAGGATTAAATAAGATAATATTTCCAAAATGCATTGTAAAACTTAAAGCATTGCATAACTGTAAGTTGTCATTATCCATTATTTTTAAATAAGAGTTACATTACGTTATTAAATGTTAATATATCATTGAATAATAAAATTAATAACAGTGATGATATTTAAATTACCTGATTTTGATTAAGAGAATATGTGTTCCACCTTAGATATATCTACTGGGACAACAGTTAATTCTCTATTGCCATTATCAGAACAACACACAAATCCTAATTTGGGAATTCTCAACACAGATTTACCAATTTTATCCCCTCCTCTCATCAGTACTGGGTTATCTCTCTCCTTGTGAAGTTATTGTTCTATACCATCACTCCTGGCGGCAAAAAAGCTTTCTCCTTGGAAGGTCTAGTTTTTTGTTTTTGTGTTTTTTTTTTTTGGCCTATGGAAAAGGTCCTATGCCTATTGCATTCCTTAAACACTACATTGGTCCTTTTCTTTACATTCTTTTCTATGTCATATTATTTAACTCCCCTACTTTCTGAAACATGCAAGCTTACCTTTATGCCTCGTTAAGTTAGTTTCCCCCTAAATTTTTCATTTTGAAACCTTTCTTCTATTCCTGTAATAAATTCTTCAGTCTCTCTGATTAGCCAGGAAAGTAGAAAATTATTTCTTTATCCTTTCACCTCTTCTAGGAGAGAAACCAACTTGTATTATGTGTCAACACACATAGCTGTTACTTGACACTAACAGAAAAAACAATTACATTTCCTGAAAGTTAATACAAAATTTCCGTTGCCTTCCATATTTGCTGTACAAGAATTTTGTATAGCTAATTCATGGGGTTAACTATTTGTTTGTGATATGCTTATATGGAGAGAGCATTTTCTCAAGACAGGATTTTACCTTGCTTAACAGTTTTTGATTTATAGGTATAAAAATCCTGCCAAAACCCTTTTGTAAACACTAACTATCCTTGGTTGTCATCTGGAAGAAGTCTTGACATAGCACTCTCACCTCTTCCTTATCTTTACCCCTTCCATTAAGCAGATTTCAGGTAGTAATTCCCATCTTGGCACATCTTGGCTTCATTGCCTTCTGCTCTGCTTGGACTCTGACTGAACTGCTATTTATAATCAGTTTTGACTCATGTTAGAATGCTGGCTTGCTCATTTGCTTTTGACCTGTAATTAGTAGACTAGCCTCTCAGAGCTGCCATATAAACAAAACTCTGTACTTATCTCCTGTCTGGGAAAAGATATTTTACAGAAATTCAAGTCCTGACTACTTTTTGTCTCCAACTATCTTCCCATTTACTCTCCCTAGTGATTGGACTTCAAACATTTATCTCTATCCTATTCCTAAAAAGATCCTTGTGAAGTCTCTGCTTCTGTGTCTTCTAGTATAGCACACACAAGAACTGGGAAAAGGTACTTGAGGAGAACAGAATAAACATATATTAAATTTCTAGATGTGCCAGGTTCTGGGCTAAATACATTAATATCTCATTTGATCTTTACAACAACTCTATGAGGTAGACACTGCTATCACCCCCTTTTTATGGTTGAAGAAAGAGAGATCAACATTGGTTAAATGAGTTATTTAGAGTACCACAGCTAGTAAGTATATGAGGTCAGATACGAATTGAGGTCTTATTGCCTCCAGGGCCAGTGCTCTATCGACTGTACCATTTGCTTATTATAATTGAAATTCTTTTTTTTTTCCCTTCTTACCTTTCACCGTACCTATGATTTATGTCTTTTATGTTCATTTATCTTCCTTGTTTTTATTATGAGAAAGTGTTATATAATGTTACTTTAATACTTACATAAACCCACAAACTCCTTAGCATTGAGTGGTTTCTACACACAAAGCAGAGAACTAGTCTTTTATGCTTTTTTATACTTCATGATCTATATCCATGTATTTTTCCAATTCTTTCATGCTTTAGACTCACCCAGTATGTAAGATTTCTTCATTAAGATTTTTAAAATATATTTCCATATCATTGCTAGACTTAATCTGGACGTTTCTTATCTCCCACCCTGCCTATATCATCTCCTTTTATAGTCCTTTTAAGGAAGTTAAGTGGAAATATAGATCATAGAGTCTTCTTATAAAAGTTAATGAAGGTATAGTTATTATCTCTTAAAAATGTTTTCAGTCAGCAAATATTTATTTTCTCATCCTTCCTCACCATAATGAAGGTGGAAAAATCTTGTAATAAAAATCATAGTTGGTTTCTTCTTGTACCCAAAGGCAAGAAGAGCCATTATTCCATAGGGTTTTACTTTCCAATGTCCATAAGGGATAAGGATAGAGATTAGGCCTTTGATTTTATTGATACATGGAAGGATGCAGGAACTATCCCTATTTAATAGGGAGAAACTTAGCTTTGGACAGTTGCCTAAAGCATTGACCTGCTACATAATTCATCGATGGTCATGCAGCAATTATGTGGCAGAAGTAAGACCTGAACCTGGTTATAGTTTCCTTAATGCAGAAAGATCTGTGTTTGAATTTTACATAAGACTAGGTATTCAATGCATTAACTTCAGTTGTCCTTTAAGTGGAAATAACGATAGCATCTCTAGAACAAGTTTGATGAGAGAATCAAATAAGAAAGCATAAAGAATATTCTTGGAAGCCTTAAAACACTATATACATACTAATTAATGTTATATTTATTTTCTATCCACCACACCAAGAGCGCAAGTGAATATAGCTCCCATAAAGCAAATTCCAGTACATAAGAAAACTTTTATATAAAAAAAGATAATTTGAGAAGGTGTGGAGAACCAGATATTGGAGATCAGGGGAATTAAATGAGGTTTCCCTGAGTATATAGTACCATGGTTGATCTTTGAAGGAAGCTAAAACCCTAACAAAAAGAGGTAGAAATTCATATCAACTGTGAGTTGATGTCTTTTTTGAAAAAACAGAGAACAACTAGTAGTACAATGATGTTGAAATGTAGGTGACATGAAGAGTAATCTGAAATAAAGTAATAAAAGCAGGTTGGACCAAGAATGTGAAGTGTCTAAAAATGGGATCTGTACTTAAGCATATAGGCCATAGGAAATCATGAAAGATTTTAAAGTGGTACAGTGAATAAAGCTTCAGTTCTGGAGAGTCAGGATGACCTTATTTCAAATTCAGCTTCAGACATTTACTAGCTGTATGACCCCGGGAAAGTAAGTCACTTAACCATGTTTGCCTCACTTTCCACATCTGTAAAAAGAGTAGGAGAAAGAAATGGCAAACCACTCTAGAATCCCTGCTGCGAAAACCCCAAATGGGGTCAAGAGGCATCAGAGACAACTGAAACAACTCACCCAAAAACAAACAAAAAAAAGAAATTAAGCAACAAAGTGACATGATGAGAACTAGTAGTGATTGTGACAGGTTTGTGGAAAGGAAATTGTGTAATGGATGAATAGGAAGTAGAAAGACCAATTTGGAAGTCATCTAAAAAAAAACAAAGAATCACCAAATTCTAACAATATCTAATACAATCTATAAACAGAGTTTGTCCTTGAGAAAACCTATTAAAGTATTCATGCAAAATCTGTTTGAAGAACTTCAAGGAAAGGAGATCCCTTCCTCTAGAGTGAGCTTTTACAGTTTTAAATTCTATGAAAGTTTTCCTGATATTAAGACTATATTTACCTTACCCCCTCTTCCTCTCCCACTTTTCACTTTCTACCCCTTAATCCTGATTCCACCCTCTGGGGAGAAATAGCATATGTCATTTCTTTTCTCTACATTGACACCCCTCCTGATATTTGGGAGTAGTTATAGAGTCTCCTCTCTTCCAGGCTGTCCTTATTCAGTCCCTTCAATATATCCTTGTTTACCATGGACTTAATTACTCAACGTCCTTTAGCACCCTGGGTGTCATCATATGGTCACTTTCCAGTTTATCAATGGTGTTCATAAATGGTAGTACTCAGAATTGAACCCCACAATCTAGATAAAGTCTGATGAACATACAGAACAAAGACACTACCAATAAGAGCTGCTGATGGCACGGGCTAGGATATTACTTGTGAGTGGAGAGATGAAAGTAGATGGCAAATACATTGTGAAAGTACTATATAATGTAACTCTTTACATATAAAAAGGTAAAGGAGAAGCATGAGTTGAGTATTACTCCAAAATTATGAATCTGAATAATAGAGTGTGTTGTTGTCCTTAAACAGCAGATTCATGGAAGTGTGAAGGTTTAGGGAGAAAGATAAGTCATTCCATTTTGTACATACGCTCTGCATTATTACCTGTAATTAATTATGCTTACAAAGCTGATTAAAATAAAACAGAGATAACATCATATCCTGTATTTAAAGCAGTAAGATACATCAGAGGCTGTCTATTTCAAATCCCTTGTTTCATAGATGAGGTAATTTAGATCAAGAGAGCTTCAATGATTTAGCCAAGGTCATACAGATGGGAAGAAGGATCAGGGATGAGATTTGCACCTATGTTCTCCAATTCCTATATTAGTAAGTGAGCTATCATGTTGCAAATGTGAAAAAAAAAAGTGTTAATAACATTCAGGCCACTTGTTGCTTCCCATATGATCTGGCATTCACCTGAAACCATAAGTCTTCCATTGTAGCTATGCCCAAATCTCTGTTACACTTAACCTAACCTAGCCATCCATTATCTGTTATATTGAGGAAGCCTTCAATTGCTTCCCACCCTCGATCTCATTGTCTTAGTTCCTGGAGTCTGACCTCTAGAGCCCCTTGAGATCCTCCCTGCACCCCTCCTCCCATCATCCCAGACTGCTTGGCCATGCCTAGATCCCTCCCACTGTCCTTCTGCATATAAGATCCATTTTGCATCCATGAAGGTGCTCAGATTCAATCTGGCTCAGATTCATTCTGGCATGCTTGTCAATACAAGCATCACAAATGCTCAGACTCCTTAAGAATCTACACTATATGGTGGATTTTTAATAAACTTTATTTTTTCTTTGGCTGAAAGAAGGTTTGGGGCAAATTCATTCAGGCAGGACCTGACATGTCACTATTTTGGGGTCCCAGCACCCCTAAATCTCAACCTAATGAGTAGAAAACTGAGCCTGAAGCAAGAAGGACACAAATATCTTAAAGTTGTTATGAGCATCAAATAAGATAGCATTTGAAAAATACTGTGGAAATCTTAAACTGCTCACTAAATTTGGGGTATCATCATCATTATTATTAGAATTTAAATTATCAAGAATTTATTTTTCTCCCACCTATACCATCTTCTACCTTTGAAAAAAGGAAAACAAGGGACAGCTAGGTGGCGCAGTCAATAGACCACTGTCCCTGGAGTCAGGAGGACTTGAGTTCAAATCTAGTCTAAGACATTTGACACACTTTCTAGCTATGTGACCTTGGGCAAATCACTTAACCAAAATTACCTTGTCTTCCTCCACTCCATAAAAAAGAAAGAAAAGAAAATGCTTGTAGCAAAGAACCATACCCAAGAAAAACAAATTCTACATTGACCATATTCAAAAATGTGTGCCTCAGTCTACATATTATTGCATGACTACTCTTGCAGAAGATGATTAGTATTCTTCATTGCTTATATTCTGGAATCATTTTTGATCATTTTATTGATTAGAGTTCTTAATTGTTCACATGTAAAAATGTTTTCTTATGATATAAAATGTTTTCCTGTTTCTGCTTACTTTACTATCAGTTCATTTAAGCCTTTTTGTGAAAACATCTCTGTTCATTTCTCATTGCATAGTATTGTTCCTTTACATTCAAAAACTATAATTCCTGTAGCCATTTATCCCATTTATAAGAATCCCTTTGGCTTCTAGTTCTTTGTCAGTACAAAAGGAGCCTTCATAACTACATTTTTGACCATAAATTATTTTTCTATCCATTTGGCATATTGAGTCAAAAAGCATGTACAGTAACTTTTGAGGCTGTTGTTTCAAGTTGTTTTTCAGAAAGTGTCAATAAAACTTAAACTATTTTGCAGGTTGGGTGTTCTCTCTTTTTGTTACTGAATAATATGGGATTTATGATGGAGAAAATACAGAAAAAATCACATGCAGTAAAGTGTAGATAGATTTCAATCTGTACCAAAGAAGAGAGTTACCACTCAGATCAGCCCCTGCATTTTGTGGAACATTTATATAGAAACACAATTTAACTAACAAATATATTTTCTGTGGGCACAAGGGAATGGAGAAGGCTTGCACTTATACTGAAAAAGCCCTTAAAGGTGAGCAATCAATATATATCATTCAGACTAAAATGCCCGAAATATGTCTGCAAATTGAATCTTTTAGGATACCAGGAAATAATTTGCATGCTTATTTTGGGGGTACTTTTGGGGGGAGGTTGGATGGTGGAGGTGGGAAATCTATGAATAAACTATAGTAGAACAACTCCATTGATTTGTACAGATCAAGAATTCTCTTGCAAGCACTATTCTTAGAAAGGTTCCTGAGATCACTGAGGGGTTTAATAATCTGCCCTGCAGTCACGCAAGCAGTATGGGTTAAAGCTAGAACTTGAGTACACTCTTTCCTGGTTCAAAGGTGAGCCTTCTAGCTACCAAAGTTATACTATATCAAAACTTGAGGCCTGTGTCAGCATTGCTTAACAAAAAGTGGAAAAAAAAATTAATTCAATAAAAAAGACAGAATTCACCTAAATGATCCAGATCAGTTGTTAATGTTACTAAATAGCATATTTTAATTTTATTGCCTTTGTCTATTAAAAAAACAAACCTACTTATACCTCTGACAATACAATCTAACTCAGGACCTAAAATTGACTATTTATTTTTGGTTAATCATTTTAGTAAGTTGGTTCAGTCATTTAAAATTCAATTTTCTTTTTTCCTTCTAGCAAGGAAGGTTGATCAATTTTATGGCGATAGCCTAAATATTTGATATACTTGTTATGGAGCTAAACTAACATGGCCTTAAGTAGTAGAATTAATAAGTTGGAGAAAGTTTCAAAACAACAGAGTCACCCTGCAATACTGTTGAACAAATGAAAGAAAATGGATCCCAAAGAATGCCAGAGCAAGACATTCTGGAAAATTATAGGGGAAAAATGGCAGTGCAGAATAACTCATGTTACTAACCTAATCACAGCTGAACTCAAGTTGAGAAAGTGATGTAAAAGAAAAATATCTCTGGACAAGCTAATGGTGGTTGAGCCTTTTCAAAAGTAGGGTTGAGGAATATCTGGAAAGATGAAAGGCATAAAAACTTCAATCTCCTATTTACAGTAGCTTAAGATAAAAGTCTCTAAGTAAAATGCTTTTCAACTTCCATTAATGAAATGTGGATTAAAGATATTCTATGATTCCTGGAAAACATATTCTCTGAGCTGCTAGGATAGAGAAAGTACTAAGAATTATAACAGTCTAAATTCCATAAATAAATTAAATTGTAGGATAACAAGATACATGTCCAAAACTAAGGTTATAGGGAAATAAATAACTTGAACATATCTAGAAACATGTGAAAAATGTTCACAATATTATGCGTGCTGTAATGTAGAAAATTCAAGAGAAAGCAGGAAAATATATCAGATGGATACAAAATGATAAAATCTATAGAACTAAGCAGAATTTATAAAGGCCTAGATAAAAGAGACAATGAGTAAGGCTAAAAGAATAGGAGAACATTTATTCAGAATGTGGACTGACTGGGGATAACAGTGATAATGGTGGTAAGATAATCATAGGAAAAAAAGAAAGACTAGATAAGAAGAAAATCACACAAATGTCAGCAAAATGCACTGTATAAAATGAAAAGATATGGAATACTTCAAAGGGAACCTTTACTGTCGTAATAGGTGGTTGGTGTATCTGTCAAATATGAACTAGACAAAAGACAGATGCATTTGAAATGTCTTAACCAATAGAGAGCCCAAGTGTCATTCAAAATGATCTGAGTATTTAGTGCAGAATTTTCAGTGTAAGCATCAAAAAACACATGGCAGGATATCATAGACACAGATGTATTCTTTTGGTTATTTGATATCAATCAGCAATTGGAATGTATTAGCTCAGGAGTTTCTGAATTGATTAAAAGAAACTAACATAATATCCATAGAACTGTACAATTTAAATCTCACACCATGTCTTCTACAAACTCGCATTTGCAAATAAAGAGTGAAATCAACTAGAAATGAAGTTAAGTGTGTACCATTTTTAGCTGGTGAACTCTTTAACAGTCCCATGCAGTGGAAGCAAGTAGGAAAAAAAAAAGAAAAATTCAACATTAGGTAGATTTGAAATCAGTTTCACATCCTTGGACATCCTTGGACATCATTTTTATCTAAATTTCTTCCCTATGAAAATTGATATTAAGCAGTGCATTAAAATAATGTCTGAATAAAGTCCAAAATAAGACAGAAGGAATTACATGGCAAATTAAAGTGACCATCATAAAAATGAAAACACTGCATTCTACAAAAAAAATTTTAAAAAAAAGGTCTTCTTATACTAGGAGGGAAAAAATGCTTTTGTATTATATCCTTACTACCAGAGAGATTTTAATGAAGCTAAATTCATTAAATATCATGGGGAATCAGACAATGTGCCTCTTCTACAGGGATAAAGAATGCATATAGGCATAGACATAGGCATGGCTATAGATAGACAGATGTAGACACATGGCTACAGCTGTAACGATAATAGTAGAGAGGTTGAAGTAGATACAAAGGCAGCTAGCATAAAGATGAGATAGGGCCACAGATCTAAAACAGGAAATAGCTTGAGAGGCTATCTGGTCCAAGCTTGTCATCTTACAGATGAGGAAGCAGGACCATGTATCCTAACTGATTTGCCCTTGGTTAGACAGGTAATAAGTGAAATATGAAACACTGACTCTAAGACAAGTACTTCTTCCAACTATGATGCTTTTACATGGAATTGGACTTCTAATGCCACTCTTATAGAGAATTACCTCTGATTGAAGGTTGTCATCTTTTCTATAACTTAGAGTCTTATAGAGTAATAAAGGACACTGAAAAGTACCGAGTATATGTCAGAGGTAGGATATGAACTCAGGTATTCCTGAATCCAAGCTGTCATGATGCCACTATGCATATTGTGGAGAGAAAAACAAACAAAACAACAAAAACAAAACCCTACTTGATTAGCTGAGTCTTGCTTAGGTAAAATACATCCTGATGCACTCAGTACTCTAACCACACCTGACCTTACAAATCTCATACCCAGAATTCAGCTTGATACTTTCCAGACCATTGTTTTTACAGTGACAGATTGTGTTCCATTAGTTACTCCAGATGCTACAAGGATGCTATTGATTGACCATGTACTCTGAACAGTCCTGAGAAAGCTGTATAAGCCACGTCTATATCTTAGAAAGATGAAGTTACTGCCGCCCTGAGTAATATTTCTTAATATGCTAAAAACTTTTAAAAATTCCCTTCAGTTTGTCTCTTCCCTTTATTTGACATCTAGTCATGTGGATCTTTTGGTAGGTAAGGATTCTTCCTTCTAGGATGTGTACATCCTCAATAATTTGTACACACAATATTTACCTACACATTTTTTATGTGCATTTGAAAACAGACATTTATTTATGTACAATAAATGCATGTTTCCTCTAAGATTTAGTTGAAAAGTACTTGAGTAAAAAGTTCAGCAATTCATTATTTTAACTAGCTAAATAAAATACTTACACCCATTTAAAAGGTGAAGAAATAAATACTTCTTTTCCAAAATTACAGCTAACCATATGAATAGCAAATTACAGAGGATAAGGATTTAAAGTAGAAAAAGGTGTCTATGAGAACAGAATGCGACAGATTTGGGAAAATAAAATCGGAGGATCATTCAAGCAAAGTGGGGAGTAACGTCCGAGGTCATGAAGTCCAAAACCCTAATTTCGCTAAATAACTGATAGCAACCTGGGGACATTGTGACATGCATATGATCATACAGCCAGAAAACATCAGAGATGTCATTTCGACATAGGTTTAGAGCACCTGGTTTTCCAATATGCCATATTCACATTTGAAAAAAAAAACAAAAACCAAAAAAACTCCCTAATGTTCAAAACAATAAAAAAGTGCAATAGGCTGTTTTTCTCCATTTGTTTGATGTCCTTATGTAAAAGTTCAATAACCACAGTTAGATATATCATTGAAGGTATATCCTTTTCTGAATAGAGTTTAGATTAAGTGGCCCCTGAGATCTCTATCCACTATGAAATTCTATGATTTTCTGACTGATTTCTGTTCTTTTTCCTACTTCCTTAATATTGACATTTTCCATGTTTCTTTTCTGGTCTAGTTCTCATCTTTCTATGATCTGCTGTTTCCATGATGTAAGATCATTTCCACAACTGTAACATTGGTCCCTATGTAGGTGAAGCTCATTTATATATTCTTAAATTTCATCTGTCTCCTGATCTTCACAACTATACATCTAATGGTCTTCTAGACAAAACACTTTAACCGCATATGTCAAAAACTGATTTTATTAATTTCTCTCCCAAATATAAAAAAATGAACCTTATTTGCTTCTGACTCTCCTTTTTCTTTTGATGAAACCCCTTGTTGTAATCAACCAATCTCAAAACTATCAATGATGTTCCTTTCTTCCCTAACACTATTTTCTCCCCTTCTCTCTATTTCCAATTAACATGACCCTAAATGCAGATCCATTGTACTAGCAAACTAAGATGTCCTCTTTCTTCTATTTTCTCCCCACATAAATCCATTCCTCATATTTTTGCTGTTATTTTTTATGAAAGCTCCAATCAAACTGAACTGCTTTCTGACCCCTCAGATACATACTCCTTTGCTCATTAACTTGCATTTATTTATGCTGTTCCTCACACTAGAAATGTTCAACCCTTTCCTCTTCCATTTGTTGTATTCCTCATT
>CM053583.1:162300055-162320422 GCA_028627135.1 Pseudochirops cupreus
TGCATTGAGCTGCCTGGATTCAGATAGTGGTCTTGGGTGTTGGTCCTGGGCTGTGATTTCAGTGAGCCAAAGCTGGTGGGGGCAATAGCAGCCTCCTAATACCTCCGGCAGCTGTGCAAACACCAGAAATTTGGGACAGAGCTTTCCCCCCTGGAAGGAGAGTTCCACAGAGCTAAAAATTCGTGTAATTCACTGGCAACATGAGCAGGCAAAGGAAGCAAAGTAAGAACAGCAACCAAAATCTAGAATCCTTTTTTGCGGGCAAAAAGGATCAAGGTATGGAATGGGAGGAAGACAACACAGTCAGAAGTCCCGTATCAAAAGCTTCCAAGAAACATGAAGACTGTGTAAAAGTCATAGATCATATTAAGAAGGATTTTGTAAACCAAGTAAGAGAAGTAGAGGAAAAATTGGGAAGATAAATGACAATAATGCAAGAAAATCACGAAAAGAGAGTCAACAACCTGACTGAAGAAAATAACACCTTAAAAAATAGATTAACTCAAATGGCAAAAGAGTCCCAAAAAGCCTTTAAAAAGTCAAATTTGCCAGATGGAAAAAGAATCTCAAAAGCTTTCTGAAGAGAATAATTCCTTCAGAATTGGAGTGGGGCAGATGTAAGCAAATCACTTTATGAGAAATCAAGATACTAATAAACAGATCCAAACAAATGAAAAAATAGAAGGTAATGTGAAATATCTCCTTGAAAAAAACAATGACCTGGAAAATAGATCCAGGAGAGCCAATTTAAAAATTATTGGACTACCTGAAAACCATAATCAAAAAAAGAACTTAGAAAGCATCCTTCAACAAATTCTCAACGAAAATTGCTCTGATATTTTAGAACAAGAGGACAAAATAGAACTTGAAAGAATTTGCCAGTCACCTCTTGAAACAGATCTCCACAAGAAAACTCCTAGGAATATTATAGCCAGGTTCCAGAGTCCCCAAATCAAGGAGAAAATATTGCAGGCTGCAAATGGGAAGCAATTTTAATACTGTGGAAATACAATTAGGATAACCCAGGATCTGGAAGCTTCTGCACTGAGGGATCGAAAGGCCTGGAATATGATATTCCGGAGATAAAGGGAGCTAGGATTGAAACCAAGAAACACCGACCCAGCAAATTTGAGTGTAATGTTCCAGGGGAAAATATGGTCATTCAGTGAAGTGGAGGACATTCAAATATTCTTGTTGAAAAATCCAGAAGTGAAAAGAAAATTTGACACTCAAATACAAGAAGAATGAGAATGTAAACATGGAAAAGAAATCATAAAGAACTTAGCAAAGTTGAACTATTTACATGCCAACATGGAAAAGTGATCATTGTAACTTATGAAACTCTTCTCAGTATGAGGATAGGTGAAGGGAACACAAATGTATATATACATATATATACATATATATACATATATATATGTATGTATGTATGTGTGTACATATGTATATATATACACGTATGTATACATATACATATGTCTATGTAGGAGGGTTTATATATACATCTGAACAAATATCTGAGTATGTGTATACATGTGTACATACAGGCCACAGGATCAATTGAATAGGAAGGGACAATACTTTAAAAGGTATAATTCTGAGGAGGGAGAGCATTAGAATGAGAGGAGACAGGGACAGACAGAATGGGGTTAATCATCTCATATAGAAGAGGCTACAGATGATTGTTACAATGGAGGGGAAGAACAGGAAGGCAAAAGGGAAAGGGTCAACCTTACTTTCATTGAATTTGATTTAGGGAAGGAATGGCATACTCTCTAAACTGGGTATCTTGCCACACAGGAGAGTAAGGGGGATGTGGATGAGAGGTGGGATGACAGAAGGGAAGGTGGGGGGGGGGGGGAGGGTTGCCAGAAGTACACACTTCTGGAAAGGGACAGGGTTGGAGTAGAGAATAGAACAAGAGTGGGGCGGATAGGAAGGAGGGACATATAATAAGTCTCCCCCAGTATGTCCATTTTGTAGATATTCTGTGTAATTACACACATACAGCCTGTATTGAATTGCTTGTCCTTTCAGTAGGGGTGGGTGACAAGGGAGAAAGGTAAAGAATCTAGAATTTAAAGTTCTATAATTAAATGTTTAAAATATACGTGTGTGTGTATATATATATATATATGTATGTATGTATATATATATGTATGTATGTATATATGTATTATTATTATTATTAACTACATGCAACTGGGAATTAAGCTATACAGACACTGGGGTAGGGAAACCCATCCTGCCCTACTGGAAAGTCAGAGCGGCAATGTAGGAGGACATAGGAGAGAGCAGATTGAAGTAAGGGCTATACAGTGGGATCACTGTTTGGGGGTTGGGGGTAGGGGAAATATGGGGAGAAAATTTCAAATTCAAAGTCTTATGGAAATGAGTGATGTAAACAAGAAAATTAATTAATTAATTTTAAAAAGACTAACTATATTTCCCTCTTTCCTCTCCTGCCCCCCACATATTCTATTTTCTCCTTTGACCCTATCTCTTTTCAAAAATGTTTGCTTCTAACTACCCTTTCCCCCATCTTCCCCCCCCCCTTCTATCACTCCCTTTTATAACCCATCTATTTTACTGTAGGATAAGACACCCAATTAAGTGTGTATATTATTCCTTCCTTAAGCCAAATTCAATGAGATTAAGGATGTACCATTCCATTTCACCTTCCGGCTCTTCTTCTCCATTGTAACAAGATTTCTCTTGTCTCTTTTATATGAGATAAGTTACCCTAATCTATCTCTTTTTTTCTCCTTCTCCCAATAAATTCCTGTCTCAACTCTTAATTTGATTTTTTAGATATCATCCCTTCATATTCAACTCATCCTGTGCCCTCTGTCTGTGTGTACAAGAACATATATATGCCCACACTCACATATATATTTATATACACATGCACCCTCCTACACATATATAAATATGTATGTATACATATATGTGTATATACATATGTATATATGTATATACATATGCACATTCATATACATGTATTTTCCCTTCAACTATCCTCACACTTAGAAGAGTCTTACGAGTTACAATTATTATTTTTCCATGTAGAAATGTAAATAGTTCAACTTTAATAAATTCATTATGATTTCTTTTTCCTGTTTACCATCCTATGCTTCTCTTGCTTCTTGTATTTGAAAGTCAAACTTTCTGTTCAACTCTGTTTTTTTCATTAAGAGTGCTTGAAAGTCCTCTATTTTGTTGAATGACCATATTTTCCTCTGTAGCATTATACTCCGTTTTTCTGGGTAGGTGATTCTTGGTTTTAGTCCTAGCACCTTTAAACTCCAAAATATCACATTTCAAGCCCTTTGATCCCTTAATATAGAAGCTGCTAGGTCTTGTGTTATCCTGATTGTGTTTCCACAATACTCGAATTGTTCTTTCCTGACTGCTTCCAGTATTTTCTCTTTGATCTGGGAACTCTGTAATTTGGCTATAATATTCCTAGGAGTTTTCTTTTGGGGATATTTTTTCAAGACGGGATCAGTGAATTCTTTCAATTTCTATTTCGACCTCTGGTTCTAGAATATCAGGGCAATTTTGCCTGATAATTGCTTTAAAGATGGTGTTTAGGTTCTTTTTTGCTCCTGGCTTTCAGGTAGTCTAATAATTTTTCAATTATCTCTCCTACATCTATTTTCCATGTCAGTGTTTTTTCCAAGGAGATATTTCACAATGCCTTCTATTTTTTCATTTGTTTGAATCTACTTTATATTATCTTGATTTCTTATAAAGTTATTAGCTTCCAGTTACTCATATCTAAGTTCAAAGGAGTTATTCTCTTCAGTGAGTTTTTGAAATTCCTTTTCCATCTGGCAAATTCAGTTTTTTAAGGCATTCTTCTCCTCAGTGGTTTTTGGGGCCTCTTTTGTCATTTGAGTTAGTCTCTTTTTTAAGGTGTTAGTTTCTTCATTGAGTTTTTGTGTCTCCTTAAGTAGGCTGTTGACTTGTTTTTTATGGTTTTCTTGCATTATTCCCATTTCTCTTCCCAATTTTTCCTCCAATTCTCTTACTTGATTTTCAAAGTCCTTAGTGAGCTCCTCTATGACCAGTAACCAATTCGTATTTTTCTTGGAGGCTTTTTATACAGGAGTTCTGTCTTTGCTGTCTTCCCCCCACTCCGTTCCTTGATCTTTTTTGTCCCCAAAAAGGGATTCTATGTTCTGTTTGTGTTTCCTTTGCTTGCTTTATTTTTGAGCCAATTACTTTATTTTTGAGCTCGTTGCTATGATAGAACTCTGCTTCCAGAGTGGAGAGTTCTTTCTCCCAAATAGCTGGGGTTTTCACAGCTGCCAAAGGTACTAGGAGGGCACCTTCTCCACAGCCCTCACAACTGCTGGCTCACTGGCTACATACCCCAGAATCCCACCCAAGACCGCAATCCAGATCCAAGCAGGTTAATGCAAGAGTGATTACCCTCTGAATGGTTGCTTGGTCCCCTTATAATCTCCAGGCCAGGAGCTACTGAGCCAGCCATATGGCATAGTTGACAAACTTCTCCATGCTCTTCTGCCCCCCTCCCCATTCCAACAGAGTTCCACACTCACCTTTTACTTTGTCTTTGGCATTTATGGGTTGAAAAGTCTGAAAACCACCAAAGCTGCTGGTGATTCACTCTCCTGAAGTCTGCTCTGCTGGTCAGGGCTGCCCTGGGGCCAGAACCATGGCTCATGGGGACTGGGTTCAGGTCCCAGAGTGCTGCGGTAGACCTTTCCTGCTGGCCTGCCATGCTGTGTTCGGCAGGAGATTTCTTCTTCTCTGTCACCTTGTGGGTTCTGTAGCTTTAAAGTTCATTTGGAATGATTTTTTCACTTGTTTTGGAAGTGATTGGAGCGGGAACTCATGCCAAATTTGGGCTTCTACTCCGCCATCTTGGCTGCACCCCCAGAGTTTTTTTTTTATTCTTTTCATGTTATATACAATTTGAGAAGCAAATTCACAAGCCAATGATTGGCAAGACTGACATTAAAACTGACTTTAAAAATGGATAAAACTAACTTTGTAAATGTCATCCCAATTTATTTTCTGCTCTAAGTCAATAAGCTGATAATATTTGTTGAAATCATTATATAATATATAAATAATTATATAATAATATATAAATGATGCCTCAGGATTAAAAATTGCTTGAAAAGTGATGAGAGTGGTCACCATTTACATTAACATGCAATATAGAAGGAGTTTAGATCAATTGTTGAAAATATGGAATATTTTCATAGAAACGATGGAGAGATTCATATTATCACTTAAATTGCTATAGTTGTACCAAAGATAAGTAACTGCTCCCAATGAATTGAGGCTGCTTTACTTCAGTTCTTTACAGTAATGTATTTCTTATCATTTTCTCTGCTTTTAAACCAGAATTTTCTCAAAATCTTCCATATTTAAGGCTTTGTTTTGCAGTTGCTATGCTGATACACATATACATTCTAGAAATATAAAAATGTAATAAAAGAATCCCACACTTTACAGGCATCAGTTTCATGACTTTGAATGATCATGCATTTAAAAAACTCCTATCTAGTCGACTTTTCTGTAATCAGCTAATGACACAATTACAAAATGTCCCAAGATTTATTTGTGTTTTGGGAAGGAAAAAATGCACTCTCACTGTTAAATCTAACAGAAGAGATGGAACTGCTTAAGAAACTTTAATGGTGACTTTAGGGATTGAAATTCCAGTTTGACAAGGTAATAACTTTGATATAATTTTCAACAGTCTTCCTCTCTTAATGTCCCAACCCATCATTCCTAAAAAAAAAAGTCATGGTTTACAGATAACATAAGGGGACAGAATGGAAAGAGTTCTTCCTTCAAAACTGCCATAAAGTGTCATGGTACCCTCAGCAAATTCAGAAGAGGGTAATACTAACTTCCTGTTAAATATTGTTAAATTCCAAATACCTACAATGCTAAAGTATATTTAAATTTAAAGTCCCTTTCATATTTCATATGAATATATGAAACTCTTTTGTTTCTTCATAGCTTCCCTGAATAATAGAGACCTTTGCCCAGGAGTTACAAGACAAGTAGGAATGGACACTATACAACGATCATGTGGAAGATAATGACAATTTTCAAATACAATAATGATGGCCACAATGACAACATTGATGATAACATTGTGATCATTTCAGGAAATGTGATGGCTAAATTATTTTACTGTGTGTCAATTTCTGTTTTTCTTTTATGAAAAATTTATATAATATATAAAAAAAACAACAAATATGACAGATGTTGGACAGAGTAATAAATATTTTTTAAATTCTTGTTTATTTTTTAACAGTATTTTGGTTTTTTTCCCCAATTGTATGTCAAGATAATTTTTGCCCAAGATTTTGAGTTCTAATTTTTTCTCTTTCCTCCCTTCCATTCCCCTTCTTAAAATGGCAGATAATTTGATATAGGTTATACATATACTATCATGTAAAACATATTTCCACATTACTTGCAGTTGTAAAAGAAGAAACAGATTAAAAGGGGGAAAAACCACCAAAAGAACAAACTGAAAAAAATATTTCAATCTGAATTCAGAGTCCAATCTTTATCTGGATATGGATAGTATTTTCTTTCATGAGTCCTTTGTAATTGTTTTGAATCACTGTGTTGCTGAGATCTGAGTTCATTAATAGTTGGTCATTGCACAGTGTTGCTGATATTGTATACAATGTTTTAGTGGTTTTGCTCATTTCAGTTTGCATCAGTTTATACAAGTCTTTCCTGGTTTTCTGAAATCTGCCTATTCATCTTTTCTTATTGCACAATACCATTCTGTTACATTAACATGTCACAGCTTGTTTAGCCATCCTCCATTTGACGAGCATCCCCTCCATTTTCAATATTTTCCACCAAAATAAACAGGGCTACTATAAATAATTTTTGCACACATAGTCCTTTTATCTTTGTCTTTGGGGTACAGACCTAGTAGTGGTATTGCTGAATCAAGTGGTTGCTCTTTGTGTATGGTTCCAAACTGCTCTCCATAATAGCTGGATTAATTCTATATGTTTGTGAAATGAATCCTCTACCAGAGACACTGGCTGTAAAGATTGTGTCCCAACTGTCTGCTTACCCTCCTTTCTTGGTTGCATTTGTTTTGCTCATGCCAAAGTTTTTTTTTTAATTTAATATAATCAAAATTGTTTATTTTACATTTTGTTACACCCTCTATTTCTTATTTTTTAATGAATTCTTCCTCTCCCTATAGATCTAACAGGCTTAGTTCCTTGTTCTACTAATTTGCTTATGGTGTCACCTCTTGTGTAGTATTGGTATTACTTCACTGTCTGTGCTATCTCTTTGTAAGATGTGGTTTTCTTCCTTGCATCTTTTAATTAGGTCAATTTATGCTTTTGCATTGTCTGAAATCAGGACTACTACCTCCATTTTTCTTTTCCCTTTTGCTGAAGCATAATAGATTCTGCTCTAACCCCTTACCTTTACTCTGTGTATGTCTCTCTGCTTCAAGTATGATTCTAGTAAATGACATATGATGATTCTAGTTTCTGATCCAGTCTTTTATTCACTGCTGTTTTCTGGAAGATTTCATTGCCCATCCACATTCAAGTTATGAATACTATCTGTGTACTTCCCTCCAACCTATTTTTCCTCCCATTTGTCCCCTCTCTCCTTTCATCTTTTCCCTCTTTGGTAGTATTTTGTTTATGTCTACCACCCCATCCTTCAATCTGTCTTTCTGTCAGTTCCCCACTTTAATTAATTTCCTCTTTGCCTACTTCTCTGTCATATAAGATAGATTTCTATATTCAATTGATTATGCAAATTATACACTCTTTGGGCTAATAATGATGAGAGTAACATTCTAGGGATGCTCATCACCCATCCTCCTACCTTCTACTCCTCTAAAAAAGAAAAAGTTTATCCCATTCTATCTCTCCCTTCCTTCTGTACCCAGCATACTACTTTTTTATATCCCTTAATTACATTTATGACATTCCCTCAAATCTACCCTGTATCTGTTCCCCTCGTCCATGTATATGCCTTCTATCAGTACTATTAGTGGTACCATTTTTAAGAATTACAAGCATCATCTTCCCTTGTAGGGATATAAAGAGTTGAGCTTGTAGCAGCAAGCACCCTAGCATACCCAGGGTGACTGCTAGCAGAGGTTTTTTGATCTGCTTTTCTAAAGGCAAGCAATTCAAAAAAGGGTTAACAAGCTTACTTTAATCAATCAAACATATATCATTTACCAATTCAGGGGGAAAAGTCACCATGTTGAACTTTGGATAATACAAACAGAAGGTACAAGAGAAAATAACACAATTAAACAGACAGGGCTTTAGCTGTCTGACCTTTACATCCATATGTAGTTAGTCACCAGAGAGAGAAGCACCAACATCTGGGTTTTCAAAGCTGAGGGGCTCAATGGCTGCCCAGAGTCTCATCTGGCCAAATTATATGACTCTTCCCAAAGAAAGTCCCAAAGCAAAACTTTTCCTGAGATCTATATCTGCATCTATCAATAGATATAGATAGATAGATAGATAGATAGATAGATAGATAGATAGATAGATAGATGCTTTTACCTTTTTATATTCTTAGACTTTTCTTGGGTCTTGTTATTGGAGATAATTTTTTTTTCATTTCTCTTCTTCTCCTTATGAAAGCTTGTAATCCTTCTATTTTATTGAATGACCATTTTTCCCTTGAAATATTGTGCCTAATTTCAGACTTAATCCTGATTATGGCCCCCAGAGATTTAAATTGTTTCTTTCTAGTCACTTGACTATTTTTGCTTGACCTAATAGTTCTGAAATTTGGCTGCAATATTCCTTGGAGTTTTTACTTTGGGATCACTTTCCTAATTATTTTGCTATCTTGGCTCTTAGAAGTCAGAGTATTATTGAATTGTAATGCAAGCTCCTGTGAAATTCTTGACATTTTGATTATCATTCAACCACACCTCACAAGTAACTCATCAGTTGAAAGAGGGACACATTTAAACTTATTTGCATTTTACTTGAATGCAAAAAATCAAGCAAGTATTCATTAAGTTATAAATTATGAACTCATCTTAATTTCCTAGCACCATGAGCTAAATGTAACAGGCTGTTAATAAATATTAGGTGATTCAAATTAAATAGAAGTGAAAATCATGGCATATGTTTTTGAGTCACAATTTAGGGCACGTAGAATCATATAGGTCAAGGAGACCTCAGAAATCGGTTCAAATTCCTCTCAAATTATAAACACTGTCTTCAAAATCTCCCCAAATTATGTGTCCAGCCCCACACCTGAAGAACCAAACTGCTGAAAATAAGTCACTACTATGTTACAATGCCTTCACCACCATCAGCAAAGAAACTGATTCCACATTAGGACAGTTCTAATCATGAGGAAGTTTTTTTCTCTATTTTTCAAAACTTTGATGGAACTATGATCTCATCAACTCATTGCTTCCTTTAACAATTTTGCCATTATAGAAACAAACTTTACCTCCCTCTATATCCCTTTCATGGCTAAGCAGAACAAATTAAATCTCTTCCACAGGACAGGACTGTAAATATCTAAAAAGTGGTATCTTGCTTCCTCTAAACCTCCTCTTCTCTAGAGCAAATTATCCTCTTTTATTACATCCACTTCAATCAGTCCTTTTCATACATGTCCACCACTGTCATGATTACTAAGTTCTGGGTAGTTTGCAAGTTGTTAAAGTATCTTTGAAAATGGGACAGAGAGAATTGTGTATATTGTTCCAGGTTCTGTCTATGGAAGAACACAATTGAACTGCTATCCTTCTTCTGTATATATACTCTATTGCAATTCATTTAACCTAAAGCACATTAGGGCTCCTGGATGACCATCACTCTGCTAATTCATAATAAGCTCAGAATACTCCAAAACTTTTAGGTTGTTTTTTTTTGTTTTGTTTTTTTTTATCTCCATATGATCTCCCTTTTAGTTTTAGCTTTCCTATACTACCTTTGTATGGTTCCTTTTTAAAAAGTTTTTAGTTCCAAATTTTATTCTTCCCTCCTTCTTCCCCTCCCCACTCACTGAGGCAATAAGCAATCTAATATAGTTTATTCATGTGAAACCTTTCCATATTATACATTTTACATGAGAAGACTGTATAGAGGAAGGAAGGAAGGAAGGAAGGAAGGAAGGAAGGAAGGAAAGAAGGAAGGAAGGAAGAAACAATGTTTTAGTCTCTATTCAGACAATTTATACTTCATAATTAATCCTTTGGAATTCTCATGGAGCATAGTATTGCTAAGATTAGCTAAGTCACTTTCAATTACTTATGACAAAATATCACTGTTATTAGGTACAGTGTTCTCCTGGTTCTATTCACTTCACTTTTCCTCAATTCATGTAAGTCTTTCCAGGTTTTTTTCTGATGTGATCCTGCTTCTCGTTTCTTATTAGCACAAAAAATATTTTGTCACAATCATGTACTACAGCTTGTTTAGCCATTCCCCAATTGATGGCATCCTTTCAACTTCCCATTCTTAGCTAGTACAAAAAGGGATGCTTTAAATATTTTTTTACAAATAGATCCTTTTCTTCTTTTTTATGTCTTTGGTATATATACTTAATAGTGGTATTGCTCAATCAAAGTGTATGCACAATTCTATAGCCCATTAGGCATAGTTCCAATTTACTCTCTGGAATGTTTGGATCAGTTTTCAATTCTAAAACCAGTACATTAGTGTCCCAGATTTCCCACATCTCCAACACTTATCATATTCCTGTCTTTTGTCATGTTAGTCAAACTGATAGGTGTGACGTGGAACTTCAGAGTTGTTTTAATTTGCATTTTGTCCAATTAATAGTGAGTTAGAGCAATTATTTTTCATATGACAATAGATAGTTTTCATGTCTTTGTCTGAAAACTGACTGTTCATATACTTTGACCATTTATCAATTGGGGAATGACTCGTATTTTCATAAATTTTACTCAGTTCTCTATATATCTAAGAAATGAGATCTTTGTCAGAGATACTTGTTGCAGGCCCCCTTTCCCCTAGTTTTCTGCTTTCTTTTTTCATTTTTAGTTGCATTGGTTTTGTTTGAACTAAAAACATTTTTTAAAAATTTGATATAACAATAATTTACTATTTCACATTTTGTAATGCTTTCTATATTTTCTTTGGGTCTAATTTTTCCCTTATCCATAGTTCTGACAGATTACTTCATCCTCTTCTAATTTGCTTTTTGCATCACCCTTTAAGTGTAAATCATGTACCCATTTTTACCTATCTTGGTATGCAATGTGAGATGTTGATCTATATCTACTTTCTTCCATACTGTTTTCTGGGTTTCCCAGCAGTTTTTTATCATACAATGAGGTTTTGTTTTTTTTTTTCAAAATGTTTTGATCTTTGGGTTTATCATATATGAGGTCCTTTTGGTCATTTACTATAATATAATGCTTAATTAATCTATTTCATTGATCCACCACTCAATTTCTTACTGAGTACCAGATTATTTTGACAATGATATGGTTAATTTTTTAACTTCATTCTGGACTTTATACATATCTCCAATAAAATTTGCCATATTATGTTCCCTCCACAGTTCTAAATCATTTTGAATTTTCGTTCAAGTTTTTCAATGTTCCATAAGTTCAGTTGATAATCATTTATTGGGTGGGGGAGGGGAATTTCTCATCCTTATCTGAGTGTTTTAAACATGTCTTAATGGACAGAAGAGTTAAGTAAGTGTATTGCTGCTTGCTTTCAGTGAGTCAATGATTTTCTTTAACTCAGCTCTGCTTTCCTCTCAAAGAAACTGAGAAATTCTCACCTAAGTGGATGTGAATGTGTAGATTTATTCAAAGACAACTTAGTTCAATGGCCCTTATTTACTTGTATCCTTGAATTGTGAAGCATATGCATTCCAGAATTCTACAACACTTGATGTTTTGTAGAGAAACTGTGTTATGTATCTATGTAGGTGACTGGATCTGGTTCATGGAGAATTTTATGAAGAGGAGAGAGAGAAGAAAAGGAAAGGAGAAAGAGAAGGAAAAAAAAGGAAAATAGAGAGACAGAGTAGCAGTACCTTGTTTCTGCTCTAACTTTTAAATACAGAATCACTGTAAAAAATTTATTTTTTTTAAATTTTGTTCTATTAAATTTTTATCTACTTTTAGTTTACAATCCCCTTGAGTTCCACAGTTTCAAAATCCCATGAGTTTTAAATTTTCTCCCCTTTCCTCCCTTCCCCCTCCCCCATGGCAGCATGCAATCTGATACAGGCTCTACAAATGCCTTCACATTAAACATTAGTCAAGTTGTAAAGAAGGATAATAACCAATAATCCTTATGAACAATGAGAAAGAAGGGACAAAACAAAACACAGTTGAAAGAGATCAAGTATTTTTCTTCAATCTGCATTCAGACTGTAGTTCTTACTCTGGATGTGGATATGCTTCCATTCTAAGTCTTTTGGAGTTGTCTTATAACCTTGCATTGCTGAGAGGAGTCCAGTCTATCAAAGTTAGTCATCACAGATACAATGTGTCTGTATACAAAGTTCTCCTGGTTCTGCTCTCCTCACTCAGCATCAGTTTATATAAGTCTCTCCAGGTTATCATGAAGTCTGTCTGCTCCTCATGTCTTATAGCACAATAGTATTCAATTACATTCATATACCGCAACTTGTTTAGCCATTCCCCAATTGATGGACATCCCCTTTATTTTCAATTCTTTGTCACCACAAAAGGAGCTGCTATAAATAGTTTTGTGCAAACATGTCTTCCTCCCATTTGTAGGATCTCTTTAGGATACAGCCCTAGAAGTGTTGTTGCTAGTCAAAGGGTATGCACTTAAAAAATTTAATCTTTGAATGTGTTGTCAAGGGGAATATGACTGCTGTAGTATAGACTGAATCTGATTTGGTTGTGATGTCCCCTCTCTCAAACTGCTTCTTCTTTCTTCTAGGCTCATAATTAGTTGCCTTCTTCTCTGGCACCTATAAAGGAAATTATCTCCTCTTCCTTGCAGTCAGAAAATCCCCAGGGATCATGATTATACTGTGTGGATCCGTTTCTTGCCATCTTCAAATATTATGTTTGTCTCCAACATTGAGTCTTCATGGTTATGCAGTATTCATTGGAGTTGAGGAAGATAGAGCATATGAGGAATAAATATAACATAATATAGCAGATATTATAATAAATATATTATACCATCTACTGCTAGTCATGATAGATGACCTCAGCTGGGCATGAGGTAGTCGAATAGGAATAGAACTGCTTTCTTCAGAGTCATGGAGTATCAAAGGCATGAAAAGAAAAAATTGAATAAAGGAAAAGAGGGGGAATTATGGGAAATGATAGGAGTAATTCGTTTTCCACATAAATAAAAGTGCTTCTATCTTTGATAGCAGAATTTGGGTCAGCTTTGACGGGTTCTAATCAGAGTTGTGATTAGACTTCTGGTCAGATAGGGGCCTTAGAGGCTTGTACGAATCCTAGAGAGCTGTTTGAGAGAAGCATGACGTGGGCAGTTCAAGAGGTTGCCCCTAGTCAATGAAGAACAAGGTGAGAAAAATTAATGGAAGCTGTATAAAAAGGCTCCTATTTGCCTAAGTCACCATACTCCATTAAGGAAGCTACCCATTTATTCAGAAAGAGCCAATCAAAATAAATGTAATGAAAACCTTCCAAAAAAGAATTGCTTTCTCAAAAATGGGTCAAGGTTATAAAATGGAGAAATAAATAATAATAAAGGAAGCGATTTGCAATCTGACTTTTATACACGTGTGCAAGTATATATATATATATATATATATATATATATATGTATGTATGTATAAATGTAAATATGCATATGTACACACATATCTATGTATAACACAATATAAGTGGGGGGAGGAGGGAAGGAGGCATTTCCTTAATAATATTAGTAACCAAGAACTAATGTGCAAAAAGGTCAGCCAGAAAACCTTCCCTACCCTATGGTTCCCTAACTATATTTAGCTACTATAGTACATTCCTGTCACATGTGGGAAATGATGCTATACATGGAGAGCTGCTCTCTGTCTCCCCATAAATTCTACAGTGTATTTTAATATACTAAACACTGGCCAAATGGCACCTCCATTTAAAAAATTATATTGAATTTTAGTGAGCCTGAACTTGACATAATTAATCTAGTTTCCCATGCCAGTAGTCACACATGCTTAGATACTATATGTAGCATATACTCTCAGGATAGATTAGGTTAGGAAATGAATAGAACATAATAACAAAAAATCAATGCATAATAAACCTCTGGCATGTTCCCACTGCCACCTTTCTTAATCCAGAGCCATAGGCCATCCCAACTTTCCCCCAAAAAAGACAGTGAGAAGAGATTTTTAAAAAAGACCAAATCACCCTTTAGGGAATTCTCTTAATCAAGATGAATAGAACCTCTTTCTAGAGGTGTGCCTGTCAGAGGAGTTCCAATGAATTTGGGTCAAAGATAAGAGTCCAAACAGAAAGGAAAGAAATATATTAGAAAGGTTAGGAAGACTGCTCACTAATAGCAGCTCCAGGTCACTGGGGACAGAATTTTTTTTTTTAGCAATTTTTCCAGCTCACTTAGTGTGGCCAGACAATCAGGAGCATTCCGTGGTTACTTAAGATGAAAAACACAAACCATTTCATAGAAGTAAGAGGAACAGAGAAATGGTTAATCATTCAAGTGAGAAAGGGCTAGGGTGGAAGCTGTAAGCATTTGGAATGCAATTGGTAAGACTTAGTATATAAATAAGAAAACATTCCCTGATCAAGTTCAGAAAGAGAGGGAGATGACCAAATTCTTTTTTTTTAATAACTGTTGAAGTATAATAGTTATTGAAACAGTAGATGGAATCATGTGCTTTGCCATATCCTTACATGGGTTATTATATTTTATTTTTCCTTCAATAGCAATTAGAGATTTTCTCCTAATAGACAATCAAGTGGTGGGGAGATTTATACATTGTGAGTGCATCAAGATATTGTGGGATGACTGTAATTCCTACATTCTCCTCCCCACCACATATTCTCTTGTCCTCTAAGCACTTACAGTTGACTGGGGGGAGGAGGAGTGTATATGTATATGTATAGGTATGTATGTATATATGCATGTATATATGTTTATATATGTACATATGTATATATATACATATGTATATGTATAATATATATTATAAGCAGGATGTAAAGTATAATGCAGTATGAAATGTGCTAAGAGTAAAGGGAAGTTGAGTATTATGGTAAATCTGAGGAGGAAGAAATGTCATGTTCCTCGTCCAATCACAAAAGACTTTACAAAGGAGGAAGCCAAATTGGTCCTTGAAAGAAAATATAACAATTCAATGTTACAAGTATTTATTTATTAATGATTTACACCATTGTGCACAGAGCGCTGTTTTGAAAGTGAGATTTTATCAGGTTGAGACGAGGAGAGCAGAACTTCCAAGTATGGAAACTTGCACAAATGCATAAATACTTCAGGGGAAAATGTCACAATAACAAATTCAAAACATGCAAAAATTATTTTTAAAGTCTTATGAGGAATTTAGCATTAAATGTGCCTGGTTATCTTTTTAGCAGTGAAATGGGTTATAACTTTAATGATATTCTGGGGAAAAAAAAGCTCTAAGGAAAACACTTTACCACTTCAAAGAAAACTAGTTTTCTCCCCTCTCCAGCTCCCCCTGCACACAAACACAGTGTAAAGTATGTAAAATCCTCAGGCTAATGGGAATATTATTATCCCCATTTTGTATTTGATGGCATAACTCATTTGCTTCTGTTCCTTGAAAGAAGGAACTGGGAATTAAGATATACAGGCACTGTGATAGGGAGATCCCTCCTGCCCTACTTGAAAGTCAGTGGAGCGATGGGGGAGGACATAGGAGAGAACAGATTGGGGGAGGGGCTATACAGTGGGATTGCTGTTTTTATGGGGTAGGGGAAAGATGGAGAGAAAATTTGTAGCTCAAAATCTCATGGAAATGAGAGATGTAAACAAGAAAATAAATTAATTAATTTTAAAAAAGAAGGAATAATGAAAAGAAAATTTAAGAAGGAAAGTATGGAAGAAGGAATGTTTTTGGAAACATCCTGTGTTGGGATATACTTAGCATAAAAATTATTTTTTTAAGAATCTAATCCTTAATAGATTTGCTATTGTATTTTTGCATTCCTACCGCCTGGCATAGTGCCCTGCACATAAATGGAACTTAGGTCATGCTTGTTGAATTGTTGATTAATTATTTGTTAAATTCTATTTTCTGATTATAATTCTTTGTTTCAAAGATAACAGAGTCCCTCAATCTTTCTGTCATTGGATTCTTTTTTTTTATAACTGCTAATATTTTTATTACAAAATATTTGAAATTTATAAGGTAGTTAAGGTTTACACCATTTTCACATGTTCTTATTAGAATCTCACAAAACCTAAAACTAGTAGTAGAGTTATTATTATTATTCCCATTTTATGTAAGATGAAACTGAGGCTCAGGTAAGTTAATGTATTTGTCCATGGTGACACAGTTCATGAATGTCATAGGCTGGATATGAAACCTAAACATCCTGACTTCAAATGCAGCATGTCACCTACCGAATCATGCTGCTAATTCTCCTACTTAAGTCATTTTGTTATTTGTTGGCCATTAAGTTTTTTAAAGCTACTGACTTGAAAATTATGTTAATAGGGAGAAAGGTGAGCAATGTTACTTAGAATCTGAACTCTTCAAAATTGAATTAAGTAATTTAGATAGCAGCATTAACATAATCATATTTTACTGATCCCATTTTCTTTTGTCCATTAAGGTAGTGATTACAGATATGACCAAAGAATATTGGAAAAGACCACACTTTATTGCGCTTATGTAAAAATTATTCTATATATTTTGTAAGTTCTGCTGTTTGCTAATGTAAAAGGAAATCTAATGCAGTAATATACAACACACCTAAATATCTTCACTCTAATTCCAAGTTCCACATTTACTTTGTCCTTCAGTAACATGTATCCCTATCTCATATTTTTTTTCTTCTCATGATATGAGTTTTCATGGGCTTTTAAAATATAGTTTTCTTAAGTAATTCTCTTGTTTAACTCAGTTAAACTAAATTTATTTTAATGTTTCAAGTATCATTATTTTCTTGATATATGTGTGTGTTTGTGTGTGTGTGCATGTGTGTGTGTGTGTGTATGTGCTTCTAACACAAACATAAATCTTATATGACGTAGTAAATGAATTTTAAGAATTTTGGGTCCTCAATGGAAAAGTAAAAAAAAAAATACATGCACAAAACATAAAAGGATATAATTTATCATATGTCCATTTAATTAAAAATAGAAAGCCAACAGATGAGGCAAACATAAGAACAAAAGGAGAGAAATGGAAAATTGGATGAGAAATGCATAAACTTAATCAAGACTATTAAAATAATAAAGCTAAAAGCTGATTCTTTGAAAATACTAAATATTGATGAATCTCTATTCAACCAAATTTAAAAGTTCAGGGAAGAAATCAAATCAACACAATAGCAAATAAGGTGAAATAACAAAAAAACAGAAGATTTTTTAAAATTGTCAGAATGTATAATGCATTATTGCATACTAATAAAACTTAGGACAAAAAAGAAATACTTTTAAAATATAAAATACCCCAAAAGAAGACCAAATAGAGACATTAAATTATGCAAACTCATTATTAGCTGTCCATCCTAGCAAGAGAGCACACAATAGCATTGCAAAAGAACTACTAAAGTGGGAAGTGATGAGAAACAAAACAAAAAACCAAACTTTGGTAGATCCACAAGGGAATTCTATAAAACTTTTAAAGGACAAGCAATACCAAGAGTACACAAACCAGTCTCAAAAATTCAGGGAAAATGGCACTCTATCAGACTTTTTTTTTAATGAGACAAATAAAATCGTAATTCTTTAACCAAGGAAAGATAAATCAGAGAAGGAAAACTACAAACCAATATCATGAATACACATTGATCAAAAAGAGCGTGAGAAAACATCCAAGAAATCATTCGTTATGGCCAAGATAGTTGTACATAAGAGAAGAAGGGGTAGTAAACATTAGGTAATCTATTGACATAATCATCATTTAAAAAAAAAATCCTAAAACACATTATCACAATAGATTTTTTAAAAGTCTTTGACAAAATATAGCATGAATTTGTGTAAGCACACATAAAGTAGACAAAGCCTTTGTAAAAGTATATGATAGCAATTCTGGATATGATTTACATAGTACTTTCACACCTCCAAAGCATTTTACATTTTATCCTCACAACAACCCTATTAATTATTCCCATTTGATTTGATTTTAGGTCTTCCTGACTCTAAGTATAGTATTCCATCTACAAAATCTTCTAGCTCCTTCTTATCACTCATATGTCTATGAAAGCAGAGCTCTTCATGTATCTTCTAGTTGTAGCATTACAAATTTTTCACTTTGCCACAGCCTTCTCAAGAACACTGATGAGGAGGGAAAGGGATGGAATGTTGGTGAGGTTCTGACTGTCATTAAACAGATCAGAGTCAGATGTGCCCCAATACTTAATAGCATAGCTCAAGTCAACTTCTTCCATCAGGGTACGTAGCTAATGAGAGAAGTAATTCCAGCTAGGTCATTTGTGAAATTACCTTAAAATTATCCTAAGGGGCTGCTTGTTTTAATGAGGCCCCTCTAGCTTTGTTAATTGGGGATAATTAGTAAGTGGGTAGGTATTCTTCCTGAACAAATCACCTTGGGGCTTTAAGTTGGTTTTTCTGACTTTTGAAAAAAAATTTTACAATTCAAGAATATATGTTGGAATTTCACATTCATTCTTCCCCCCCTCTTTTAATAGTATTTTCCTCAATTACTTATCAAGATAATTTTAGCATCCATTTTTACAAGATTTTGAGTTCCAATTTTTTCTCCCTTCCTCCCTCCCTCCTCTCCCCTCTTTCTAAAATGGAAGACAATTTGATACAGGTCATACATGTGCTATCATATTCCCATATTAGTCAAAGCTTTGGAAGAACAATCAAATCAAAAGAAAAAAACAAGAAAAAGAATAAAGTTAAGTGAAGAAAGCATGCTTCTTCTCCATTCATAATCCAATTAATCCAAAAATTCTTTATTTGGATGTGAATAGCATTTCTCTTCCTGAGTCTTTTGTGCTTGTCTTGAATAATTGTGTTGCTGAGAAAAGCTGAGTCATTTATAGTTCATCATCACACAATGTTGCTGATATTATGTACAATGTTTTCCTGGTTCTGCTCATTACATTTTGCATCAGTTCAACAAGTTTTTCCAAGTTATTTTCTGATATCTGCTTTTCATCATTTCTTATTGCACAACAGTATTCCATTATATTCATTTACCACAGCTTGCTTAGCAATTCCCCAACTGAAGAGTATCTACTCCATTTCCAATATTTTGAAACTCCGAAAAGGGCTGCTATAAACATTTTTACATATGTAGGTCCTTTTCCTTTTTAAGATCTCTTTGGGATACAGACCTAGTACTGATATTGTTGGATCAAAGGGTATGCACAGTTTAGTTACCTTTAGGGCAAAGTTCCAAATTTCTCTCCAGAATTGTTGGATCAGTTCACAACTTCACCAACGGTACATTAGTGTCCCAATTATCCCAAATCCATCATTTTCCTTTTCTGTCATATTTTCCAATCTTATAGGTAAGAGGTGGTAGCTAAGAGTTGTTTTAATTTGAATTTATCAAATCAAAAGTGACAGAGCTCCTCTTCATATGCCTATAGATAGCTTTGATTTCTTCATCTAAAAACTGCCTGTGGAGGTGGAGCTAAGATGGCGGAGAGTAAGCAGTGACTTCTCCAAGCTCCCCAAGAATTTCGTCCTGGGGAACTCAAAAGTAAATTTGAGCGGATTTAAGAGTGACAGAACCCATTGGGAGACAGAGAGTGACAGATTCCTAGCCCAGAGAAGTGCCTAATCAGGTCGGGGCAGGGAGAACGGAGCACACAGGAGTGGCACCAGCGCAGACCTGAGAGCAGAGTGCGGCAGACTGAGAAGCCCCACCCAGCAGACTCACCAAGCCGGAGGTTTCTGCAGCCCTCTCACAGCCGCGGTGAGGACCAACGGAACTGGGTAGGAGGGAACGCAGGGCGCATAGCGGGGTCAGCGGTTTTTCCTGGGGCTGGCAACCCACAGCCTGGTTTCTTGAAGCTACCAGCCCAGACTTTCAGAGGTTGGGATGGAGGAATGAAATCCAGGGGCTCTCCTCCCCCTCCCTGACACACAAAAAATCAAGAGCTAAAAGCCCCACCTAGAGTACATTCTTGCATTAGTGTAAACAGCCCCAGGCTTGGAAATCACTGAGGAAGGGGGAAGGGAGATTGTACTGTAT